>JBBMFX010000016.1:11780667-11796640 GCA_037832545.1 Rhabdalestes septentrionalis | reverse complement strand
AGACATGCATCCAATTCGAGAATTAATTTTGATAATACTTGTCAAGATACTGAGGCTGAGACATAATGCCATCAGAGCGAGGCTTGTGAGATGTTTTTTGCTCATCAGACATAATCAAATGCCAATGGTAAATAACACCTAGCAGCTAATGTTAGCGTCCTACCATCATGTACTGTACAAGGTCTGGACACTAGATTTTCTCGAACATACAGTAGGCTAATCTTTAGCAGCCCTAACTATTTTCAACATATTTTATAATATTATATATAAGCAAGCCTGCAGTTCCTGTAATGACACAAAATGTCACCCACCTGCTCAGTAATTCCTGCAGTCAATAAAAAAAAATTCAATTACATTTCAAGATAATACATGACATTTTTGCCCAAAACATCCTTCTTACTTGAATACATATGGGTAAATGCCATGAAGAAAGGCACTGCCCAAATAAAACATATTTTCAGATTGATCAACATTTTACTATTGTCAGCATTCTTTATAAAAAGATTTAATATCCATTATGCACCACAGACATTTGATGGAACTGCATTGTTCAGAGGGTCAATCAATAACCTAGTCCACCACATCAATATCATACAGTATGCCTACATGTATCCAGTTTTTTTATTAGTACAATATAGCATACACGTATTAAATATAAGGAATTTAAATAAAGTTGTAAAAACACTAGTACTAACTCAAATAAGATGGTTTTTGATATCCATATTTTTAGTAAAACACCCTACTCTCCCCTTAAAAATATTTCCGGCCTGTCAGTGGGAAACACTACACAGAATTTTTACATGAACATTTTTATACAACTTATTGTGATCTATTTTTATGAGGACAAAAGCAATTTATTAAACATTGAACTTTGGAACAAATAAACCAATACAATTTGGAGGTCTGTAGGTTTACTGAAAACGAAGCTAAATAAACTACTTTGGTGCAAACATCCTGTCCCTTCCTGGCCAAGGGAAGAGTACTGCATGTCATTTTTCTGCAAAAATATCAGTTGCAGCCATACCAAACTCTCCCTCAGCCCAGTCCCTAAAATAGTAATGTCTAATGTAATTTTGATTAAACTAGTATTAGCTGAACTAGAGATTCTAACTCTAATCTTGTATATTCCTCAGCCAATGACTAGAACACGGTATTTCGCTTCTTCCACAGTGTGGTCTTTGTAATAAACTGCAAGCAGGCATGTAATATCCATCCTTCCTACATCTGTCAGGATCAGCCTTGGCGAAAAGGATCATTTCACAAACACACTGCTTGATAACAACAGAGGAGTTCATTGCATTATCCTAATCCTCCTCCACAGAACTGCATTTCCTCACAGCGGGGCACAGCAGATGGAGTGCTTTAAAATATCAATGATTCGCAACTGCAGGCCATCTCCGTCACAATCTATCACATGGGCTCTTCCGCTTGTTAATTCACTACACTGGTGGAGGGCCAAATAAAGCCCGGGCTGGTGGAAGTGGCTCATGTTGGGTGTGCTGGGGTGGAGAGTGAAGCTTGTTCAGATGCCTGGAAAACTTCAGAATGCGCGTCCCACTGGGCTGCCAGCCCGAGCTCCTATCTCACCAGCCAGCCATTCTGATGGCTTCCTAAAATAGACTTTCTGCATTGCACCAGCAGCCCTTATCTGTCTCTAATGTTTATTGTGTTTCCCCTGTGCTGGAAAGGCTCAGGATATATTTTCTTTTCTTATAAAGACGGTTTCCCATTTGCCATCTTTATGAAATAGCACCACCAAGACAGCAAGCCATGCTGCAGCATTTAAAGCAAAGCGCAGGTCTGAAAATACTGCCCATGAAGGACAACTTTAGCTTTGCGGCCCTACAGAGTGCTGTAACTGTAGCTGTATCTATTAGACTGTGTCTCTCTCGTAGCATTTGCCTTCCACTGTGGCTCATTTGAAAGATCAGAGGAGAAGTGAGAAAAGCTGAAGGATAATGTTTGCAGTGGCAAGGACTAAGGCATATAATCCAAACAAAAGGCAGTTTTTTATCATGAGTACGCTACCAAAGTGGTTCCCAAAACACCATGTGCCACCTCAGAAATTATTTGGTTTTCAAATACCACCATTTATAACTACCGGTTTCTTTGGTTGCCAGCCAGAGTTCTGCCATACAAACGGTCAGAACTAAATCAGCACTTAAAATCTTCCACTGGCTGATACTGAAACAAAAATATTTGACAGTATTGTATTTGATTGGAGTTTTTTAATATTTTGTGGAGATTCCTCTGCCTGCCTCTAGATCGAGCACCACCATAATCTGAGAACAGTGAGCTAGCCCTAATGCTCATGGGCCACTGCTCTGTTTGATCATTTTCATGTACTTATCTGTTAAGATAGAAACATAAGCGTTTCAAAATGTAAAACAGAATTAACCCCATTAGCATTATGGAAAACATTTCTGTGGGGATCCAAGTACAGTAAAATGAATCAGATCAGGATGTCCATTTATACACATGGCCATTCTGATCAGATATAGAGAAAGCAATTAAAAAACTGAACAATACCAATTGGACCAGGTGTCCTTCATAATCACTGAGGACAAAATAAACAGTACTTTGTTCTGTTATTTGTCTTTTTTTTGTTCTCAATAAGTATTGTGGGACACCTCACAACAATTTTCAATATAGCCTGAAATGACAAGTTTGGTTGGAACCCTAAGTTGAACCCTAACTAGTTTAGTTTGAACACTAAGTGCAGAGAAGCTGGTTTAGAAAATCGAATCTAAACAAGAAGAAGAAATCCATTAAGTTCAGGAGCTAGCCCAGTCCAACTAACAAGGCATCAGATCTTAACTTGTTTTGGCTCAGTGTGAGGATAACATACTGCCTAGTACTAGCTAAATGTCTCTCTTATGATAAATTGCAGAGGCTAATATATTAATACATTACTCATGTCTTGAAGATAATTTGCATAATTCCAATTCTCTCCAAAAGACATTAGTCAAACTTTGTAGAAATGTCCCAAATTAGACTGCTGTTGTGACAACATAATGTATAATAAATGAAGGTGTGGTTAAATAATGCAGGCATTTAGCCAAGGAACAGAGGTGAACGGACCAGACGTGCTGTCACACTCCAGTTTTCGGTGCTATGGGAAGCGCACCTGTGACTTGTTCAGAAAAGGGTGTAATTAATGTCACGATGCAATCAACTATCTCCTGTGGATTAATGGGTGATCAGAGTTTAGGTGTCAGCAATTATGTCTGACAGCCAAAAGCAGTGAGTGACTAGCATTCTGGTACAGTCTAGGTGTCAGCCAAAACCACCTGCCTAATATTAAGAAAGCTCTGACCTGTTGAGGCATGGACTCCACCAGAAAATTTGAAGGCATGCTGCAGTATCTGACACCAAGCAGAAGTCCTGCAAGTTACATGGTGGGGCCTCCATGAATCCAGAGGTGCATCTTGTTAGCAGGCAGGGCAGGCAGCTGCTTGGGGCCCCCATGCCACTAGATGGCGAACGAGAGCTGACACTTTAAACTACAGTTAAAAAAAAACTGGTTAGAGTAGAGAGGGGGGGTGAATTTTTGCTTGGGGCCCCAACAGACCCTAGGATGCCAAGTCAACTCCTCTGAACTGACACACATGAACCTGGCTCGCCACATGATATAAAGCAAAACCTGACCAGTCCTGTTAAATTGTTCACAAGCTTTCTACAGAGAACATGCCTCAGCATGAGCATTCTGACGAGTGTGCATCTACTCAGCCCTATATGCTGTGTATCAAGCTGTGATGCATTGTGTTCTGACACCTTTCAACTACAACCAGAATCTGTTTAAAAACTTTTTCAGCAAACAGCACTACAGTAGTTCTTCCGCAGGGTCAGAGCAGGTGTACTAGCCTTCCCTTCCCACATACGTAACTGAACCCTGAGTGCCCATGACTCACGGTGCTCCATTTTTTGGATCACTTTTGGTAGGTACTTACCACTATATAACTGGGAACACATAACAAGACCTGGCTCTGACCCAGTCATCCAGCTGTCACATTTCAGGGGGAGCGGAGTTTCTACTCCCAATGCGAGGGTGTACCGGGGGGGCAGAGATTCTACTCCCGAACACGAGTGTGTACTGGGGGGGGAGCAGAGGTTCTACTCCCGAATGCGAGGGTGTACTGGGGGGAACAGAGATTCTACTCCCGAACACGACGCTTTGAAGTCATGTTTTTGCTTTTAAAAAATCACAATATGTGTATCAGCATCTCAACAGTCACTGTGTTTGGAGATTTGATTTGCTGCACTGCTGTACTGTTTCATTCAAATCCAAACTCTACACAGAAGGCAAGACATTTATTTATAACGCACTCTATTTTGCTTTTAGTTTCTACTTTGAGAATCTATTCTGAATTCCAGTCATGTCTTAATGCTAAAAAATTAATGCCAACTGATCACTGAACTGGTCCCACTTTAAGTGAAAAAACTGTCTGTGAAACTCTCTCTGAGGCATTTTCCCCTAAGTGGCTGAATAACAGACCCTCCACTGAGCAGCTGGAGTGACACGGAATAAAGTGGCACCATAATAACCTCATGTACCTCATTTTATTTTGTCTTACTCGATCAGTCTGTATTTCTAGCAATTCACAAGAGAAAAGGATATTCATTTTGAGCCTCACACATTTCTCTTCCTTAAAAGAAATGAAAAGAATGCTGAATCGGTGCAGATCCTGATGTAAAGGATGTAAAAATAGCAGTATTACGTAATACAGAAAAGCACTAGTTAGGAGTCAAGAAAAGGTGCAAGTGGGTGGGGGATTTGTTCATGGGGGGGAGGGGCAGGCAGGGAGAAGCAGGAGTGCTAAGATATCAATGAAAGACTAGGCGGAAAATATATGAGGGAACAGAGAGAAAGGGGCAAAAGCCACCAGCTTGCTGTTCCGCCCCCACATTGCTCTCAACTGCTTAGTTCCCTTACCAGTCCACACACTGGAGGTAGTTCAGAGGCATTTCAGAAACAAGCAGCTGTGATTCATATGCCAAAGTGCACGGAATGGGATACATGTTCTCTCTGCAAATGCAGTGCAACCTTGCCAGAAATATCACTATCACTGTCTCACACCGGCCAATTAGATTTCCATTTATATAATTACTCCAAATTTGGTTGCAATGCTGAAACTGGGATTGTGACTAATTTTCCTTCATTTATCTTCTGAATACAAAACAGGCCAGGCAATTACAGCTTCTCAATAGGGGTGTTTATCCATACAGATGTTTCGATGATAGTACATACACGTTTTGATGACAGCA
Organism: Rhabdalestes septentrionalis; assembly: GCA_037832545.1. Classification (NCBI taxonomy): domain Eukaryota; kingdom Metazoa; phylum Chordata; class Actinopteri; order Characiformes; family Alestidae; genus Rhabdalestes; species Rhabdalestes septentrionalis. Next base: position 11,791,375 of record JBBMFX010000016.1, on the reverse strand, counting down.
TCCATACAGGCTTCAATGACAGCACATATAATTCATAATTTCATCCTAATGCATTCATTTCATCCTAACAAACAAGCGGAATGTCTCAAGAGGCAAAAATCCTTTGTTCCCCATAAAACAGGTAAACAGGCTACTTTTCATTTGGGAAAGGATACAAAGAGCAAACAGTTTCACCATGTAATTCAAGAGCTGAAAAATTCACACAGTGTTTGAACTCATTACTCAGTTCGTGCTGCATTTGGTGTTGCTAGCACAGCACGTGATGGAGCAGATGGAAAACTAATCCTGTTGTCATTTGTAGAAAAGTTCTAGCTGCTAGAACACAGCAGATTTGTCATCTCAGTTGTACCATGACAGCAGTGATTGGACAAGTGAGTTCATGTTGCCAGTAAATGCTAGCAAAAACTAAACAGACCGAGAATAAAATAATTTGCATGCTTGTCATCTAAAAAACAGCATTGGTTGGGCAAGGTATCCTCAGTTGCACACGTATTGGAATTAATGTTTTGATGTCCAACTAAATCCCAAATAAATTGTGTACAGTGTCATTCCCAAATTGCAAATACAAATACACTATCAACAGCATATGAACATGCAAATGTGTCAGAATGCCATTTACACGCCAGAATATATTGTCATGGCCGGCTGCAGGTGACAGGTATTACTGGGCACTTTTTCCACCTTATTACAACAACCCAGTTTTAACAAATTATAGAATTCCCCTTTTCAATTTGTGATCATATCCACATTCCTGCGTATTAGCTCTTATTAGAAGTACTAGTGAAAGATTTTCAGTGTGTCAACTGTTTAGTATGACGTATTTAAGATAAAAAAGACCCTACCAACAAAACTGCATTGCCTAAAACACAACCTACAATCTTCACAGGCAAGTTTAAAAGGTCCATAAACTGCTTTTTTCCTCAAGTGTTATGTGTGATGTTTAAGTGGGATTATGAACCAAAGTACTCACATTGCATTTTACATGACCATCTCACAACCCCTCTTTATCCCTGCACAATGGGGTTTTGATCTTTGTGTGTTGTAAGTGAACTCCGTTCTGACTGGCTGCCATGTTTTCAAAAAATAATCTGGACTTAAGCACATGGGCAGGGCCAATCTGTTCTAGGGTATATGTATAAATATGTTTTTTACATTCCAAGAACTTATTTACATACTAAAGATGAAGTGTGGTCAATTTGCTTTTCTAGGATATGGGCCCCTTAAAAAAGAAAGGATGCCCAACTCCACTCTTGGATGGCTACCGCCAGCATAGTTTGGTGGGCGTGTCTAAACAGGCCCTCCTGGGGCAGAGTTGAGCATCCTAAAGGGAAAGCACTTACTCTGAAGGAACAATGCACAACATTCTGACATCCTCCAGACATCCTCTCCAGCAGCAGCGACTAGACCTGTAGCACTAGGTGAATCCACTTCCTAGTGAGTGTGTGTGTGTGTGTGTGTGTGTGTGTGTGTGTGTGTGTGTGTGTGAGGAACAGGATTCCTCTGAGGGCTCTGAGCTGTTATGAAGAGTGCTAGGCCAAATGAGCGCGATACTGTCAGCATGGTCCGTGGTGGGATCTTAATGTGCTGCTCTGGTGAGAAGTGGCTATTTTCACTCACTCTCATTTGCTCTCTTCTCCTCACTCAGTCACTGTTAATCACAGCCTTGTACTCTCTCGCTCATGCTCTCCCTCTCTTCGTCTCTCTCTCTCTCTGGATGTTCTCTATTTTCTCCAATTTTTTTTTTCATCTGTGGCATTCCCCCAGGGCGTATCAGCAGAATCAAGGTCAGCACAAATTAGATTAAAAACCACATTATGAAATCTAGCGAGTAAAGATGATCCTGTAGAACTGCGAGATAGACTAGAGAATGTTGAAGTCTAAAAGAAGTGACAGAAAAATGATGTCAGAAGTCATTAGCATGGAACAGAGCCAGCGTCAAGGGGGGGAGATTCAAAAGCATTAGCGAGTCGCCACGCACCCCCTATGTACATACTGTACGTGTACTGAATTCAGGCCTGTTCATGATATTGGTATGCAAAGCTTCTTTAACCACCCACTGGCATCACCTCAAGCAGCCTCAGTTTAGTGAGAATCAACACTTAGACAGTAGTTTAGACTAGTAGCAGGTCAATAACACTGCCTGCTTCGGTTGTGCTCTGTTAGAGATAGCTTAGCAGTGTAGACATTGTAAGTGACACTACATGTTTTTCCAAACCCTTTTCAATGATCCACTTTGCAAAATTGGTGGGAAAATAGTATATGGGCAATGTTCTAAAAATTTTCTGTCTTCTGGGCAATTTGAGAAGTCTGAAACACACATAAAAGCTTCAGCTTTAAAAGTAAAAAAATGTAGAGAGTAGCAGAGATGGGGTGCTTGATAAAAGATGGTAACCACAGTGATTTCTTTTCTTATCGTCAATCAATGCCAGGAGGGCCACAGAGCGAGACACTTGCTTGCAGACACTTTCATTTTAATAGACTTCAAAGAGGTTATACTTTTAAGATGATGTGCAAGATGATAGCCTTTCCTGCTGTTTTAGTACTAACAAACAATAGATGAAATGCACAGAGAGAATTTTGTGCTGTTCGCACTAGGTGCTGTTGTGCGTTCACGTATGACAGAATGGTCACTTTCACTTCAATAATGATTAAAAACTTCACACTTTTCAATTGCAGCTAATGGCTCTTTACTGGTGTAATAAAGCACAATCAAGCCACATTTTGCAGTTTGGCCTTTTTCTGAACCCCCGCAGTTTGTTCTGTCGAACGCCCAGATCCACATGGAGAAGGCGGTAATGTCAAAGGGGAATTTACAGCGTCTGCTGACTATCGATCTGTTGCTCTATGCCGGATTGATCCACTGTCTCTCAGTGTTCGGTATGCAAATTAACTCTGAATCATACTCTCAGGGGGGATATTTAATGAGCACATAACATCTCCCTATGATACTCCGATCATGCAGACATTTCAGGGAGAATGACTAGGCTAAATCACTGACTAAAGGACACCACCACAAAAACAGCACCTTGCAGTGTGGTTGTTTAGATACAGATTAGCTTAGCATCTCAGAAAGCTAAGCTGTGCGTTCCAAACACTTTCTTTGCTGCCAGAATATTTATTCTTTTTACACGTTTGATCATCCATCAGAAGACATAACAGCTCCTTCCTGCTAAATAATTTGTGGTAACACTTTACAATAAGGGTACATGAATAATCATGTATTATTGCCTAAATTAATACTCAATTCATCACATACTAATGATTATTCAAGGCATTAACTAATTATGAAGTAACAAAAAGCTATCCTTAACTATGACTGGAGTCATACGGATTCATGTATGAATAACCTTAACTACGTGTTAGTACATGTTTGATAGTTAATGCATTAATTAACATTTATGGGTAAACTAAATCAAACAGCCTCTTTAAGAAGGAATAAGAAATATTCTGAATTTATATAATTGAATACTATCATACTTTGAGCATTTGACATGTACAGCTTTGTCATTAACTTTATTGGGTGGAAACGAATTAGTTGATTGTCCCCATCAAAGGTAGAATATATAAATACAGTAATTACTTATTTTGTCTGCTTTATGTCTCCCTTTAAACTCACTTTATTGTGATTTATACACAGATTAATAAAAAAATAATAAGCCACAAAGATCATTTGTAGAACAATTCCTAAAGAAACGCTCAAACTGGAAACAGCGCACTCTCCATTCAGACACAGCCATGATTACCATGATCTGAGTTTAGTAAGTAGTTACCAGTGAATTCATTATGATTGGGCCCTCTCAAGTGAAGTCGTGACAAAATCAACCTTAACAAGCCATTAGTTGATGTCAGTGTATGGGAAGTTAACTGTTTTAACTTCTCACTTGATCTAACATCACTAGGGCTGGGTTTTGATATATTGATTTTTACACAGATTCCTGACAAAAAGATTCTAATGATTTTTAAAAAAAAAACACTAATCAAACATGACTATTTACAGACTGTATGCTGTCAGGAAGTTACAGTAGGGACTCATGGACTGGGAAGGGTATAATTCTGAGGAAAAGAGCTGTGTTTTGATTTGAGCTGAATTCCACCAAGCTCAGATAAATTTGTTTCCGTTTGACTTTAAAGTATCTAGATCAACCCCTCAAAGTGTGTTTCTCTCTCTCAAAGCACATCACGACAATGCTACAGGAGATGTGTTAGACAAATACCATACTCCATAGCCACCTGATTATAATTTAAACTATAATAAATATCATAACCTTTGAAGCCAGAAAAGTCATGCATAATTCATCACGTCTGTACACAGGGAACTAAAAATAGGACTTTTTTTTGTGGTAATAATTCATTGTGGACCCTATCTGTTTACACTCTGTGACAGACCTATTGACGAAGAGTGAAGGCCTCTAGGTTGAAGCAGAGGGTACCTTTGGGGAAATATTCAAATGAGTGGCATTTGTAAAAATAAAAATAAAAAACGCCACTGAGCAAGGAAGAAATGTCAGGCTTTGGTATTTTTCTTAATTGGCAAATTCTCTAAGGCAGATCTCATTCTTCACACTCTGCCATGCTCTCTCATGCAAAAAGAACAAAAAAAAACATGCCTGCATTTAGGATGATCTTTTCAAACAGAGATTAACCTCATCTTTGACTAAAGATATTCTATGGTGAATTACCACCATTAAGTAAACATGATTCAGTTTACCACCAGGTTTAATCTGCATTCGGAAAGCCTCCCACATCTGCATTATTGGGGCTTGTGGTTCTTTGGAGTACAGGATAAAGTGAGTGCTGTTTCATGTGTAAGTGGAAGTGACTATTTGAGCTAGCTACTGAATAATGAAGAAGGAATACGCCCAGATAGAAAGTGGATGTACACTGTTTAAGCCTTAGTCCTGCAATGCAGAATTATGGATAGAGTCCTCCACCTCTCTCTCTCTCTCTCCCTCTCCCTTACTATCTTCCTTGCTTTTTCCCCACCTTCCTTATGCTCTTTCTCTCAGACCAGAGAAGTTTTTCTCTTGCTGGCCAGACTCTCTTAGTAATGATGAATACCCTCCATATGAGCAAACAGCACTCCTGGGGCTGTAGTCTGTCTCTCTGTGACGCTGAACACTGTAATTTAATGGTACTTTCAAAACCCGCCAGGGCCAATTAAGAGTCTGAGGAATCCGAACCCCCCCTCCCCAAAAACACACACAAAACACACACACGCACACACGCACACACAGTCACACATATGCAGTCAAGGTCTTTCCATTGATATGATTTTTTTTGTACTTTCTGGAAAAATTTATGCAAAGACATGATTCTGATACAGCCATGACAGGCACGGTTTGAGGGTGGCTGTTATCTGTCAATCTCATGTTATGTGCACAAGGACTGTTCCTTGAAAATGAGCACTTGTTATTTTTTCATGTTCCTTTCAGACAAGATTAAACATCTGCTGATAAAGGTCAGCACTAATTACTGCTCCTTGCAAAAACCCTGAGAGTATCCACCTCTGTCAATCTCTCTCTACATTCCTAATGCAGATCTCTTTACCTGCAAACTAAGCTTGGAGCAGCGACAGCTACAAATGTGAATTACAGTTCATTCTATGCACTCATCATATTTCTCTCGCTCTCTCTTTCTCTCTCTGCCTTGCTCCTTATCCCTTCCTCACATTCTCTCATGCTTTCCAGCTCCGCTACATCCATTTCGCACACAGTTTGGATTTAATGTACTCTGAACACATAAAATAAACCCACATATATCTTCCCATATTTCTGCCTATAGGGAATTTTTTTAGTATTCCTGTTCTTTGAGAGATGTCGAATTACATCATCAGGCAATGGGGGAAAAAAATTCAGTTACATTTCAATGAGATTGCCCTGCTTTCAGCGTACAGCCACCAAAGACGCTTAATCTTGGCTAAAAATAGCTCTGACACATTTCATCCCCATTTCCGTGCACCATAACTTTGTTATGATTCAATCTGCAATTAAATTGAGCACCCAGGGATTATCAAAAACAGTTACATCTCACCATGGAAACCAGAGTGGATCAAATCTGAGGACGTCAGCTGCCTCTGCAACGGCTGCAGCACAGCTGCTGTTACTGTTACAGCGGCAGCAGACTGACGGGAGAGAGAGATACGCGTTCACTCTCACAAGCCCTCCAGGGTGAAAAGGGGGGGCCTGATCCAGGTAATATCCATTCTCTACCTTGTGATGGCAGGCCCACTACAAACAAACTGAGCTAAATGAACTTCTATAAATAGAGCTTCTGTGAGGAGCCGGATCTCACACTTCTCCCGTGTCAATATGCTGGTGGAGGAAAAGGGCTGCACGCTGCCAAAGGATTTCGCCGGTTACTCTCAGAGTGCCGGCTTATCTCATAGTCACTGGCAGGAAACGCTTTATGGACGTGTTTGTGAATGTCATAAAACGGAACAGCGATAACAGTTTGCAATTAAAAGGCCAAATACGAATTTGCTTTAGAGGATAAAGTGTGGTCAAGAGCTTTAAACCACTTTCGAAATTCTGCTGTAGGCATTATTGGGGGAAAAAAAAGACTTAACATCACAAAGATTCGAGGAATAGTCATTCAGTTCAGCTAATAAATGAAGCACCACTTTTGCGAAATGCCTCTGTCTATTGCTTGTGAAGTACCAAGGGATGCTAGAAGAAAGAGACATACTCTCAGCAGTGCATTCTCTCAGCATTGAAAGCAGACAGGCATGTATGTGTCACCATTTACAAACCCCCTTTAGACACAACAAACATAGTTTGAATGTTACTGATTAGATACCTTGAAAGTTATTGAATATACAGCTCATTCCTGCTATACATAACGCTCACACACAAACATCATTACTCTACCTTGATATTAGGTATGCTTCATGATTTCTGAATATAAAAAATATAAAAAAAACAGTTTATGCATTGCGTTGTCTTCCATCCATCCATTTTCTACCACTTTGCCCTGCACTCGTGGTCCCGGCATTGCCCTGTCTTAATAAATATAAGTATATGGGCAGAGGGTCCCTTCAAAGAATAAACGAACAGTTCCCAGCTAATGTTTTTGCTTGAAATGTGCATCCCTACTAAATATGTGGCAGCTTTTATATTTGTGGCTTTGTATTGGACTGTTAGTCAAACAAATGGCCAAATAAGTCCCTGACATCTTTACCACAGGGCCTGGCCCTCATCTTGAAAAACTGGTTTTACAACCCCAAATATGTACAGGGTTCTTCTTCAGGTCACTGGACAATATTTTTTTACTGCACATCAGCTTATATGGGAGAAAGGTTTGAGTTAATTGAAGCACGCACACCACTTCTTATAATGAGGAATTTGCTTGTGGGGGTAAAATCAAATTGACACATAGTTTCCAATTATATCACATGAAGTCCATCAATCGGTTATCCATATTTTTCTTCTATTATTTTACAACTGGAAAAGGGAAATTTCATCAGTGTTTCAATGTATGCAGTGTATGCAAAACCCAGTGATGTAAAGATGCAATAAAAACCACACAGTTCACTGCACAACAAAGGTAATCATTCTGTCAAATGAATCACCAGTCAATGTCAAATGAGTGACACTAGATCACCATTTTTGACAAGGATATATTTAGATAATACCACGTTTTTAAAAATACATAAACTGTAACATGTGTCACTACCTTGTTCCTGTTTGAGTTATTCTTGTCTACGTTAGACTTCCCCTGTTGTTATCCTGTTCACCTATGTCTTGTTCTTGTCTCCTTCCCTGGTCAGTTGGTAAACCGCTCAGATTATTCCCAGTTTCTATTTAAGCCTTTGTTAGTGTTCTGTCAGTATCATTAGTCTTTGTGCCTTTGTTTAAACCAAGTGGATTATCTTACAATATTAAAGAGACTTTCGACACTCACCGTCTATTGTATATATAAGCAAATACAACAAAATACATAAACAAGCTAAAAGTGTTATAAAGCTCCCCCAAATATAAAATGGTTGCTTTTACAATGTGGGAAATGTGAAGACATTTTAGTTGCAAGAAAGCAGATTCACAGCATTTCTGATTAGAAATTGGTATCCTGTGTAAGTAACGAGGCCTTTTATATCAGTGACACATATTAAGCCATATACATCTGGTGTCAACATTCCAAGCAACAACAGAGAGAACATGTGGTCACAGTGTCCAAATCTCTGAGCCTATTTTCTGCTGCTTGCTGCAAGGTGTGTGCTACCAGGATTACAAAATACTTCTGACTGTCAGTCGCAACCAGTATCACAGAAACTTTCGCATTTGCGGCTGTACCATATTGCTTCTTATATAAACCACACTAAAGAAATGCTAAAGTTCTTTATGTCTTTATCTTCATTGACACAGCATGCTGCAGGCAAAGAGTAGTGCAACCAAAGTCAATGCCTTTTCCTTGCACTCAGTGTATTATTATGGTAAGATATTGCACAGTGAAAGTGTGCTGAAAGCTTTAAGACTTTGTGATGAGTTTGGTTTATTCACTTCATCAAAATTTTTTGGCATCAAATCTACCTCTACACTTGGGTCTAGTCAAGAAAATGTTTGAGAAAATCTCCTTTAAAGTATGTCATTCAAAAATGTGTAGGGGCATCTACACAATTTTTGACATATAGCATGTGTGTAGGGATGAGGTTTTAGGACTTAACTGATTCTGATATTGATAAGGATTATTGATTCTGATAGTCTATTATTCTGTGCAACTAAAGACTACATACGATTACGTTATTCTATTCACAGTGGTTAACAGAAGTGGTATGCCAGTAAACACTGACATAAGTGCTATGCAAATGTGTGGCAGTTTTCGGTCTTCACTGTACAATCAATCAGCCTACAGTGCAGAGGTGAGTGGTGATACCCACTATGCTACACCAACTGCTGCGCTATTACATGACAGCTTAATCCTTGGATTTAATTTAAGCTGACAGCAAATATTTTCCATATTGATTTCACAATCACGTTAAAACTTACAGAATGTGCAATGAGGCTGAGGAGAAAATTACAACAGAATGTAAGTGAGGGCATTTTCATCAGTTAATGCAAATGCGTTACCAATTTGGTGCTATAAGACATTCAGAGTCCTGACATATCTGTATTGTTTGTTTACTTGAGCGCCAGCCATTTCTGTCAACAGCTGGAAGCTAGTAAATATCAAGGCAGCTACTCTGTCAGTTTGGTCTCTTTAGGCTTATACTGGATACAATCAAAAAACACAATTTGTCAATCACAGTTAGTTATACGTCAATAAATGATAATCAGTTGCTAAAATTTCAAAATCGTGAATAGGTCTAATTGAACCATTAACGTCTATCCATCTCTTTCAGTAATGCCTAACCATCTCTTTCTGATCTGGAAACACCATATCTGATCTAGGAACACCACTTTCCAAAGCCAGACACCTTACATAATATCCTGATAAATAATCTTATGAGAAGTCAAGGATTTATTTAGTCCTTAAAGACTAGCACATTATGTCTCATCTAAATGCATCTGTATTCTGTGAAGGTGTAATCACTAACCACCTCAGGAGCAGGACAGGAAAATCAGATCAAATTCTCATCACGCATTCATCCACTTTTAAATGCATGTCTTATAAATGCCAGCTCACAGGAATGAGAACAGAGTGCTGGGGATACAGAAGGCGTTTTACTGTTGTGCCAGGTATAACGAAGCCTCTAGAGAACAAACAAAAGGTAACATATCAAGCAATGAGTCAACTGTAATCCTACTGCCAAGCGATAGAACATTCAAAAGGCCTAACATCTGCGATATGCACACCTTTCAAGGCGTGTACACACCAGCAAGATCATTATCTAATATGATTGCAGCTCAATATACAGATATTGTGGGTTTACAAAGGGTCATACTGTTGAACAGGGCCACAGGATGAAATGCTTGTTGCTACTTGTGATGGAGTGAGGTCATTGTGAAAAGATGGTGACAAACAACCTCGTCAGTGCAGAGGGCTGTCAATCAAAACACAACACCAGCAACCTTATATTTTAATCAGGCAATTAGACAGACACCTAACCTTCTCAGTGGCCCTGTGGTGAAGACGCGCACATCGATTATCACCCCATGAGTGAGCCACACTTCACAAAGACACACACACATACACAGGCAAATGGGGCATTCGCAGACCTGCATACGAGAATTATATAAATATAAAGCTCACACACTCACACACACACACACACACACACACACACACACACACATTCTTGCTGCGGAAACACACTGACAGAAAGCAGAAGATATTGGAATCATCAGCAGGAAGAGATCGAAGGGAGACATCAATGGAACAAACCTCAGCAAAGCCCAAAGAACTCCTGCCTAACGAGAGATCTCCCATAATAAAGCATGGTTTCTGTGCCTCTGTCATCTCTTGTCAGGTGAAAGTCAATAAAGAAAGCATGAACACCAAATCCTATATAATCACATTTTTCCCTTAAGCACCTCTTAAGATTAATCATAACCAGTCTGTCTGCCTAATAATGATGACCATATTCACATTTATCTGACTATAAAGTAATGTGGACAACTGTGGAAATGCCATTTAGTGATGCTATTCCATCAGCTGGTGTTGAAAATGTTTTGGCTTCTGAGGAAATCTGACAACATCTACAGTCATGTGAAAAAATTAGGACACCCTTTGAAATCATGTGGTTTTTTGTAACATTTTTAATAAATGGTTATTT
>JBBMFX010000016.1:11731404-11743183 GCA_037832545.1 Rhabdalestes septentrionalis | reverse complement strand
CTCAAGAGTTGAACCGGGAGACGCGCGAGCGTCTTTTCCAAAAGGCAAATATTCCCCTTCAGAGTCAGAATCGGCAAGACATTATTTATTTCCCATTTTGGCTTTTTTTCCCCCCAAATCTCACTGAACTGAACTCTGCTTTCTGGCGGCAAGCAGCAGTGATCTGGGACTCGCTTCTCTTGCTGTATACTCGAAACTTTGAACGAGAAGATGACGTAATGTGTTAACTGCGTAAAAAATATTAACGCGTTATTTTTTTCTATATATTTATATATATATTACGAAACGAAAATTACAGCAGCTCACGAAAGACTGCTCAACAACTTGCTGGTCCATGAGATAAAGAGAACAAATCACAAAATCAAAATATTAATACACACATATTCAGGCTGATATCATGTGCAGTGCTTTGTGTCTTAAGAACCCCCCCTAAAGACATTCATATTTGTTGCCAAAATAAAGCAAAATAGATTTTTGCTTACAAAACCAGAGCCCCCCACAAAAGGGGACAGTTGCTGTGCAAGTCTGTTACAGAAGCAACACACTTGTTTTGTGTGTCAGTTATGATGTAGTGTTAAATCTCTTCCCTTTGCTACATATTGAATAGTGAACAAGTTAGCAAGTGAATGCCTCCAAACAAGTCCACAGAGGTGTATTGATAAAGGCCAGTATGCTCTATATACTGGTGAAGTATGCAGTAAACAGCACACAGTATACTATTTTGGAAAAAAAGTTCAAACATACAGGTAATGTACAAAAAAGGGAGGGAAGGTTTTTTAAACAATTTAGAAAAGCAGTTCACTGGGAGTAAAGCAGCTTAATCAAAAACAAATGATGTAAAAATCTTTCATTTCACTTATTCAAAAACATCACACCAGGCTACCATTATTATTTGTAAGGATAGTACCTATGTGAAAAACTAAATTATAAGCTGTAGGTGCAGATACAAGCCTTTTTCCAGCCCATGGGCCTGAACCACCGCAAATCATTTATCACTCGTTATTTAAAATTCATTAACATTCATATTTTTTCATTGGATTCATACTTGGTTGGGAATTTGGTTGTACAGATGTTTTCGTGGACATTTATGTCTTTGAGTATCACAGGCTAAACATAGAAAATCTTAACAAAAAAATTGTTTATGGAAAGTTTTCCATGGGAAACACAATCTGTTTTGCTTAAACTGCACAGTTTATAAGACAGGCAAAAATAACTTCAGGAATGTATAGAGCGGGCATTAATATCAGGCCGAAACGTGGAAACAAGCTAATAAACTCTGATATAAGGTCATGGTGCCATACACCCATGGCCAACTATGTAGATATGCCCCAAGGATCTAAATATAGTTTGTAATATAGTAGCAAATATTTTGTTTAATATATGTCTTACTAATAATTCCCGTCTTGCTCTGTTTACACTTTGAAAGAAGAAAATATTACTCATTCCATCAATCTGTGTACAATATGTTTCCACAGCATCAGTCACTTGCTGAAATGTAAGTCTAGTACATCTAACAGATTACATTGAGCAAACAGCATTATTGCATGATAGCTCAGACTTGAATTGTAACCTCACATTAAAATCCTTGGAATGTTTGGTCATGTAGGATTTTTCCAGCTTCTGCAGCCCATATACAGACAGTGCAGGCCCTGCATCACAGCCAATCAATGGAAACCTTTATATAACTGTACATATTTCATGCTTACTTTTTGCATTCCAAACAGTCAGTGTGAATTTATTATAACACATTGTTGTGCTGAGATTCTGAGTACTAGGGAGGGTCTCAGGGCTAGTTGTTGTTTCTTGTTGAGGGGGGAGGTTGGGAACTGGAGGTCAACCTGAACATTTTAAAGGTGTAAAAGAAACATCATCACATTTTAAAGGAGCATTTTATAAAAACAAGAATGTTATAATGTCTAACATATCCATAATGTCTAAATGTCAGGATTTCATGCATCATTTTTGCTATGGTCAAGGACCCAAACTCATTAATTCATTTTTTCATTATCTACGCCACTTCTCCTGACCAGGGTGTCTATGCCAGTGGTCATGGGGCGATGGGCACAGCTCGCCAGTCCAGACAAACACATTCACACATGAGGGCAATTAGCATCTCTAATCCATCTGACAAATGTCTTTGTACTGTGAGAAGAAACCAGAGTTCCCAGCAAGAACAGGTAGAATGTGCAAGGATGAGTTTTACTTCAGGTTCAAAATGCATCAACTTTTAAAATTGTGATGTATTAGACATTGGTACGTTTTTAAGAAACTGTATTTTGATAATATTATATTTTCCCAGAGCTCTAAGAGGCTGAAATGTTGTCACTTTTGTTTATTTTATTAGAATGGGCTGTTTTTGCAGATTCCATTCATGGACAGAATGAATGATGTTTACAGTGTTTTTTGACAATGATCATGGAATAAATCAAACTCATTTATGTCAAAAAGTCAAAGAAAACTGGGCTTTCTCTGACATTTAAAATGTTTATATCTGTAATATCCTCTGACATGTTGCTATCAATGCCATGTCCTCATCCAGACTAGCAAACTCATTATGTGTCATGAGAGAGTTTAGGATAGGCGTCCACTGCTTCTGTCTGTAGTCGTTCCAGGAAAGAAAAGGCCTTCAGACTTTGGGAGGCATGTGTTCATCTGAGAATTCTAAAGTAATAGTCAGGCCAACAAAAACAAACACATGCAACTGATACACATGATACAGCAGTTCTGTTTTATTCCATTCAAACTTTATTAGTATTGACAAATACACTTAGTTGAGTTTGTGTGTAGAAGGTATACTAAACACTTCAGATTTTCATCTGGAAAGAAATTGCTCTGTGTATTTTTAACGAACAAACACAGTGGACCAGCACTTACCAGTCTGAATCTAAGTAGATGAGCCATCATGAGCAGTAACGAGCATTAGGTTAGACATTCATGTGTTCATCAGTCATCAATGAGTCATGGATGTGCTTTGGTTTCTTTCATGGTTGCAAGCAAAACATTAGTACAGACACATAATTCAAAAGAAAGAATGAGGAAAGTCCAGGCCATGGCATCTGACCATAGATTTTTGATAGATGACTGTAGGTGATATGTACTCAGACCTTACATTTCACCTGCATTATTCGACAGTCCATATATTTTACAATAAAATCTACCAACATCAAATCTGTATTTGCCAAACTACAGTTAAAAACACAGATTCCAACTAATACCCCGACAATTTGGAGGAAACCCACCAAATCTGGCAACACTGATCTGAAGCAGTAGAAAATGTATGTGGACTGTATTTAAACTGTAAGAACACTATCGTCTTCAATCAGGGGGGCGTCAGAAGCTGTGCGAAATTGCAATCTTTGAGGGTTTCAGAGTATTAAACTGTACCTGTAGTACAGTCATTTTTTGGCCCACAAATTTACTCATGTTTTCTCTAAAATAAGCTACATATCTATAACAAATTGTTAAAACTATGTATTTAGTACTTGTGTCATTTAAACATGAATATGTCCAATAAGAATATCAGGGTCTCTGTCCCCTCTGTCACGGACATTTACACCACACACTGCATCTGCAAAGCCACCAGCACTGTGAACCACACTCCTCTTCCACATGCTCTTCTCTCCGTCTTTCTGGAAAAAGGTTTCAAGGATAGGGGAACTCAGTGCTAGGATGGGGAACAGTTTCTTGCCACAGGCCATCATTCTCCTAAGTCAGAGCTGACAAACTGTACTTTACACATTCTAAACTGAACTGCTTCCTTCCCCCAAACAAACAAATAAACACAAAACAAAGTTACACTTAAATACTCTGTTGTAGAAAAACAGAACAGTGTCATCATACTGTATTCATGAACACTAGAAATGTAGCTTCTCTTGTAGACTGTACGTTTTTGTGTCCTGTAAATTATTGTACTGTTGCTTTTGTCAACTTCAAAAACCTAATATTGATAACATAATTAAAATGAATTACTTCACCTGACAGTGGTTTTAATAATGTGGCTGATCTGAAGTACATAATCTAGTATCATACAATCAAAATTGTGTGTCTGAAAAAAAAATGGAAGGATATGGAAGAAATGGAAGAAATGGAACCACCACTTCAGGTATATTATTGGATTTAGAGAAGGTTCTTTCTTTTACAAGTTACATTTTACAAGCAACATTCAACCTTTGAATAGTACTTGTTTTTTGTGAAACAATATATTTCTTTAAGAAATAAATTATAATGGCATTATGAATTACAGCACCTTTATTTTTAATCAAATACAAATGAAAGAGTTTCTTCAGTCTGTCAACACAGAATTGTTTAGCCATTTGTCATCATGACTGATTGTGATAAGGAAGCACACACATAGGCTTTTGTTTGCTGTGATCCTCCTAAATTGGCACATTGCAGTGAGATCTGGATTAAAAATACATTTCTTTGTGCAGCTCTCAAGATTATACAACATGCAGGACTCATTCACTGTTTACATTGGTGTTTCACCATGTTATGCTTCATTAAACCCATTAGATAGTTAAAATAATCATCTGACAGCAACGTTAAATGTCTCTTGTGTTTTGGAAGATGAGGAACGTTTACAGTGTGTATGTTTTTGTACAAAATATTTGTATTATTTACCATTTTTCAGCAAAAATAAATAATAAATAAGACAACTGCTTTCTTATTGTACAAAGAATAACAAAGACTGTGAAGGCATGAATGAGGCCTACTATACAAGAACAACAACAGAGAGCTTTCCCACCACGATATCATCCATCCATTTTCTACCCCTTCATCCCGCACTTGGGGTCGGGGGCCCAGTTACTACGGGCGAAGGAAGGGTACACCCTGCACAGTCGCCAGCACACACATCACAGGGCCACACTCACACCTAGGGGCAATTTAGTGTGCTCAACCACGCATGTTTTTGGCAGTGGGAGGAAACCAGAGTTCCCGAAGAAAACCCACGCGGTCACGGGGAGAACATGCAAACTCCACATGGAAAGATCCTGTGCCCGACCCGGGAGTCGAACCCAGGACCTTCTTGCTGTGAGGCAACAGCACTAACCCCTGCGCCACCGTGCCACCCCACGATAACATATGTGACATAAATTTCTAATCAAATCAATACACAAATACTTTTTGCCACCAATTTTCAGCCAGAAACAGACACATTCAAAGAAACAGGACATTTTCTGTTCAGATTTAGCAACACCAAGTGAGTAAACTGCATTTCAACATATTCGGTGACACTACGCTTGGCCCATTATGACACGTTAAAACAAATTCTAAGGCAGGAAGATGGAGTAAGATCCACAGAAATGACAGGAAGTGCCAGCAATGACCCTTTAAGATTTATCACTTGTTTTTTATACTCCTATTAGTGTCCATTTGCACTTCATTTTTTTTTTCAAATCTAGTAAAGGCCCAATCAGTGGGAGAGTTAAGTGCATCTGAGATTACTGACATATTACAAGGTCATAATCCCTGATATCCCTGATACATCACTGATAAAAACATTTCAAAACAGTTATTTCCATTGCTGCATTACAATGCTAAACCGGAGCTATATATTTGGCAACCCTTTCTGGTTGTAACTGGACAACGTAGCAGTTTCACAGTTGCTTTATATAGCTACAATTTATTAATTTCCCCTTAAATTTGTGTCTGTTATCAATTTTCTTTCTTTTAAATGTTAGGCCTAACAGATAGCTGATGTCCTAGTAGCTAGAAAGTTACCCTTGTGATCAGAAGGTTGTGAGTTCGAATCCCAGGACTGCTGGTGTCACTATTGAGGTACTCTTGAGCAAGGTACAGTCCTCACATACTGCTACATGGGCACTTGGTGAATGGGTTAAATGCGGAAAAAGAATTTCACAATGTGTGCTGTGCTGTGGTGTGTTGACACATGACTTTACCTTAGGAAAGTAATAATAGTAATAGTAATAATAATAATAGCAATTAACTGTTACGACATTCACCACTTTCATTACTGCCTGATTCTTCGTTTCCTTTCTAGTTACTTTAAGCTATTTTTATAGTTTAACTGAGGGCATCCCTAAACTCTACCAGTGAAGTTCATAACCAATGAATCCACATCATGGTTCCAGGAGTTTTTGATTGGAATTTAATGTGGCGTGACTTGTTGGAAGGAGACTTGTGTGAATATGGACCACTTGCAGCATATAGAGTCAGCAAAAGTCAGCCTCAGCAAATGTTCACAGGGCCGCAAACCTCTTGCACCTATCCTCTCTGCCTGTAAGGAAGTATATTGCACTGCAGTGACAGCAAAAAAATCCCTAATTCGCCACATTTGTCCTGGCCTGCGGCACCCTAACACGTTAACCAGGGACTGCTAGACATGTCTTTCAGCTCTCCTGCCTTGTGCCACTTTGTTTATATTTGCGATGATATTATGTGAAATATGTTGACACTTCTGCTTTTGAATGCGTTTCATTGTGCACAAAACGAGCTGGGATGGAGGCCTGAGGAAACAGATGGAGCAAGGGCACTATAGAGAGGAGACTTGGACAAGGATCTGTTGCCAAGAGCAATGAAAACAAAGGCCACACTGTCCCCACCTCACTGCTAGCCGTCATTTTGAGCAAACTACAAAGAATCATTTGCATGTCAGAGGTCAACGTGACACAAGGGCTTTACTGTTCTGCAGAACAATGTGTGGCTGAAAGCATGGTGAAAGGTGGGCAAGTAAAACAAAACTTGAGCCTCTGCGTAACTTCCAAAGAGACCCTAATCTGTGGCTTTGACATTTTGATGCCTAACGTCTATTGTCACTTATAACAGCAGTAGATCCGGCTCCCAGGGTCCCTAAGTTGAGTTTGAGGACTGTGGTCAGCCTAATAGGCCTGGTGAGCTTGTAAGGTTATACGGTGGGGAGTGAAGCTGTGGTATAAACAAAACTCAGTCATAAGGAACTGATTATAGAGTGAAGTGCAGAAGTGCTGGCCTGAGGGGTGGTGTCATAAATGACATCATGGCCTTACAGACATTACAAATATAGCTCATTGCACGCCCTTCTGGAACAGCCCCATTCACGTTCTTCATTATCGCCTTATGACGTTTTTTCAACACATCCAAAAAAGAAACACACAGCTGGCAGTCAGAAAGACACAGGGAAACATAAATCAATATACCACAGAAAACAGAGTCTTTCTGTTATCTTACGCATTAAATTACTTCAGTATTATTTATGAATCAAGCTCTCATTTGTGGCCTCTGTCTCAGCGCTCCAACTTAAATAGCCACTAATGAATGTGGTACAGTTTCCACATTAAGTTCCCAAATAATGCACTGCAAAGCCTAAAATGGCATGTCTGCAGACTTCGGTCGCAGCTCGTTCAAATTCACTGCCAAACAATCATAAATGTATGAGCAACACTTTGTACTAGTGAATAATTCCAGTGTTACGATGATGATGCTACTCCTATTTACCTGAATGGAAATCTTGCGAGTAAGTAAAAAATTCAGTCCTAAACTCCTAAGTGTTCCTCACAGTACATTCAGCTCTGTTCACATGGAGGAAACAGTAACACGTGCAAAGAAAACATGACATTGAAGCAAACAGGACGTGCACCAAGACAAACAGGCTCCAGCAGACTCCAAATCTTTCCTATTACTTTGTGGCACAGTAAAACTTACATTTATAAGGAAGACACCAATGTTTTTCAAAACAGTCTGTCCTCTTGCAACTTTAACACAGAACACATACTTGTGGACAAAAGTTTCAACAGTCCTTTGGTTTCTGTTATAGATGAGTTTTGAGTCAATAGGGTTTTTTAAACAGGGAAACATGCTGGAAAAAATTGTGTTGTAGTCTATGTGTGTGTGTTTGTGTGTGTTTGTGTCTCTGTGTGTGTGTGATTATATATGTGTGTGCAGGGGAAGGTGTTGTTTTGAGTGCATGCAATGCAGTTCCAACTTTACTGAGGAGGCTGAGCATCACAAAAGTCACCTTGGACCTGCCTCTCCCCATTCAGTGCTATTAACATCCATCACCTGCACCAATCCTTATGTTCATACCCCTCCCACACACACAGACACACACATACTGATACACCAGAAACTCCAGCATGCAGAAACAAGTATTCAAATTGGTCCACAGTTATTGACTCCTATGCAGTGTCCCATCCTCTACCACTGCACTCGTCCTAGTGAAGGAATAGAAAAGATGATAAAAGGTAAACAGGAACTTACTCTTTCTCTGAGAAAGACGAATAGAGAACGTGATAGTCGAGGTCTCCCCCTGTCTCAAGGGATCCTGCACTGCTGTCACCGTGCACCAGTCCACCCCTGAAAGAGGCAGGAAAAAGTGTGTGCCCCCAGTGCTTCCTGTGCTGCTGAGACTGAAGCGCACTGTGGTTTAAGGATGAAACAACAACAGAGTTCCCAGCATCTCAGCCAATCACTGCTCTGCACTGCTCTGTAGGCCCCACCCCCAGAGTTCCTCCAACCCTGGCAGTGCAAACAGAGGCTGGAAAGGCTTTTGAGGAGACTGAGGGGAAGAGTGCTGCAGTCTCACAGCAGAACAGAGGTACAGGACGGCCCAGTCCAGTACTAAACAGCCTCACAGACCAATGCTGTGCTGACTGCTTGACATTTTGACCGCAAATGTAATATGGAACAATTCAAAGTAAAAATGTACCAGAACCCGTAACAGAATCAGCTCACAGGGTTCTATAAATGTATATCATTCACACACACAAACACACAGACACCCACACACACACAGTAGAAATAGTGCTTTAAAATAGACCATTTTGCATATGACTGTATACTTTAAATTAAACAATTTGACATTAATCTCTGGTTGCTTTTATCTCCTTAATCCCAAAAAGCTTGTATTGTATCCACAATTCAAATCAAATCTCATTACATGCCATTTCAATATAATTGAAGAGTAATTTAATTACTGACGAATTTGTTTTAAGATTAAGGACTGAATAAGGAATGAAAGGGGTTAAATTCACACAGATTACAACTTTGTCTTTTGTCCCACAGTCACCCCCCATCCCCACTCGCCATTGGGCTGTCAACAGTCTTAATGGGTGGGATTACAAGTTCTGAGATTTTTGCTATTAGCAATTTGTTGCACTTGAGCATTTTCCCATTTCTTAATAATTCGTTTTAAATGAGTGTGTTTGTAAAGACATAACAAAATATTCTTTATCTGGCTTTGTTTGTCACAAGGAATTAAGGGGTTGTTAAATAAAACCCCATAATCTTCTTATTTACGTACTTATTTAAGTCCCTTTACTAATTTGCTGAAGAGCAGAATGAGTAACTGGACGATAATTTGAATTCAGCTGGGAGCACACAGACTCACAGAAACGCACATACACACTGAAACACAAATGAATGCACACGTTAAGCTAATCAGTTTTATGTCATCATGCTTTGTCATCTCACATTAGTCTTTTTCATCTTGGCTGGCCTTGGAGTGTTTAATGAAGGGTAAGTGCCATCTCATATGTGAAGGGTCAAATGCAGTATCCACAGAGACTGTTCACACTGCACCATTATATCACACTAATATGGGTGGTCAACCCGAAAAGCTATTATTTTAAACCACTTTAAGCCTTTGGGCTGTTCTGTCATTTTTCTTGGGATGAGGTACTATAGAGCTTTGCAACACTTTAAATGGCCCCTATGCCACATTTTTCATTTTTTTCCTGAGGACTATTTATTATTATTATTATTATTGTTGTTGTTGTTGTTGTTGTTGTTGTTGTTGTTGTTGTTGTTGTTGTTAATTGATTGGTTGTGATTATGATCATGATTATTGTGATGATGATGATGATGACGATGATGATGAAGATGATGATGATGAATATTGTTATTATCATAATAATAATAATACTACTATTACTACTACTACTACTACTACTACTACTACTAATAATAATAATAATAATAATAATACTTTTTTAAAAAGATGTCCAGAGTCAGAAGTTGATATCCTGTGTGGGCGGTTACACAACATTGGTCATTATTCATATTTTCTTGAGCATTTTCTAACACCTTCTGCTATCTCTCAAAATTGCACAGGCTGTCTTTGTAACTTCTTCAAGGCTGATGTATATAAATGAGCTCCATACTGATAGGCTGTCCTTATTCAGGTAGCACTCAGGGCGTTAATTTGTATTTTTATTACATGTAAAAATTCATAGTATGGGTCTTTTACCCAGGGCTACTACTCATCAGAAAATTTAGCCTTTTACCATCAACGGTTAACAAACTGGTCCTCAGGAACCCCCTGGTGTCCACATGCATTTGCTTCAGTCTAACTTGTAGCACACAGGGCCTTGAGAACTGGTTATATAACCATTTTAAATGAGATGTGATGGTACTGTTTGTTATTGACCTCCCATTTTGATTCAAGTATGGGATTTCCATTCAACACACTGAGTCATCAGTCGTGTGACTCTGAAACCGTGAGTCTAAATCCAGTAAGGCTTCTATCGAACTGCAGCGTTACGCAGACACACAGAATGACTCAAGCATGAGTGGCCTTGTGTGTATTGCGCTGGTCAAAAAAGTTGCAGAAATTTGTCAGACACTGTAAACAGTAAAATCAGTGTTGCAATAACGCTTCAGGTGCTCGTTTATCTCCAGATGCAGCTCTTAATTGGATTCAGATGGAAATATAGCAGTTCTTTCAACAATGGAAGCAATTCTTACTTTACTAAGATATGTTTCTTTTGACATTGTTTATGTGATGCTTATTGAACAACTGGTTTCCTCAGGTCTTCCATGGATGGCACACATGGTGACCTTTAAAAGCATTTACAAACAATTAAATCCTACACACACTCTTCTCAGCCCAGCTTGCATCATGATGTCATCTTTTTCCTTTCCGCTGCACGTGTCCAAATCATTTCCATGCTTGTGTGACTGTGTGTGTGCATCTCCCCCTGGATAGCTCTCTTTCCCTTAGGCTGCAGATCATCTGCCATATGCACTGAAATCAAACATCACCCACAGCATGTGGTCTGCTAGGGGGTTAGAACAAGTCCTGGACTAAGCAAACCACAGGTCAACCATCAGGAATGCAGCTCATACACATAACACAGAAAAAGCAAACCAACACTGCAGAAAAATGTATCTTTGAAAGTGAAACCCAGTGAATACACCCAGTTATTCTCATTAAAGCTTGATGTGTTAGGTAATTTAATTAAGCTCTTGCTGTTTTCCACGCATTTTAAGTAATGAATTAGTCTTTAGGCAGTGGTGAGAAAGAACAAGGAAATATACAAACTGTCAAAAGGTTTTCAATAAAATAAAATGCTAAATCCTACTCCACAGATTTCCATTATGATTTTCACAAACTTTCTACACAATCTGCAAGCAATGAAAATGTGTACAATGACAATCATTTAAGATTTGGTTATTGAGTTGATCCTTAATTTTGGGTCTGGTTAAACACGGAGGAGAAGCTCATTAAGGCAGCGTCCAGTTTCACTATAATGTATGATTTACACACATACACGCACGCAGGTGTATTCACTTCATGGACAAAATTATTGGGACACCTGGTCTTTATGGACCTTGTTTTGTGCATTGGGGCACAGTCATGCTGGAATAGAAAAGGTTCTTCCCCAAACTGTGTCCACAAATTTGGAGACATAGCATTGTCCAAAATGTCTTGGTGAGTCCCAATACTTTGTCCATGTAGTTACTGTGTAGTGCACAACATCTGATATCTACACTCAACAAAAATATAAATGCAACACCTTTGTTCCTGCTCCGATTTTTCATGAGATGGACTTAAAGATCTAAA
>JBBMFX010000016.1:11702180-11727163 GCA_037832545.1 Rhabdalestes septentrionalis | reverse complement strand
GAACAATGTTTGAGAGAAATGGTAATATTGTGTATCTGGAATGAATTTTAGATCTTTAAGTCCATCTCATGAAAAATTGGAGCAGGAACAAAGGTGTTGCGTTTATATATTTGTTGAGTGTAGTAAGATAAAAAACAGGTATAGGCATATATTCCTGTTGATACCTGCCGTTATATCTGCATTTGCATTTACGGCATTTAGATAAATGCCGTAAAACAAAATATTGGTTTGTGAAATGCTACATGTTTTTATTGGCACTATTCACTAGGTGGCACTACTACGCTTATGAATTTTAAAGAGCTAAGGTCATATGCCCACACAGTGGCCCACTTTCCATTATAATTTGGTAAATTTGCCAAAATGGATAGAAGATCAAGGAAACAAACTGCTTATTCTTTATCAGCCATGTGGCAGCACACCATCATGTGGGTTGGTAAAGTCTGGTCATTTGTCTGCCAAAAAACTTTATGGCATAATAATGACATATTTATTTAAAAGATTAATGACTTGACAGCTGATAGTTCTACTTCAGAAACTGATAAAGAGACTAAACATGAACTTTGACATTTTCCACACAATGTGTTTTTCCATTGGTTCTGAGGTGCCAACCATGAGTAAAATGTCATTAATTAGGTTATATTCCTGAAATAATTAGCCAGAGGAGAATAATGTGTGTGCTCACCTGTGAAATGATATACTCAATCTGCTGGCACCCAGATGAAGGAGGATTTACCAGACACGGGCGCACCTTTGCAGACACAAAGCTTATCTATACAGGACTTCTTTACAAACGCTGGATAGTGTGTTGCCTAATTCAGACTTATTAGACTCGCAGTCACGTCAGAGAGGCCAAACTTCAATCTGCTCGTAATAAGCTGTGACCCAAAGAATCTCTTATTTAGCGTGAGGTGCTAGGGGAGTCAGTGTCCACCCATATTATATCCTTGGATACCTCTGGCTGTTTGGATAGAGAGAAAATTACTGACACCATGATTAAAAGGAAACACCTGATGGCTGCAGCCCGCCTGGCACTGCCCACTGTTGGCTTGTGTCTTATCTGTGGAGGTGCCTATGTTAAGTCTATCCAAAGTGACCAACTAGACACTCTGAGGGATGTCTTTACTTACCTCCTCATCATCCTGGGCTTCTCCCTTCTTGTTATTGGAGTGATTTGGTCCATCGGTCATGGAATGAAAAGTGTTCTGGTCAAGTGGTCTGGAAGGAGGACCCAAGACAACGAGGTCCATGTTTTCACTCTGGACAGGTAGGATTGGTCCTGAACCACATTTAATCATGGGCTAAATACCTCGTAGAACAAGATGTGAACATTTTTATTAGATCTAGTGTTTAAACTTCAGGTTCAGTGGTGGGTAAGTTCTAGAACATATTTTAGTTATTCAAAGTGGGCTGACAATATATTGTCATTAAAATTGCTTTTATTGTTTTTTTAAATGGCACCATTAATATATAATAAAGCAAAATATTAATAGGTCCATAAATAAAATATAATATATAAAATATCAAATATATGGGTTTCGTCAACAATAACTGATGGGGAGCCACACTAGTTACCATTCTATTCAATGAGTAAATGGTAGGCGAGGTTTGGGCCATATTGATGTTAAGAGGTAAATAATACAATACCAGTGTAAATATGGGGAAAATTTGAGAGAACAGCTGAATTTTTGGATTTGTGGATTTCTCAAGATATCTTAGTGGTGATTGTGTTCAGGCAATGGCGAATGCCTCTTGAAGAGGTTGTTAAATGTCTTCAAACTTTATTTTAAAAATTCCCATATTTGATGTATCATTAAAGCATGGTTGGGCCAGACAAAATGCTAGATGCTTCAAAGGTATTAATACATTTCATTAATATGAATTATTTACCTGAAACATTTACATCTGTTGCAGTTGTTCTGTGTTAAAATGAATTTTACATGCATATGTGTAAAAGTATCAATGGTGAACAAATGGAACCCCGACTGTGCAGTCACTCACATTAAAAACTTTTACCTTTTCTCTTCAGGGCTAGCTTCTATCCTCCATCATATGAAGAATCTCAGATCAGAAATGATGGCGCACCCAACAGTTCTGTCCTGCGGTGGCCAGGCTCAGCTCCTCCAGTGTACACTGAGACATGCTCAGAGACCTGCAATGAGGACTTCAGTCATGAGGAACCCCCTACCTACCAGCAAGCTGTTACCCAGAGTCAGACTGCACCACAAACGGCCTGTTTACCAACCAATAGCTCTGTAGAGCCAGTCGGTGCAGCTGCTGTCTGTGAACGTGTCTGAGAAGGAAGAGCACCAAGCCAGTCAAGATGCTGGGAGAGTTTTGAGACTGACTTCTAGTCATAAAACTGGCAGCAATGAATATTGTTGCATTCGCAGTGTGACTGAAGACACATGCCCAGTTCTCAGACGACAACTTAGAGTGCTGAAGGATGGTAGGGCTTTATGGAACACTACAGAGAATACTGAAGTGTTATAGAAAGTGAAGACAGTGAGATGAATATGGGTCAGAATATGGTAATGCTGCTTCAAAGCAAGAGCATAAGACCCAGCACCAATGAGTAGGAAACTGGACTGTTAGGTTCTGCAGAGGAGAGAGAAACCGGACTGTTCAGTTCTGTAGGTGTTGATTCATTCAGAATAGCAGTTTTTGTCTGAGACCATGATTTGATCAGTCAATGTGATAGACCTGTACAGGTGTCAGAACGGCTTCTTTGTGTGATGCCATAATCTTTCAATGGATTGTTATAGACTGTAGGATTGGTTTGCATGATTGTTACATAGAGGATAAAAAGTACTGCAAATCAGGGTACACCAATAAGCAATATTCAGAGAAAAAAAACTTTGCTATTCTGTTGACCAAAGCTTAGTTAAAAGTTAAATGTTTAGCTGAGTGTCTCTCAGCCCTTGTTTTCAAAAAACTAACAAGTATGTCTTACAAGCCTGTGTTTATGTTTGTAATAATAAAGAATTATGTCAAGGAATGCTTTTAGACTTACTGTTTTTTTCAGACTCATTGTTCATGTTGAGGACTTAATAATAAAAGCAATATCAGCAGTTATGTCTGACATTATAGAGGTGGAACACATCAAATAGTGGACAAAACCGCAAATGGGAAACCAATTGCAGACCATATGTCTTTAGGAATAATCAAACTGGATTGTAATGCATTTCATTACCACGTTTGAAGACACACAAATGACAGTTTATTTAAGTAAAACATAGGATACAAAATTAAATACATTAGCATTGGCTTTGCTATTTGTATTTCTTGTTTTTCTCAAACATATCTCCTAAACTGGGTCCGAGTGCATGGTTATTTGTTGTTCTCCCTAAGAAGAAAGAGTTCTATTTTTCAAGATTTCACATTTCAAAAAGTGATAGTGGTAGCCTTCAAACAAGACTTGCAAAACAAAACCAGTGTTAGCAGGTTACAAGTTGTATTATACCATCAACAAAAACATGCTTCATACACAACATTTTGCATTTTGGACCTACATTCGAAATTTTCTTACAACATTATGCTAAATAAGCTCATAGACATGGATTGGCTAAATGAATTTGCTATTTAGTGGCCCTTCCATGTTTTCTTCTATGTTCTCTGAAGTTCTGTAACACACTGATGGATGTCAATAATTTAACATGAATCAAAACCATCTAGTAAGTGGACCACAGTTGTGTACGTCATCATAACGCTTTTTAACACTACATATTCCACAAATTCAGCCACTCAAAAAAACCTTTCAGTTGTACTATTTGCCACAATGCCTTAGAATTGTATTTGAATGAAGCTACACTTTCAAAATGAAGGTCAGATTTTTTTGCAACAGTGTAAGTGATTCTGTTGCTCAATTTGCTATAAAAATGGAAGACTTTGGAGACCCTACATCTTCAAATTTGTAGACAGAGCACCACATGACAGGTAACTGTCATGTACTGGCTCATGAAGTGGTCAGACTTACTCACTCTTATTGCATTGACCTGTCTTCAGTGGTAAATGCTTAGATGTTTGCAGTAGTCATAAATGTTCATATCTACTAAAGTAATATGCAACAACATATTTGTGTGAGTGCATTTGTGGTTTATGTCTTAAAAGAATCAGCTGGAAAAAAAATGGAGTGTATTTTTTCTACATCGGAGCATTGTTGCTGAATGAACAAATGCACATGTCCCTCAGGTATGGACAGTGAAAGTGTGGTCAAAAATGTGTGAAATAGACATTATGAGTAATAAAACACAATAATTCTATTTCCTTTGGATTTTTAGTGGTTCAAACACAAATGTGCAATAGAGATCAAGCTCTTAAGGAAAAAAGAGAGCTAGAGAGAGGAAAAGAGGGGGCCACTGAATGAAGGGAGTGATAAAGAAAGAAAAAGAATGATGTTTAGTTATTTAGTCTGTGAAACAGCAGCAAAAAACATAAACAGTGTGAACAGGCCAGTGAGAATTTCTGCAGACTTGGAGTACACAGCCATGGCTGCAGGATGGGGAAAGTGATGGCAAGGTTGTGAAGGTTGTAAGGAAGATTGTGGAGACCAGATCCTAAAGGAAAGGCTGTCTGGTGCTTTGGCCCCTGGTGTGCATCGCTGCGCCCAGCTCAGGTGATAACGGTGGGGCCTCTGCGTCCCGTCCGCTCATGGATGTTGGAAATCTTCAGCGCAATGGCAATAAGAGGACCCAGCACAACCTACAATAAAATAGACTTTAAAAATGTGTTTGAATCATAGGTCTCTTTTTCAGTCCTTCCAGACACTGCTTTTCCCTATTTGTCCAGTCTTAGAACTCAGTGTTCCACACTGCTCACATAAAAATCATTAAGTGTCTGTCTGCTTCTCCAAATGAACAAGAAAGTACCATCCTGTCACAAACTGTATCCAAACAGAAATAAACTGCATATTTGCTCTCACACCACTGCACACACTTGCACTTAGTAATGTGCTGTTGTGCAATCCTGTTGTTTCCATTACTGAGAACATCTTTCATACACAACAACAGTAAGACTACACTGTGACGGAAAGCTAGGATAGCTCTTGTATCTCTACAGTCACATATTCTTTATTCAAAAAATACACTCCATTTTTTTTAGTCAAAAAATCCATAAAGATCATTCAGACCTCATTCAGTCCTTCAGAACAAAGACATGGTAAATCTGTACATTAGGGCAGTACTCTCAGTTTAACCCACATGAAGGTAATAAACATAATGCCAATAGTATCTTACAACAATGTTTTTTCCACAGCGTGGCTGCCCTTTGATTGCTTAGTCAGTCTGGTTTATGCTGCTGGCATATTTTATCGGCTGACAGACTGGTATACTTGGGTTATAAATTCTTACCAAATCATGCACCGAACAACTGGACAATGTCCTCCAAACAGGGTTACAAGCGGATACATTTTATCATGTTATTCACACCCTACGAATAATTTAATGAAACCTAGTGTCATAAAATCAATCTTGCAAATCTGCAAACCTGCTGATTTAAAAATGCCAGTGTTTGTACAGCAGTTTATAATATATATGTGAAAGCCAAACCAATAATGACAGACAAGAATAGTATAGTTTTTTCATTGAAAAATCACCAGCAACCATTAACTTCCACTATTTATTACTTTATGGTTGTTTGTGATATTATATATGATGATATGTTATCTTGCTGGAATGTTATTGAAAAACAAAGAAATCGGCAAATGGTTGTCATCACCTCTTCCTTGCTCTGTTTAATAATTTGTCTTTTATTTGTCCTTTTAATCATATCAGACCTCTGATTCAAAATATTTTTTGAAGTGTATTGTATTGGACAGTGGCAAATTTATACTTTCAGCTAGTCTAATAAAGCTCTTCAGAAGGATTAATGCTTTTAACACACTTAAAACTAATCTTAGATTTATTGTAGTGATAAAGCTGACATGTTTATTTTAGCAGACACCGGTTAACAGAAAAAAACCCCAAAAAGTATGGAGGGCTCCAGTGACTCAAACAGGAGCGTGCCATTAGGGCTGAAGGTAGGTTTACATGACAGTTTCTGACTTAGTCAAAAGTCAGCATCAATATGTACATGTACAGTTTCAAAACTTAACTTGTCAACTGTTGTAAAGTGTTTGCACTAACGAAACACACATTACATAACTTGAAACTAGGTCTAAATAGTTATTTTGTTTTTTCATGACTGCCATGAAACTGTGCAAAGTACTGTGTACAGTAATAAAAAATCTAAAAGTATTACCAGTATATTGTTAAGTATAACAGAGTAAAAAAATGTAAGCAGTTAAAATATTATGAATGAAACAATATGGAGTGAAATATTTGAACTAATTAGCTAATGTTGTTCATGTGAATCTTGTTAATGTTTCATTCAATATTTGCTTAAGGATTTACTAAATGATTATTGATAAAATTCTAAATAATAATGATGTCGTCATTATATAACGTCATTATCCTTTTACATTTACATACATTTCCTTTCAAGCTATCTGCCTTGACATTTGTATGTTTGTATGTTAATCCTCTGCAGGATTCTCAGTCATTTTTCAATAGCATTCATCATTCTATGTGCATGTAACATTTCTTAACTTTTATATTATCCATGTAACTGTGTGAAAGTTAAGAACTGCACAGAACTATGTTAGAATCATTTTATATACTGCTCTGCAATCAGTATGTTTTATTTAAAATAATGGACTGATTTATATATATATATATATAGTTAATATACTTCTGTTAAGAAAAAAAAGGATCGACAATGTTTTTAATAACAAATATGAAAGCATGACACCCTGTTATTGATGTTACTCACACAAACCATTTATCAACAACTGATTGTATGTTGTCTGATGTGAAAAGATACCGTGTCATTATCATTGATAGCATACATCAAAAACATTACCTTTATTGTGCTAAGGAAGCAATAAACCTGACTGCTAAAGACCAATCTGTGTACTTTTATAAGGGGTCCCTCGAAACAGAGCAACAGAGCATAACAACAGCAGCTTACAAACTGCACTGTCATTAGTAGTTCATGTTTACTGCAAAGAAAACTGAAAAAATGGCTTATTTCCTTCATTTAAATTATTATTAATTTTAATACAACTTTGCCAATATGACATTTGTGAACCACGTCATGTACATATGTCTTTATTTAAATGGGCATACAACCTTCCCAAGCATTTATTTAAACATATACCATTCATTTCTGTCAGATAGCAAATACAATAATTTAATTTTATTTATAAAATTAGTTTATTGCTAAAATGTAAATATCTGTCTGATGCAGATCTTATGTATACATCGATATGTATCTAGCTAGACTCAATTGTAATATATATGGTGTAATGGTTCAGCCATGTAACAACTGCTGAAAAATCCAATAAATATTAACAATTACCAGGGACATTTTTAACGTTACCATAATTCAAAATCACAATTTCCCAATGAGATTAACAACTTGTTGAAATATACAACTGCTATACAGACTGTATTGCAAACTTTGAACACCAGCATATTTAGAATTACATATAAAATGTATCCATGTAAGGCCTTCCAAATGATCAAATGAATGCACTATTATTTATCACACATTTTTTGTAGTTATTGGTGATTAATTGCGTCTTTTGTTTAAAGGCCCAATTTTCCATTTAAAACAGCATTTTGTTGCAGCATTTTTTAGTGCTCAAAATAAGCTTTATCAGAAATGTTTATTATTATAATTTAATACTTTAAAGAGTTCAATAACATTGTTTTTCTGATGCGAATGTAGGGTTTACATGAATATAAAGAGGAAAGTCACATGGATACAGTGTGAACATGAAAATAGGGTAAAGGTAGTTTTCAGCTCAGAGAGAGAGAGACACAGTGGCTATAAGTTCCACCTCCCCATGATGGTAGCCTCTTAGTTATAGCTCAAATAGCTCATAGATTCTTGTTAAGAATTTTACGTTGAATAGTAACTGGAGCTTTCCACTTTGCTGTTGCTTTCTATATTTTACAACTTGTTGATTTGTTCAAGCATTGTCCAGCCTAGCTTAATGATACTAATGTAAAGATGTGTGTTTTGTTTGCAAATGAACATTTAGATTTTTACGAATTAATTCCCCTTGGCAGAAGCTCGAACTAAATTTAAGTTTAAGTTTAAGTTTATTATTAGAACTTAAGTTGATTATTAGCCATTTAGAAGTTGTCCCAGCGTCTTTTACAGCTGTGAAGTCAACAGCAAACTTGGTGATAGGACTATGAATACATGGAACAGTCAAGCTAGAAAAATGCATTAATGGTGTAATGTATTGCACTAAGATATTATTTGCCATAATCTGTAGTATGATAATAACATGTTTAAAGAACAGAAACAAATAATACTAAGAATTCTGGGTAGTGTGGCTCCAGTCCGACAATATTTAGAGACTAAGCTGTAAAACAGCTCATTAGAAAATTCTGCATTTTTGTGATGTCAGAAAAAACATCACATTTTCCATTTACATGAACCATTTACATACATTCAGCCTACAGCAGTTGAGCCTCATACATTCATACTGAAGTTAAAAGAAGGTTTTCTCTTTGAACTACTTCTGGATTGAGGCCCAATACAAACAAAATTTAGGTAATTTACAAAAATACAGTAACAAAAACTGCATGTTTAATTGTAAAGGGTAAAAAATATAGGCTATTTGCCTTTTAAAGGAAATGAATTATGTAAAATTATGTTGATAGTGTGTACAAGTGTGTGTGTGTGTGTGTGTGTGTGTGTGTGTGAGAGAGAGAGAGAGAGAGAGAGAGAGAGAGAGTGAGAGAGAGAGATATTACCTGTGTCTCTCTGTTGTGTCTGTCAGGATCTCTCTCATAGCTTTCAGCGTAGATGCGGATGGTAGCCCCCACTCCAGCCCCAGAGCCGCTGAGCCGGTACACGATGCGGGAAGAGTCTGTGAAGATGATTCTCAGGCCCTGCAGATCAGAATGCAAACACATTGCATATATCTGGAAATATACACCGTCTGTCAGTATCATTTGTAATAGTAACATCTGGGAAAGAATGCTGATCGTCAGACAACATTTCCTCTTGCTATGCTGTCAGCACTCATCAGTACTGAATCCCTTCAGGTGTTTAAAGCAGCATCAGGCCAGGGAATTCTCAATACGTCTTTTTAACTACAGTTTGGGAAAAAAAACTTAAATTGTTAAGTTGGCAACCATGTGCTTTACACAAGTGGAAGAACTATGATTAACATAAAAGTTAATCTTTATAGTGAGTTTTGATGTCATCGTCACTGTGTCTACATTGATCTTTGTTAAATATTTTTGCAAGTTCTTTCAGTATTTTCTCTTAAAATATTATTTTCCTTGATCATACCTATTCTCTGTGTTTGAATATACAAAGAACTATAAACCATTCAAATGAAAACAAAAGCATAGTCTCATTTAAGTTATTTTATATTACAAATGCTTTTAATTAAACTGATGTGGACAAAAAACGGGGTGCTGTGGTTGGAGTGTTTCTCCACTAGATGACAGTAAAGGCAAGAAAAGAGATGGACAGAGATGGTTCAGAGAACAAATGACTGTGTGCTTATGAATGAGCGTGAAAGTAGGTGTGTGTGTGAGTAATTGAGGGAGTGAGTATCTAAGTGAAGGAGTCCTGGATCACAGAGAAAAATGTACTATCAGTACATAAATGTATCACTGATAGTACTGTTTACTGTTTAGATTATGTAAATCCAGGTGCAAGATTGTAATGGTAGGTTGTTTACATAGACTATGACTTCTTAAGACGTGATTCAAAATAGTTGAACTCCACAAGTATTTTATGATTTGGTATATCATTAAAATGTCCCATTTGTAGTGTCTGTGTGTGGGCGGGTATGTTGGTGTGGCTGTTTCTAACAGCTGAGTGGCTCTTTGCTGTCTGCTGGCCCCCCACTGGCGGCCGCAGCGCAGGCCTGGGACAGCTGACACAATCCGGCCAGGAGAGGAATGTCTGTTGGAATAATACAGTACATGCCGGGGTGTTGAGACGCCTGCACATTTGGGCTGGACAACCACAAGGGCCAAGCTGCGCTGGGTGTGTATGAACATGTGTGTTTTTGTAAGACCACTGCCTGAGCGTGTGACTTGCTGTTCCCCTTCTGTCAAGAAGCAAAATCATAAAGAGGCATATCAGTCATTTAGCTTTCCCTAAAGACAAATGCCTGTCCCTCAAAGGTATTATAAAATATAGAGAGAGACTGTGTGAGGTGAATGAGGGGCAGTGTGAAGTCAAGGGTCAGAGATCAAATGCTGAGGTGTCAGAGTTAGTAAATTGTCCATGGTGACAGAGTGAGGCCATAAGTCAGTGTTTGTGTGTGAGTGTGTATGTATGTACGTGTGTGTTTGTTTCTGAGAGAGAGCTGTCAGTTGTGTCAAAGAAAGGTTGGTTGGAGGGCTTCCATGCATTCCAGAATGAAACAGAGGAAGTCAACTGGGTAAATTCAAACAAGGGGTGGGGTGTGTGTGCTTGTGTATGTGTGTGTATGAGTATCTTCTATCAAATTAGTAACTTTTGTCCATGGACAAATATAATATTAAAGTCTTCCACTACTACCATCCTCACCTATCATTAAGCAAAGGCTTGTTTGGTATTTCTGATTTACAATATCAATATTGTAATAAAAATGCAGTAAATAATGTAGTAGATGCACTAAATAACAAAACGTATGACCAAAGGCTAACTTAATAAGGTCAATTACATTACTGGGTCAAGAAAAATCCCAAGTGAGAGAGCACATATTCAACAACAGAAACAGACAACGCCTTTAAAATCCAAAGTTCACAATCAGGCATAACATTAAAATTACTGACAGGCGAAGTGAATTTATTATGTAATTACAATGGTGCCTGTCAAGAGATGAAATAGTACTGATGGCCATTCGAGCATCAAAACCAAACATTGGAAAAACTTAACAACAATGATGCAATGATGAGAGCTACAGAGTGTTAGGCAGGTGGTTTTAATATTGTGGTTGATTGATGTATGTACATTTAAACAAATGCACCTTAAAAAACTCTCACTCTCTTTATCATTTACTAATTCGTTCATTTTCTGTAATCATTAAGTCTAGGGGGTTGTGGCTACCCAGAGCCTATCCTGTTGTCTATGGACATGAGGCAGGGACGCACCCTGGATGGGCCTTCAGCCCACCGCAGACTTTCTTGATCATGTCAAAATCAATTATTTAAATACAGTCTGCACTGAATTATCTACAAGTCCTTTATCTACATCTACTCATGAACATATCAAAAACCTGGACCTTTCATCTTTGGATGGCCAAATATAACACCTTGTCTTAACAGTCTCAGCAACTCCACTGGGTGGCCTGTGCTCTGGTACGAAAAGCATGCCAATACTGAATAACATATAATTGATAATAATAACCCTGTTACGCTTACAACCCCAAAACCATTCTTTATACAAGTGATTAGGCATGCATCACACTGTGTCTCGTGTGTAGAAATGGAAGACCAAGGCAAACAGCCGAAAATACTTGTTAAACTGCAACAATTATACCTATTTAAAATAGGTCTATAAACATTGATTGTGTTCAGCCTGTGCATGTGTTACAAGTTATTGTTCTCCCGGGTTCTATGAGCAAGCCTTGGCAAATGCAGACCTCTTTGGGGAAGTACAATTTCAAACAATGTCGTATGTTGTTTCATCCACTAAAATCAATGAATGCTTAAAGGTCTTGAGTGACTGAAATATAGTTTTAATCAGAGCAGAGATGAAATATTTTACTGACATTTCTGAACCCCCCGCCCCAAATAATCAGTTAAAACAGTGACCTGAAGCTTACCTGGTTCCGTGAAACACTGCCGTCCACCGGGTCAATGTACTCAAAGTTGTCTGTTTTCTCCACACTGTAGACATTGTTTCCCACAGCAAATTTCTGATTGGTAAAGGCCTTGTCAGTGATCACAGCCTCCAGATCTCTCATGAGGTAATATGCCGCTCTGGGATCTACACCTTCATAATCGAACCTAGTAATTTAATCATACAAACACAACATCAGTGTGCCATTTATTTGTATTTGGATGAAGAATCAAGTTATATATATAGACCTTCAACTAGCAAGTATTTATTTAGCCACAATTTCAATATACTATGTGGTGATTTATGCAGAGTGAAGGGAAGAAGCTGTGAAGGCTAAACGGGTCACTAGGCCTCTGAGTCTACATTACTGCTACTGTGGGAAATGTGTATGGGAATGTAAGGATGATGGAGTAAGGCTTGGCTCTACTTGTACTTTCTCACTGAGGAGCAACTAAATAAAGGACTTTCAAAGCCAGAACAGAGTAGAGAGAGAAGGAGAAGTTTTCTGTTTACTACCAGAAAGTAATGGTTTTCCCTGCAGATTTTGTTTTTGCTTTTACAATCATTTTTTTGCCAGGTGGCTTAAATGTGCAGGGATGGCACTCCAAGACACAAGCCAATGTCAAAGGGAAATTTTCAAATGTTTTTGATGAGTGATGACTAGCCTACATAAAGTGAGTTTCCTTAACTAGAGATGAACAGATCTGTCAGTCACTGAATTCAGTTTTCATAATTTGAAACAAATATTAACTAGTCCAAGAAATATTAACTAGGTCTGCATTTATATTCAGAGGGGTACCAAATCAGTTTAATTGCAGCGAAATAGTGAATAAAATTCACATGATTTAATCCTCCTTTCCTTGGTTTGCTTTGCTGCACCAGTCAACACAGTCATGTTTAAACAGTGCTGAAGTGTTAATTCCTGTTGTTGGAATGTTAATGGCACTTTTTTGGTCACTGCAGCATTAATATGCCTTTTGTAGCCAAATTGGAATTCACGGCATTGAAATCAAAACAAAAATGAAGAAACTCAACCTTACCTACAATAATAGTTGCGGCCTAACTTGGCCCAGTGGTCCCGTACAATTTCTTCCACCCCCTGTTTTCGGACAGCTATGATGGATAGCCACACTAACACTGACCACAGGCCATCCTTCTCTCGAATGTGGTCTGATCCTGTGGCACAGAACAGTAGGATTAGAACATAACTGTTTGCTACAGTATCACTGGTGTCACTTGTAAAAACATAGGTGTTATTTTCTTAAAGCTTACATAATATGCTGGACAACAATAACAGGCCGGTGACTGATAACACTGAACTTCCAAACATTTGAAATAGAAATGATGATGAGGTCCAAACAAATGATTAAGTGTGTGTGATCTCCCTTGTTGCAGTAGCCATATAAGGGTTTGGAGGAGCACAATCTGCAGCAGTCTATAAACGATGACTCTCATCTTCCTCTATTTCACTTTCTCCCTCTTTCTCCCTCACTAACTCCCTACTCCCTCTATCTTGCTCTCTCATGACTCATTAGTAAAGGAGCTTCCTGAGTCTAGAAGAGATTGCCAGCAGAGAGCACTCTCTCTTTCTCTCTGAGCTTGAATGATTCACTGGCCTGTCTTCCTTTTATAGCAAAAGAATGGAGGAGGTTCACACTGTGGCTTAAGTCTAACATGCATTACAAACATAACAGCGAGAGCTGTCTGAGGTGCCACAGCTCATGATGAATGAATCAGTGATGCTTCAATATTTCGTGGTTTGACAGGAGTGAGGTCACAGCTACTGGTGGGCTTTGCAGACCACAGGGGGTTCACCCAATTTAGAAAGTGAATGAAGAGTGTATAAATGCAGAAATGGAACAAATTCGCTGAGATCTGGCAACCTTGCAAGTGTGTTGTTATTGCATGTGACACTTATAGCAAAAGGCTAAGGTGAACCTTTAGGCTATGACCTTTTAACGTAGACAATCTATGCTAATTTCCAATTATTATGAATATTTAATTCTGCGTGAAGTAGGTAATCATATCCCTTACAGATCATCTACTGTGTAAAATGACCATCTTTTTCCTGGTATAATTTCTATCCAAAATGCCTAAAATTACTATTTATATGCTATCAATGTTTTGGTGTTAGAAAAATACCTAAGAAAACAACTAAGTAGCATCAACATGTAGTGGTGTTGTAGTTCCCCTCTGGTTTCGCTTATCTCAGACATATTTCTAGCTCTTTGAACAGCTAGACCCACAGAACTCACAGTGGAAGCTTTGGGTTTTAGTTATCTGATGGTGAAAGTTTTGCTGGGTTGCTGAGTTGTTATTAGTTTCATCTTTGGCTCCAGTCTTGGAAACCATTGTTCTTTTAGGTTAATGTTGCTTAATATTTTCCTTACATTGTGCAAGCGGCTTATCTTTTATCTTACCTAACTAAACACCTTTAACCATTATAGATGCTCATGAGAAATAAATGTGCCAGGAAGGGTGTGTTTTAGTAGTGATTTGTGTGAATATTTGTCTCTTCATGAAGAGGAACATAATGTCGATGAAAGCTTCAGGAAAAGCTTTTGTCAGAGCAGCTGACAAAAATGGGAGGGACGGAAGTGTTAGAGGCAGTAGTGTGTACAGAAGCAAGGAGTGGACAAAATAGATATTGATAGATTTGATATCATGTTTAGTGTTTTCTGACACCAAAGAATAGTGATTGTTCTGGCTAAAAGCTGAATTGGTTTATATATTTTTGGATACAACTTTGTTGATCCATATGGAAATTATATATACATCTGAATCAAGTATTGCATTTTTCAGTGCAGAACCTACCTGGTAAAACCAATCATATACAAATAGTGATTTTATAGCATCTAAAAATAATACTTCACCTGTTCCAAAACTTTCCTCTCCACAAAAAGAGCACCTGCCAGAATCCATCAGGTTTCCAAAGAACCTCCAGCCTGCAGGAGTTTCATACAGAGCCACCTTCATAGCTTTGGCCACCCTGAAAAAAAACACATGTGAACAAAATCAAGTTCTTAGAGTTTATCAAATTCTGTTATATTTCATTATATATAAAAGGTTGTAAGTAGAGACAAGAAGTTGCAGACATCTTTCTTACAATACTGGTCCACATTCACACAAGTTTAAATGTTTGTGGGACACCGTCACAGCATCAGGATTCGGTCTGATATTTGTGTGTTTGATGTGTTTCACCAGAACACTGAGGGACTGAACAGCTCTCAAGGTAAACAGTTTTATAACATAAAAAATGATGATGATAATCATGATGAAACAAGACAAACAATAATAAAGGACATAACACAATGTAAGATAATCATCGAAGTTATGTAACATACTCTGCCAGAACATCATACATGAAAGTGAAGGCTACTGACACATCCTTTTTTCAGGATAGAGCATTTACATAACATCCTTGGTCGCACACCAAGCACTGACCTTTTTTAGTTAGTGGATTAATATAATACTACAGGTTACAAATGTACAATCGTAATAAGGCAAATGGAGCAGGAACAAAGTGAGCTAACCTTTCGGCTAATGTTTGTTTTGAATTAAGGCCAGGGTTAGAGCCATGCACAAGGAAATGGAAAGAAGAGAAGGCTAAAAGAAAGACGAGGGAGGGAGTGAAAGGAATGGGAAGTGAGACAGAATATTACTCCACTAAGAAAGAAGAAAGGTGCTGTCCAAATCTAACTGCTGATATCAGTCCCTGACATGAGCATTGCAATCACATCTTCTCTGATTAAACAGTTTAAACAACATTATATGAAAGCCTGAAGACAGATTACTTGTCATTCCACTCTGCTGGTATATAATTAGAGACAGAGCTCCATCTGTAGATTTGTCCTAATCCTTCCTCAATTACTTGTCTTGTTTGTGTTGCTCTTAGGTGGACCATGCCACTGACAGGTCAGTGTCATTGTTGTGCTGAGATCAATTAATCATAATTTGTTTGTTAATTGTGGTATTGGTGTCCCAAACTGCCTAGATAGAAAACTGTGATTCAACCACTGGGAACTTGGATTTCACATGATGAATTTGCAATGATTGTATTGTTGCATTGACCATTGCTTCAACATTAGTAAAGCAATCAAAATAATGGTTAAACACTCATCCATCTGATTCAACAGCACTCACAGATGGTGTAATATCTATTGATCTAATGTCAGGACACAAGGATAAAACAAGGTTAACTCTACGCTTGTTCTTTACTTGCATATTAGGTGAGACACTTACTCGGAGCACCTTACAGTGGTAGTCATGTGCAGCTTAAACTACCTGAGCAATTTTACACTTACATTAAGACGCTGTCTGGATGGGGGATTGAACATCTCGTATTCTATATGGAGGGTGATTGCATGATTGTGCCAACCCTTTGAAGACCATGTGTTATCAAGAACAATCACAAAAACTTTTGGCAGACAACCCCGAGGCAAAGCAATAAACATGCATCAAGGATTTTAGCCGTAAAATTTCTCAGGCAAGTCTCCAAATGCACTTGCCTTCCACTGTAAGATGCTCTGGGTTAGAGTGTGTGGTAATACCTAAAATTATTATTACGGTGTGTTATATTGTGCAAACATTGCCCTGATACAAGGCTCAATCAATTTAAAGTTGTTTCAATCAAAGTGAATGGTGTAGAGGAACAACGGATGATATCGGTATGACAACAGGCAGGCTACAGTATGTAAATACAGACCTACGTATTGTGAACCAGGTTGGCCTTATAAACTGATCAGTGAGTGTGTCTCTGCTAAAGTGGACGACGAGTGTAGGCTTCTTATGCATGTGTTCCGTCATTATCCGAAGAATTATTAAATAAAATGATAGATCAATGATCAGATCACACCAGTGCTACTTAATTAACTTTGTCATTATTTTTATTTACAGTTTAAGATCATTTAGGCCTAAATAGTGAGCACAGGAAAGGGTCAAAAAAGTTAATTACCCTTCCCCTCCTGTGTTTGTTGCTCTTGGATACTAGGCTACATACATAACTATTTTCAGACACTGTAATTTGGCATTATGTCTAGTGAGCTGCTGAGAGAGGAGAGCAGTAAAGGAGTGGAGCAGGGCCACAGCTGTTTACTCCTGGGTGGAATTACTAAATAAGAGTAAAGCAGAGCTATTCGCTGGGGGACACCGCCTGAAATGGAAAGCCTGGCACAGAGACAGCAAACGAGAATTTCTGACCCTTGTTGACGATTTATTTGCATGTCTTAGGCCAACACAAGCAACACACCCAACTCTGCTCACTGAGACGTCGACATATTTTCAGTGTGTGAGTAAGTAAAACAGAAGAAAGGCAGATGCATAAAAAAAGAATATAAAAAATAAAAACAGGCCTGTTTATGTGAGTTTATTTGTATGACTGAAAAGGTGGACAGAGATAGTAAGAGTGTAAGAACACATTCGTTATTATTTCAGTGTAGGCAATACAGTAGTTTACACTAATACTGCAGAGTTTCAACCCACCTTTACCCTGCCACATTTGTACCGTTTGGTCATTTAAGATAGACAATATTTTTTACAAAATCCTCTGTACAAGGGAAACAATCACTCTTATAATAGTGCTTGAGTCAACAGGTTTTCTGTAAAAGGAAACATGTTCCTGTTATTGTTTGTGAAGCCACCGATGCAGCAGACAGAGATTATGTTGAAAAATTCTGAGATACGGCTAGCACTAGCACCAGCTGGTTCTGACCTCCTTCTGGCGAGAGAGAGCATAATCTGCAGATCACAATAGCTTGAGCTAAACTGTCAGCCAAGCAGATAAGTGTACTAACAGCACCGTGCCTTAATTTCTTTCTCTGAAAAATGCTTTCCTCTTCTTTTGCCCTAAGATGGTTCTCATTTATGTGCTGTGAAACATTGGACAGATCCAGAAACTCCCAAGAGCAGTGAAACATCTTAAAAATCAGGATGTGCATTCCAGCGGGGTTTGCCATGGCTTTTCCTCATAATCCCTTTTCAACATGCCACTATGGACAAATGAGTAAGCAAATAAACAAACAGTTTCTAAACAAGACAGTAACGGCCATGCCTTTTGCCAGGAGCTGAGGAATCGTAGCACACAGCATGGAGTCAAAAGAATCAATGTATCAAATAATATGTTGTTTATTTGACTTACAAAAACATGCACAGCACCAAACGCGGCCAACCACCAATGCATTTGAACACTTATGTATTCTCTGAACACAGGCTTTGGACTGTGCATGCTATATGTCTGTAGTGTATATTATGACATATGTGTAGGGTATATGACAGCATGACATGGGTCCATGGATAAATGTATTCACAATTAATCCATCAGTGTAGGTGATATGTATGCAAAGTTAATGTCCTGCAGAACAATTAGCATGTTTCAGATAAAAAACATATTTTATAAATAATCTGCAGCGCTTACATCTCACGTTAATGAACTACATAACATGCCTGAACTATTTTTTTCCTGAGTCTTTAAGAGTTATAAATATACTTTGTAGTCGTGCCTCCCAGTTTTGAGCCTTGACATTTGAACACATTAACATCTAAGAAATATCTGGAATATTCAACAAACTACATACTCAGCCGAGACTGACTGTCGAAGTCCAATGAAAGCACAACCTTGTCACTCTAATTATGTTATTATCAGTTCTTCTGTGCAAACAATACTAACCAACTCTGTATTTCATCGAAAAGAGGTTTAGCCAGGGCTCTGCCTGCTGATGATGCTGGGATATACCTATCAACATTAATTAAGGAAACATCTATCTGTTATCTGTGATAACTCAGGAACACAGATGCTTGCTGACACCTCAGAAAAACAAAAACATACTGTGCATCATGTAAATATCTATTTTATTTTTACCATATTGAACACATGAAGCGTGACTCCTCCTTTACCGGCACCAAAATAACAGACTGCACTAAAATGAACAGAGCTAAAATAAACAAAATTAAACTGATCTGTGCAATTCACACTGAACAGGCCCACACAGTTGGCCTGACTATAGTCCTTCACCTTTCAGACTGAAGAGGCAGATGTTTCCTCTCTACGTTTTTACCTTTCATAAAAAACCCACCCCATCCCCCAACCACACACACACACACACACACACTAAAATGATCAAATACTAGACCCTGTTACAAAGTGACATAAAAAGTACTCCAACACACACACGCACACTCAGGCTAACATGAGCACACACATCCATACATGCTCATTTTCTCAAACAGACACATGCATGCAGGCAAACACAGACTCACAGACACACACACACACACTCACACACACACACACACACACACACACACACTTATCCCCACTGGATAAACACACACTACTAAGTGGCTGAGCGTTTAAACACCCAGCTACACTCATGGCTGTTCAGCGCCTAAAAAGGTTTCCAGCAGCAGAGAGGCCATCCAGGCCTCTCAACACAACATGAATCTCCACACACAAACTCACCTTCTGTTCCTCAAAGCAAACTGTGAGCCAGCTCTCAGTCCAGCGATTAATCATGCTAGGAGCTGGGTTTGAAAACACAAATTAAGCACAGCCTTTAAGTAAGTTCCAGCCTCAGTAGTGAGTCTCCACTGAAAATTCTTTCTAGTCTAGAGCTACGCTTTCTCTGTGTCTCCACATGCATCACTCTGGCATGTAAGTTAAAAAAAAGACAAAAAGTTCAAATATGAATGATTAATTATTAATTATTTGCTGTGAAAAGAAATTATATTTTTTAAATGATGATATATTTTAAATATATTAAATAGTACATTTTGTGTTTTAAAATTACATTTTCAAATGAATTTTGTGTCTACAGTTCATGCCTTCAGTTCATGCTCTCTTAAAGGATTTGCAAAAATCAGTTTCAGAAATGCAGAAAAAAAGACCCAGAGGCTTAGATTTCTGGCTCTCAGAGGAAAAATGGGGGAGCCAAGGCCTGCAGCTAAACATTCCATTTCTCCTGTGTGCAAAAGACCACAACATACATATACTAAACACCCTTTCCTGAGGTCTCTATCAAAGTGGTTTTATGAGGTTACAAACATATCCCAAATTTATGGTGATGTTCTAACCTGCACCAGCATGCTCGTGGTCTTATAAAGTGGTTGTATAATTCTAATAAATTGTCAAATTAGATTACGCCACAAACTATACGTGTGGACCGTGAGTGAGAATTAAGCTCAATCAGACTGCCACTCACAAAGGACCTCCACATCAATCATATTTACAAGTTTTCATTCTCACAGCAGTTTAAATTGATTCACCAACTGATTAAACTAGCAGAATCAGATGCTTCTGGCTGACTGGAATGAAAACCTGCAGTCAGACCGGCCTTTTGTTTATAAGATAGGATGACTCCTTCTAATGTAGCAGCCGACAACAAAGGTTACACAGTCACAACATGACAGAGCTTAAATATCAAGACGCAGATTCAAAGATGATTTCCAATAGGACAGAACATCCAAGCACTAATATACATTACAAGTTGTCAAATATTTCAGGTTTAGCCAATACTGTGATGAGTATTCATAAATGAATAATTCATCAACAGTTGTATGAAAAAAGTTCTAGATCATATGTAGATGCCAGAACCACCAAGATCAACATAAAATATTTCAAAATGTGAAGCTGTGTTAGTATCACCAATAATGTGGATCAGTTTGTTTACAACGCTAAGGATTCACATTTACAGAAATGGAAAGAGTTGGTAGGGCTGAGTTTTCTAACCTATTGCAGTACCATGACATTTGTTACAGGTTAATTAATCTCTTTAATTAATCTCCTCAGTGTGCAAAAGTAAACAACACTTTTGCACAGTATATATGCATCATAACTGTATCCTAATGTGGCATTTTTAAACCATATTTTATCATATAGAGCAGCTTTTTTCAAGTGATTAACAGCATGGTGTATTATATCACCTCTGGAGTAACTCTGACTTAAACCTTCCTCAAGGGCACAGCAAAAGTATAGCAGTGCACCCGGCAATGTCCTGCCTGGGATTAACAACAGAAACAGTCCAATCCCACGCACACATTCTCCAGACCCAAGTGAACAATGTTGACCTACCAAGCTGTTGAGCCCCTATAGTTGATTTGAATCAATTGCTGGATTAACTTCACAAACAGACTCCCCATGGAAAATGTGACGTCAGAATGGAAACAAGACACCTTTTATGCACATAAAAAAATAACCCCCAGTTTATCCTGCAACCCTCCCCTCTATCATTTCTGGTACAGGAAAGCACAGGGGACAGTTATTATTATTCTTAAGAAATCACAGCTGCAGGACAGAGCACATCCCCAAAGAATTTAGACTTCATAACCATTTATTCTCAGTTTTACTAAGTTAATAGTAAAATATGTCATTGAAATCAATCAGTTGAATCACCTCTTATAAGCCTTTACAGTTTATGTGGCTAGGAATATTTATCAGATTTGTCTTTAGAAAGTTTGGTCAGTTTGGTTTCAGTGTTATGGTGCAGATTTACTCCATTACATTCAGTATGTTTCTTTTAAACATAGGCAATATATTTAGGTCAGATATGTAACTTTTGACCGACTCTGTTCTCTGCCAACCCCTTTCTTTATAAACATGGCGACATTATGGTTGAATGCATGTAGATAATACTGTTATAAACCTTCAAGAATTCAATTTTGAGAAATTTGTGAATAGCATGTAAGAAACTTGAACCCAACAATGAGTCATTAAATTTCAGTGTGGCGTTCCATGGGAGGGAATTCTCCAACATATGAAGGGTGGGTGGTTCGGAATAAGATCACTTCCCATTTTACTGCCAGTGTTAATAAGGGTGTCGCATTCTTCCATTACAGACAGTTTCCTGTCAGATCGGTGGACATGCCAAACCTTTACTTGAGGCAGAAAAGAGGGTCAATGGACACCGGAGTACATAATATCACAGCTGATGGAGCATGACCCCATTTTCCATGCCTGTCACATTGTACACGTCCACCTTGCTTAGATGCATGATATTTCAAAAAGCTTGTTGAAAAAATGTTAATGTCCATCAATTCACATCAGACCTTTCAGCTTGGGGCTGGGTAATATTACATAAGTTGATCTTTGGGGTGTTGGTGCTCAGAGTTATTTTTAGTGTGGTGAGCGTTGTGTGTAGGAGCGTGAGGATGAGTTAA
The DNA here is from genome assembly GCA_037832545.1 of Rhabdalestes septentrionalis. Classification (NCBI taxonomy): domain Eukaryota; kingdom Metazoa; phylum Chordata; class Actinopteri; order Characiformes; family Alestidae; genus Rhabdalestes; species Rhabdalestes septentrionalis. Next base: position 11,705,173 of record JBBMFX010000016.1, on the reverse strand, counting down.
CTCTGTTATTCATAGAGAGTGAGTCCCCACTCCCGACCCGTCCCTGTTTCTGCTGCCCTCAGTTGGTGCGGACTTTAAGAAACAGTTCACTGTAAAAAAAATGATCCTAAGGGATCGTGTCTAATCTCTGAGCGCATCAGGTATTCTGCAAATCTGCAAGATTAAAGAGTCATTATAGGTACTAAACTCGAGACGAACCCGGAAACTGTCTTAATGTCTCCACCAGAGCTGGAAAATAACAAATTACAACTATTGTGTTTAGAGTACTTTTTACCCTGTGACACTGTGGCTTACAGTGGTTATTTATTAGTCTGGCAAAATTGCTACTGTGTTTTGTTTTTACTTTTGTGAGGTAGATCAGTTCCTTCAAAGTAGAAACCTAATAGTGTCTCCCACCTCAATGAACAATGCCATTCGTTTACAACCAGTACCCTTCCACCCTGCTGAGTTGAGAATGGCTCAGAAGATCCCGAGTGAAAGATGCAGCACAACAACTGTTCTTTCTGGGGGGAGGTGTGATGGCTACATTCCTACATCTACTTAGATACATGCATGAATTAAAGCCAGTTCACTGTACTGAATACTAATATAATGTTAATACTTTGATGTATCACATCTGAAGAAATAACCTAAAAGCATTTTTGGAAAATTCCAATTGGCATTGTTAATTAGCATTGTACATCTGGTCTCAGGTTCCATTTGGATGTTTTAAGAATGGAACATATGAAAGCTAGTGTGTGTGTGTGTGTGTGTGTGTGTGTGTGTGTGTGTGTGTGTGTATGTGTGTGTGTGTGAGTAAGTCTCTCTCACCTGTCCAGAGCTGTGCTGGTGGGCATGCTGCGGGCAAAGCCGCGGATGCCCACCTGCCTGAAATAGGGGACACAGGATAAGTTGGCGGCCATCACTGCCAGCGAATCTGATGGGTTCACAAAGAATCCATTCTGACCAAGGATCATACAGCGATCCTGCAAACAGGAACCGATCACAGGGGAAATTCTTAGGCTAATGGTGGAAAAAAGGTAATAAAATACAAAGATTTACATTACAGTTTAAAATCAATATTTCAATATTAAAAAAATGCAGGACTTTCTAATTTAAAAAGAATGGATTGACACAAATCAAGCAGCAGCTGTTTTGTGTCGTTGAGACATTTCATTGAAAATGAGGGAAATCTACCGCCACAGCTAGTGAGACCTGGCAATGATCAAGCTATTATGAGGTTTAGTGGTGTTGGCTAGCACTCTAATGTCTTTTGATAAAGAAAAAAGCAGGCAAATGTGCTCCATAAATCTGTTGTTAATATCTTTCTCAGTAATTACGAAAGTATTTTAGTATCAGATGGTCAACAACACTCACTCCATCTGCATCGAACGCAGCACCAAAACCAAACTCTCCACCCTTCATAGAATCCATCAATGACACAGCGAATGTTGGATTGGGGTTGGGGTACTGGCCCCCAAAGTCCTCCAGAGGAACACAGTTAACCGCAGAGTTTGCAGGCGCCCCAAGCTCATCACACAAAATTCTTCTGACGTAGGGCCCCATCACTGAAACAACACACACCATCATGGTGAATCTTACAGAAATGGAATTTAATCCATGATCTAAGAGTAGGATTTAATAAATAAATAATATACTAACAGTAATGAATGAGAAGCCGAATGGTTCAGAGGATGTTCTTACCTCCATTCATTGCATCTACTCGGATCTTCAGCTGTTCGGGACCTGTCAGCAGGCTTTTGATAGCACCAAAATCAAAGATCCCACGTAGCATGTTCAGGTAGATCTCCACTGAATCCACGATTTCAACTGCAAAAAGAGCTCTGTTCTTTTCTACTCTCTATAATATACATTGGTGAATCTAATAATAAATGGTGCTTAGCGTAAATATGCAACCGAACCCCGGAAAGGCTTAAACTTGTTCTCCAGGTCGAAGTCCTGCCGTCCCAGTCGTGACAGGTCAATATGCAGGTCAGGGCAGATGGTGTACTCTTCTAGAGTTCGGCTGACTTGGGAAATTCTGTCCATCACTGTATCTGGAGAAGGTCCTGAAATATAGAAACCAAAAAAAAGCTCCACTTCCATATCCAAAATGTAGCTGAATATTGTAGGCTTATCTGACAGTGATGATCTATTTATATCAATTAATATTTTTCTACAGTAATGTTTAGTAAAGATAATAAAAACTTGACAAAATGATCATCAGCCATTTTAATTGCTGATTACATGTCAAATGTAATCTAATTTCGTAATTATTCACAATCATGATTTCTTTGGGAGAAAGGGAATTTTGTTAAAGGAATTGGTAGTGGGCACACCTGAGACATTATTGTGCATTAATTCCTCAAAAATATATCTCAATAACAGCTCATTTTTAGATGCTCTTTATAGATTCATATACATATGCTATGTTTTATGTCACTTTTATAATATAATCTATGAGTAGGACATAACAGTGTCTAAAAATTCTACAAAAGTTGATATAACACACAGCATATTCAGAAAGATAAACCAACAGATCTGCTTGGGGCATGGGCCACAGAAGGGTTTTATCACTGCAAAAGAGTGTAAGTTCTGTCATGCTTTTTTGAGATCTAAAAAAAAAAGTACTTACTCCAAGCAAGAAGCATTTGATCTCATATGCCTGCATCCACACACTTTGAATAGGAGAATTGCCTCTTACCTCCATTAGCTACATTGAATTTGATGCCGAAGTCTCCAGCTGGGCCTCCTGGGTTGTGACTTGCAGTGAGAATGATCCCACCAATGGCTTTTATCTTCCTGATTATGCAGGACACCGCTGGCGTGGAAAGGATCCCATTATGTCCAATGACCAGTCGTCCTATCTGTGAAACAGGTAAGTTATTAAGTTTGAAATGGAAATTCAAATACCTGCTTTGCTAACCTCCTTGACTGTAAAATAAAATGGGATTGTCATTATAAAAATGGCAAATTCAAACACACAGCAGAACCTCAAAACACCTCAGATACTA
>JBBMFX010000016.1:11666376-11679565 GCA_037832545.1 Rhabdalestes septentrionalis | reverse complement strand
GCTTCCTGTGGCCTACAAAACCATATATATACCAGCTCTGTTTTAGATAACACCAATATTCAGAGCACAGGTCACCTCTCACTCTCTTAGAGCATCATGCACAGCCCCCTTTACCCACCTCTTCTCAAAGGTCAAACACCTGCAACAACACTCCACAGCACACATGAACATCATTCTGGATGAGAGCATCTGCAAGTGCCATACATGTAAATATATTCATGATCATTGTTTTTGCAGCATTAAACAAATAATTGTTGCAGTACACATAATCTTGTGCTTTACTCACAGGAACACACCATCTGTCTGAATTCTGACAGGCATAGCAAATATTTATTGGTGCATTAAAAAAATGAGAACTTTCAGATGTAGTGGTTCTGTGTGGCTTCTTAGAGCTACTATCTAAAAAAATAATGGGGCCCCCATAGGGTGAAAGGCAGAAGAATAACACTAGACATGTAGGCAATCTATCACAGGGCATACAGACACAGACCCCCACACACACAATGGCAATTAAGCATCTCTGGTTTGCCTGACACGAATGTGGGAGAAAACTGGAGTTCCCACATGGACACGGTAACAACATCCAATTTCACAATATGGCCCCTGACCATCACAGACAGGAACTGAACTCTAGCTACCCATTGCACCACCATGCATTGATTCTTAGATGCCTAAATGTATAATATATCCTGAGAACATAATTAATTCAAATACATTTTAAAGAATTGGATGACTTTTACGTATTAAGCACATGATCATTTAATGTAATATGGTTATATTTGACAAGTTAAAGTAAAGAGACAAAGCTGTCTAAGTGAAATTATATAATTTAATTCAGTGTGAAGTGAAAAGTATTTAAGAGATATTCCTTAAATGCACATACTGAAACCAGTATGTTCCTGTAAGGGGTAACAGCACGCTCTCCTGCTCAAAAATGTGCATTTCCTGCTTTAGGATTTTTGTTAAACGCCAGAAGTGATCCCAACCAGACCCATGATGAAAATGCACACATTGTTCATAAATCAGTAAATGGCTTCTAAATTACAAAATAACAAAAAAAGGCAAAACATTGAGATGTATTTCACCTTCTAATATTAAGCACAACCATTTCCCATGAAATAACATTTACTTTATTTAAACTTCACTGAAACTTACTGCTCAAATGGAGAGCAATCAAAACAACCCTTCAGAAATAAAGGAACTGCATGACGATCAAAACAAAATGATGCATTCAATAAAAAGTGTGCTGACGGTGGATTTCAAAAAGTATATTTTCCAAGGTGGCACACCATAAAAGCTGAAGAAAACCACCAAACTGAAAACAGGAAGTTAGGTTAGCTTAACACTGCCGGTGTACAACCGTTGCAGTTGCATTATTTATTTAAAAAGTAAACAAAATGATTATATTTCTTCATTTTTATAAAATCATTAACAATAAATGTATGTGTTCACTGTTATTAATCAGACATCACCTTAAAACTACTCACAGTACTAACTATAGCTCATCTGCTCAAATATGGTTTCTGAACTCATACTCTTTTCATGCAACCTGTTGCTGTCCTTTGTGGGCACGTTCCTCCACATAAAGCTGCATCTGTTGAAAACAAGATGTTTGCATCATATGACAAGGTTTGTGAATCACACAGAAGTCAACATGAATTTTTAAAGCTGCTTAAATTACTTGTAAATATTGTATGTAGAATTTTTAAATATGCATGCCATGCAACTAAGGGTATTATCTTGCTGTGTACAGTGAAGAACACTGGCTTTTTTATCTTGTCAATACAAACATATATTTTCTACATAACCATCACTAAATCAGTGTAAGTGAAAGTAACATGAGATTATGGAAATCTAGGCAGGCTGAGTAAAAAAATTCAGATTGCCACAAAATGCATATTTAATAGACTGATATTAGACTTACCTTTACAATGTCTGAGGTCATAGTTTTTAAAGGAATGAGTCTGGGCTCTTGCATGAGGACTTCCTGTTCATCTGCCACAATCCAGGGAAAGTCCTGCACACAGATTAACATTTTATGCCACATTTCAGATTATTCATGAGGACTAAAAGCAGTACAACAGTAATCAAATAATTACACATATTAAACCCATGTAGATGATATAGATCTTGTAGTAAACACGTAACCACACAGACACACTGAGTCTTTAAATTTAAGTCTGACGAAAAAAACTAAAACATGAGTTTAAATGAATGCTGTTGCAGAAATGTGGCATTGCTCTAGAATTTAACTATGTTCAAATTGAATAAAAAAAAAAAAGAATTGGGTATTCATCCTAACCTTTATCACCTGAACTTTCTCCATGTTTCTAGTTGCAGTTTCTCTGGTGTAAACTAATACAGTGAATGTGCACCCTGAAATGCACAGGCAGGAAATAAATAAAATTGTTAATGACAAGTTACATAAATACAAAGTGAAAAATCACTCCATGTGTTAATTTCACATTTAAGTAACCTAAAATGTAATATAAAGTAAAATTAGCCATAATAATGCACATAGCTACATAAAGGAGTCATTTTTGGTCTCATTATAATGATGCCTTTACAAAGAGGTATAAGGTTAGTAGGCTTCCCTCTTACCTGGAGGGTTGTTGTCCAGAACAGCATCACACACACTGATCTTCAGAATCACAGCTCGCAAAAGCTGCTCCACATGACAAAGTAGAGTTTCAGAGCTGCATAAAAAAGATAAGTGATAATTAGGGATACAACGGTACTACTTTTTACAAACTGATATGAGTACGAGTATTTTTAATTGTGTACTTGCCAATACAGAGTACCGATACTTTTAAGAATGGTGTCCATGCAAGTGCAAGTAATTGGGAGACCTGTTTAATTTTCTCTTCTACAGATTATGACAAGCTTACCCTTAGCAAATACCTGAAGTTCATTTTATTAAGATTGCTTGGGTCTAAGTATAGTAAGTATACAGACCATATACATGTAGTGTACTATAAAATATACTAATTTAATACTACTTCAGAGTACACTGGAACATTTAATCTTACAAAAAGTATAGTTCATAAAACTTCAAGTGTACTGCCTCAGTTTTTCGTTTAAAGTATCTATACTTACAGTACACTAATTTTTGTTAAGGGTAAATACAAAAAGTATTAAGGTTATTCCAAGACAAAAATAAACCATTCGTTCCTTGAACAAAGCTCTAAGTCCACAGCATGGTTCAGTTAAACTCAAGCATTATGAACACAAAGCACTCTGGATTTGCTAAGACTGTTTATGCCCTGTAGGCTTGCCGAATTTAAATGAAGTGGTACAGAAACAGAACCCATTTAAATGAACTCACATTGTGAACATAAAAAGAACCTAGTCCCCTGAAGAACAGAGTCCCCTTCATATGAACTCAGTGTGAACACACATGAGTCCCTTTTCTGTCAGTTCACGTTTGGTTGTATTAAAGTGGACTATATATGAAAACACCCTTAAAGAAAATAACAGAACAAACTGTGTTAATGTTGGTTGCTGCGGCCTTGCACTAGCATTACACTCTGTGAAATTAGCACTGTGATGCGTCTTCATATGTTTAAATTGCTAGGGTTAAACAATATATTTTCTTATCCACCCCTCGACACCATAGCATTACAGAGCTTAGTCTGCTTTACTCCTGATGTCATCTTTTATCTTACAATATTTCCAAATCTCTGACGAGTACGAGTATTTTAATGAAGTATCGGCAGATACTGGTATCAGTGCAACCCTAGAGATAAGGTAATTATTTTGGCGGGTAAGATTCAGTGGTTGTGATTAATTGCTTTTGATTACTTTTTAAGCCGATTTTCCTGGATTAGACATAAAACTGTTTATTTGTCTCTTACCTTATAGCGAGAAGTGGGGGCTGTGAAATCTCAAACACAAATCTCTCCACTGGGTGGTGTTCTTTATCCATGATAACTACCACAACTTTCTCTGCCTCATTCTACATAGACAAAATTATCCATGATTACAGAACTGCATACATCTGGAATATATTGCAAAATGTGTGGTGATGTGCATAAAAAGTGAGTACGCATTACATACACAAACATAAAGAAACACCACTATAGGACCAATTCACTGCCATAGTTCAGGTTATGCTACAATATGGATCAAATAACACTGGTGAACTGTATGTCAAAATACACAAAGCAGCAGTCTGACTGATGATTACTGACCCATTCTGATGATATTCTCAATCATCAGGATTTATCTGGTAACCTCACCTTCTCAATAAGTGGTTTAACACAGTGGAGTGTGTCCTGAATATACTGATTCAGCTCAGGGTGGCATGACATCTGAAAATAAATGTTATTGTGTTGATACATTTTAAAGCATTTACATAAATGAAAAGCAATTTTTTTTAAAATTCAGTGTGCACATAGGGCACGTCACACCTACCTGGACAGGTACATTGTACTTCTTCCTCTTTTGAAATATCCCAGATGGATAGACTTCTCTAACATAGAGGATCAGATGTATGGCTACTTCCAGAAACTCACATAAAATATCAGCCACCACTGTCAGAAAACAATACAATATCAGCATACTGACATCTATAAATTGTATCATATTTTCACATGCTGTAATACTGTCTCAAAGTGATCTACATATTTTCTCCTATAATAAAGCGCACTGATAAATTATTCAAAATCTATATATCTATATACAGATAGATATAATTAGGTGTCACTGTGCATCTATAATGGTATTGTATGACGTTACAATGACACAATACACAATAAATTCTCATGATGAAATCTGAAAGTATACTGAAGAAAATTTTACCTTGACCAAAATTAAGGTCCTGTCTTGTAAGAGTTGTCATCGTGGCAATAACTCACACAAAATCTTTTCTTTTAAAAACAATGAATGGTCATTAATATACATGGTTTCATTCCCTTTGACAAAATCAAAGCTGTGACTCTAAAACAAAGCCAAGCAATGCAGTTCCAGAGGGATTTATGACGGAGAAATGTGTGGCTGCTGCTAAAGCACCGTTGGGTAGCTTATTAGCTTAGCAATCTTTTCCCAGGTCTTCACCATGTCCTGCTAACCAGTAAAAACCTCATAATTTTACAACTTGGACTTAAAATGATGAAATACACAAAAGAAACAGGTGCACGAAGCGAAGACAAATATTTCAAATGGAGACCCTGGGGCGGGAGTTGTTAACAGAGCTTCCCTTCATGTTTACTACGGTGGGTTGTTGACATATGTAGAATTTCGTCTCGTTTCAAACAATTAAACAATGCTGCTGCCGCCTGGTGGACTGGAGCAACTAACGTACGCAAAATGGCCAAAAGTATGTGGTACATCACATCTCTGAAACCTTAATACCTTTCAACCCTTTCACTCATTATCTACAACGGCGTATGCCTCTCTAGGGCCACGGGTACCCAGGGCCAAAACTTGAGGGGCATACGCTCAACCCAGCCCACCACAGGGGCACACACACCTACGGTCAATTTAAAAATTCTATTCACATGCCACACATGTCTTTGGAACTACTCAAGGAAACCCATGCCACTACAAGGAGACCATGCAAATTCCAAACACACACACACAAGGTCAGGACCCAGATTCGAACACCCATCCTTAGTGTGAGGTACAGCACTGTGCCAACTTTGGACCCCATTTCAGAATCAGGGGCAGTAATATGAAGTTCCACTGATTTGCACTGCAAATTTCCCACTTGTGGTACTAATAGAAGTTTATCTTGTCTTATTTAATCTTCTATTTTAGGCTGAAAGGACCTATCAGAAATTAGATTCAAAAAATATTTTATTCCTGTTCTGTCACTGAAATAACACATTTATTTAGGTTTAGTCTATTCTACATTCTGTTGTGGCAGAGTATAAAAAAAGAATATAAAAACTATTTAACCAACCATGAAAAATGTCTCAATGAGGTATCTAGATATAGCTAAGGACAGGTAATGAGCAGATGGGCCAAATGTCCTTTTCAAGAAAGCTGTGCACAGCACATTCTTTGGACTATGTAGAGCGGATCTTGGCCTGATAATCTACAAGCAGCGGAAATCACCGGGACCTTGTGTGCTTTATGACAGACAGTGTGTAAAGGTTCCGTTTAGTGTACTCAAAGACCTGCTGCCTTTAAACAGGGGCATAATATAAGAGAGGGAAAGAGGAGCAAGACCTCGGCTTGGCATGAAAGGGATTAGTGTGAGTACAACTTAGATAAAGAAGCAGTTGGATCTGAATAGCTGGTAAAAAAAAAACCCTGCAAGGTCGGGGAATCAATAAGGACTGTTTTCTACTCTGGAGTAAAGACGGTGGGAAGGCTTTTCAGAGATTGGTTGAGTTGAGGGTCTCATGAAGTTAACAGTTAACCAAAACTAACTTTTTGGATTACTTTTAAAAAGACACAGAATGTATATGTATGTAACAGCTATGGTAAGTTTGGAGTTCTGACCTGACATGTTAGTCTGGACTTCAGCCAACAGCGGGTTGCCTTGACTTGCTCAATAGCTTTGCTTAACAAACAACCTCAGTCACAATGTACTGTTGTTAATGCGGGTCGATACCAACAAGCATCCAGTGTCAAACATTTAACAACTCTGTAGTCTTTACAAGCATATTTCTTTAACAGCTCTTTCTGCACAAACACTGACGGTGTAGGAGATGGAGTCCGGAGAAGCGAATGTACAGTACAACCGCTGGAATGATGACAATATCAACTTAAATGTAGCTGCTTCTCAGAGCAGTCTGAATGGGTGAGTGTTCATTTTCATTGCACGCTCATTTTCCTCTGAATGGCACCACTGTATCAGTGGAAAATGCAAAAAGCGATATCAGATGGGGGTTGGGGACCCTTGCAAAACAACCCTTTTACAAATGTAGCTTGAAATAGCATACCCTCATCTTGTGTGACGTCATGTTGTTGGCTGTGCACTTCTACACCTGGGCTTGTAGAGTGCTGAACTTGTAGAAGCTCACCTTAAGTGCTTCAAATATTTTTTTTCTTCCAAATCACATCTGTATCAGATTTTTAAAAATCTGTTGTATATCTTTACTGGCCAAAATATTAGGAGAAATATTGGTATCAAGTGGGATCACATCATCAATTTTTAACCCTAGGGTAATTAAATAGTTAATTAATGATAGCTGCATTAACTATATGACTAGGAACTGCTATGATATTGCTGCAAATAATTTTTTAAGCATGTGCGTTCTTAGACTTTGGTGCAGGAGTTCCCAGCTCTAGTCCTGGAGAGCTAGTGTCCAGTACAGTGTGGTGATTTCCTTGCTCAAGCACACCGACTCAACTCATCTGTTAATTGACCGGTTTAGTCAGCGTTTGAGTAGTGAAACTAAATGTCTTTTTTTTTTTTATCAGTCAAATGAGTTACATGAATATATAAATAAATAAAGGGATATAAAAGAGACAGTTCTTCCAAAGTAGGCGTGGGTGATATGGCAAAAATATAATATCACAATACTTTAAAACATGTTGATTATGCCCAATATAAATAGTTTGACCATCTGATAAATTAACAACTTCTTGATTTGACTTGAAATGTAAATGAGAGAAAACAGTAGTCGCAGTCAAAAATAAAATAATAAATAACACAGTGAAATCCAATTCAACAGGCCAAATAATACTCTTTTTAAAATGAACACGCTGTTACATTGCATATTAGTGCAATGCCTGTCCTCTCATTAGAACTGGAAGCTTTTTGAATGGAAAAAGAGCAAACGTTTATTACCCTAGATTGTACCACTAAATGTGACCTTTGTTTAGCATTGTTTGTCCTTGAATAGATACTCACCCTTGAATTCTTGTTATTAATTCAGTGTGATCTCATCATGCGCATTGTTCATGGTGTTTTTTTTGTGTCCCGGTATAGGATCTATAACAGGCTGTGTACGGGGCAGCTGGGTATCGCTGTAAGAGTGGCAGGCTCTCTAGCTGTAATTGCTGCTATGTACATCCTTGGATACATCACTGGATACTACGTCCACAGATGCTGACACACGAAAAGCCATTCCAATAACCCATGAATCAGTAAATAAACTGAGCTGCTATATATAGATGTGTGCACACACATACATCCATATAAACAAATGGCAAATGTGAATGTTTTATAATCCAATATGTCTGCATATGAATTTATTAATGTATTCTGTTTTGAAGACATGCTTTACTTAACATCACTTAATATGATTTTACATTTTGTACCCTAATAGTTTGTAAAATAAAGTGTTTTTAAATTCAGAATTTTGTCTTCTGACTCATTTTACTTTCCCTTTAATACAACCATGCACAGAAACAGCATAAGAACATCAAACAAAAATGCACGTACATGATGGTTTAGTGCCTTTCATAATGTGAATGAGTACCTGCCATGAAATGGGCTATTTGCAGAAATATAAAAGCCAAAGACAATATATTGCATTGAACTGTTTTGGATGCTATGACTAGGTAGTTAGACTGGGAAACAATAAATCACAACTTTGGTTCAATTATACTTTTATAATGTTGTATGCTCTAACAAACTAAAAACAAAACCAAAAACATAGTAACACAAGGCATATACTTTTTTTTTTACAGCAAATCTACTGAATCAAGACTCCCTGTATTGACTAAATAGTGAATTGTCCTAAAATTGAACATCACTCTTGACCATAAACAATCTTAATAGTGTCCACATCTTCTTCTTTAAGCAGTGCTGTATTCAGCTCGTCTTTTGAGGACGAGAAGAGACATGTGTTTACTTCAATAACCCAGTCTGTGATCTTTTGCCTGGTGTAATACTCTTCCTCCTCATCATCTAGTACATCCATTCTTCCCTCCTGCATCATCCCTCCGTTCCTATGCGAGCTTTGTGTTTCAGTCTCAATGGCAGAGTCTGAGAGTGGCTGTGAATGTCGTTTGGTTTCACGCACACTAGTAGAGTTTTTCATTCTTTCCGTTATGACCCCACTGCCCTTGGCAAGAAGAGACTTGCATTTACTGCGGTGGTTCAATGTTTTTTCCTCTAAACGTAAAATCTTGCTGGATTGGTCAAATGCTGACTGACTCTGGGTTTTAAACCCGTCTTCTGGAGTGCATTTTGTCACTGTGAACGTAGCCAAGCTGCTGCAGATTAGGCCCAACGTGCTTGCAAACTGATCACCTTCCTTTTGTCTCCATATTAAAGCCCTGTCCCTTCGTAAACTCACTATTGAGTTACTGGCTTTCTTACTCGTTTGCAGTGACTCACGGTTCACCACCCGAGCTTGAACTGATGTCGTCCCATCATGTGTGCAGGTTATCCTTGAGCCATGTATTGGGGGCAATGAATAGCTCTTGACCAGTGTCCTGCCATTGCCTCGTTTAGCTGCGTCTAGAGGAGTGGCCTGGAGCACCACTTGCCGAGGTCTGAAGATGAAATCTGAATTGTCGCTGGTTCGGTTCCCTAATGGAGGATGAGGTCCACTCAGTCTTGCTGGTCCAGAGGAGACAGTAGACTTCTGGGATTCAAATCGCACATCCTTCACTTTTGCGTATTCCTCAAGTCTGCTCCAACATCTCCCTTTCCTGTCCAAGGCTTGCTTGTTGTGATCGGCCTGTTGAATGGTCCTCATATCTAGCTTATATTATTGTAGAGAAGCAAGTGTATAGTGGCATGCTGAGAGCATTCAGAGAAGCTCTGGCTAGGGTTCCTTTGCTCATCTTTTATATCTCGGGACAGTAGGGCTCAGTCTCTGAGACTCCTCGGCTTCACGTTCCCTCAGGCCGCCGGTCATCTGATCTGTAACCGAACCCGACGCTTTCACAACAACCCACAGATCCCCAAACAAACCCATGCCTCTCAGTGATCCACCTCCAAGAGACAAAACAAAGTTGAATTGTTCAGCAAATATAGCTCATGAAAAAAGATTTTGGACCTGAAAAGATTATTTTCCAAAATGCACTGGATCTAGTGTTATGCTGCATTACATTTAAAATAATTCACATCAGTCCTGCTATAGTTTTAAATGAAATATGATCTTTAACAGGGATTATGTCATGTATTTGTATACCAGTATTTATAGTAATTCATGTGAAATGCAAGAAGATCATAGTCTCTGAGTCAGGCGTAACACATGATTAACGACCCTGGTAAAAAGGTCTCGCTGTGCATTTTAAAAAATCAAGACAGCACGCACGGAAAAAAAGACACCTTGGGTTTAAAGTCTCATTTATTTACCCTGATGGAATGAAGTGCTGCACAAAGCTTTTTAAAAGTTGCTCCAATGTACAACTGAGCTATACTGAGACACCTTGCAACAAACAGTTTGAATAGAATTTCATGAATACTTATGGCAGCAAGTAAGATATAAAAACATGTCAAGTGAAAGCAAAACATAAATCATAAAAATGAATCAATGGTAAATGATGTATAAAGACTGTATAAAAATACTATGCTGCACCTGCTGTAAACCATCAACTATAATGGAATCCTAGAGTGGACTGAAAATTAAAGACAGCTTGACAAACGCACTGACCATTCAAACAGTATATTTATTGGTATTGGTCAAAAGTAAACAGCCTCTAGTTTGACACAGAATTTGCTGAAATTGTTTAACGGATGATGGTCAGATGGCTAACGTCAGAGGTCAGGTCAGTTTTGGATGGATACACAACCTTCAGATTGCCTTCTGCATCCATCACTTTCACCTGCACTACGCTTAACTCCAGTGAGGCAGGGCTGTCCAGCGAGGGGTCAGAGGTCACATCCATCTCTCCGTCCGAGCCAGCTTCCTCTTTATGGTCAAAGGTAAATTTATTCAGCTCAGCCATTTTCTTAAAGGTATAGAAATAAACAGACAGAAGAAATCAGCACTGACTATTAAAGATCTTACAGGGAAAGCATCAAACAACTTTCTACTTTGTCAATTAGCCATGACATATTTGGAGTCTAAACTTTGTTTCTATAGTTTGGAACTGGAGCTGCGAGTCTAAGGTTGCAGACACACACTAGAGGTCAAGACATTTAAATCCTCCATGCGCAGACACTCAAATGCATCCAGCCCTTCAGCAAGATGACAGACTTGTTGATGTAGTTTAGGGCTCAATGTTACATACTATGGGCTATAAAATAAACAGTTAAAGAAACAGTTAGATCTGTTCATCTGAAATAGTGGGCTGTATTGCTCCCTCCTTTATTAAGAGTAAATTAAAAAGCTAAAGGCAATTTGAAAAGGTTTTGAGATAATATTGTTTACATACATTATTTGGGCGTCTACTGACTAGCAACATTAGCCTCAAAGATAGTGTTAAAACAAAGAAACAAATTCTGGACAATTACATATTTTAGCTTATTGACTACATTGGGGCAAATTTTGCATATTTCTCTTTTTGCAGAACCACTGCTAAACCCATCATCATTCAGAAAATAAAATATTTTTCAGTATTTGAAAAATATGATTGTCCAAGAAAGTTTTAACCCTTGATGTATTTCTGAGGTGTACAATTTAAATACACCTACAAAGGCAATTTGCTAGGGCAAATTATTTTCCTTAAATTGGTTTCAAAGGTGCACAATATTAACAATATTAACCCACTTTACCCATTAAATAATAAAAAAAAAAGCAAAACACATTAAATTAAAAAAATTGTAAGGGACAAGAACAAGGAAGAATTTCAAACAAAAAGCCAATTCTGTTATCATTCAGTCAGTCATTTATATCATTTCATATCATCACCATCAGATCTCAAACAGCATTCTGTATGATCCTGTATTCACTGTGAAAAGACCCAATAGAAATGATCTTAAAGTACACAAGAGAAAAAATACATTATTTAAGTTTGACAAAAAAGTTTCTTTTGTTTCTCTTGAAAAGTTAATTATTCGGAAAGTCCAGGGGTCTCATTTATAAAACTTTGTGTAGAATTCATACTGAACGTTTATGTATGACCAAAAGACGAAAATGGCGTACGCAAAGGAAAAGTTAGATTAATGAAAACGTGCGCACGTACACCTTAAGGCAAATTAAGCTTTATAAATCGCACCCTACCTGGGATTGTTTGCACATTCCGCCCTCTACACGCCCCCGTTCAACCCTACATGGTAAATGTAACTCACCTCATGAATATTTAAGCCCCCGATATGAACCTGAAAAAAGCATCATGGCAACCTAAGGGAAAACTAAGAAGAGAAACTTCTCTCAGACCGAAATAGATGTGCTTATGGGGGAAGTTGAAAACAAAAAACATTTCCTTTGCTGGTCACAGTAGTGGAGTGACAAACAAAAAGTAATGCAGTGAGTGGCAACCAGTTACTACAGCTGTAAACAGGTTACTAGTGCTGCCAACAGGGCGGTGTCCGAAATAAAAAAATGGTCAGATTTAAAAGTAATTCTAAAAAAAACAATTGCAGTGTAAGGAAACTTAATAAATCTTGTAGTCATTTTAATAATTCCATCCAGAACAACAGGTATTATTGAGCTTATCGATGGCTGTGATATCCCAGACAGAGAATAAAATTAAACAATTACTTTTGTATATCCTAAACAAGCTTTAGAATAAATTAGCCATTTTATGGTTAATTATAACATACCTGTCGGCTAATTTCCCCGGTAACAGCCAGTTGAAAGGAACCCCAGGGACGTCAGTACCTGTATTTGTACCGGGATTGCACGGTTCCGTCGGGTTCTTCTCTCTAACTTTTGGAGCTTTCAGCACAAAGCTCCAAAAGCACACATATGTTATCTAAATCGGCTGAGTCAGTCATCATCATGACCCAAAAATCCTCATGGTCCCTGAACAGCCGTTCCCTTCTAATTCTGCCATTGGCAAAATCTTCTAACAATGCAAGCGCATCCACTATTCTACATTACGCATGAATGTGATTGCAGTATTTATGTGTTTTCAGCAATCAGTAATTGTTTCACACGTGTTCCAATGATTGTGATAGTCTTGGACACCACTTATCCATTTACATTTAAACAGCTGCGGCGCATAGTGTAAAATTAATTCTAGTCGAATTATATACATTACTTATATATTTATTATCTATTATAAATATGTGACTGAATGTGTGAGATTGAATGTATGGTGTAGTACTCACTAGCACAAGGAATTATTACAAATGTACTAATTAGTGCTGGGCAATAAAACGAACTCGATTTATTATTGATAAAAAATGAGGACGATCACGATGATATGCGGAGGCTATGAAACTCGATAA
>JBBMFX010000016.1:11655990-11666276 GCA_037832545.1 Rhabdalestes septentrionalis | reverse complement strand
GTGTGTGTGTGTGTGTGTGTGTGTGTGTGTGTGTGTGTGTGTGTGTGTGTGTGTGTGTGTGTGTGTGTGTGCCTGTGACTATAAATGTGTAAAAGAAGCACTTTGTGACATTTTTAAACACTGTAGGTCGATTTCAACTAAAACAAAGATAGACTTGGTGATAAAACCTGCATAACCTGTTTTTCCTTAAATGCAATGTTTGTCTCATATCAAAGTGCAAGTTGGCATTGGCAAAGATGGAAAATTTAGTCAGTCACCTTCAGATTCTAGTCCGAAAATACTTTTAGAACTAGACTTCATGCTTGCTATTTACACTAGGCTCGACACCTCCTTGGGGGAAATTGACAAAAATAATATTTTTAGGGTCCAGTTTCCCAAACGTGAATTAAATCCATGCTCAGACTAAATGCAATGACAGTGGTAAGTCACAGTTGACCATTGTTTTAGTCTAGCCGTAGACTTTCAAAATATTGGTCTGAGGAAATTGTTCTAGACATTTTAATGATTTATGCTACCCCTTAAACTGAGTATTAATTAATTTATCCTCTATTCAGCTTCTGACTTATTATTTGAAAGAACTATAAAGTCCTCTATAATTACTTATGTAGTTTTGAGAAATTGAATTGTGGACCTAGGTGTTAATAAATAATATGAGCTAGATGTTTGTACGACCGCAGCTAAAGCACAAAATGTGTCATGATGCAATCACAATATATTTTAATCTGAAATTAACATTCTATATAAAATTCAGCCAAGCACTGCCAGTGCGGTCTTGCTTTCGAGCTCAAATAAACAAACATTACTCACTACTGTCCTCTATAACACAAAATTAAAGCTTATTTTTATAAAGCCTATGACTAAATGTGTTTTCTAATTTTCTGTTATATTTGTCTCAATTCAGCTAACAAAAATTATCCTAGTTCACATTTTGTTTGTTGGAGCAAAAACAAATGATTTTTAACAAGTGGAAAATCATTGCAATCAACCAATTATTACTGTGAGCACATTACAATTCAAATGCTGCATCAAGGCGCATATGTATGAAGGAGATAAATGCATTTGCATTTTTATGGACTATGCCCAAAAGGCTTGGTTTCTGAAATCTCTAGTCCTTCTTCTGTATGCTTTTCTGGGTTTTTTTTGTTGTTATATCTGGTAACTCTAGGGCTTAGACCTGTATTTGGCATGCTAATAATTTTTTCTCAATAGGTGAGATTAACAAGGCAGTACAACAGATACATGTGTCTCAGAAATTTAGCTAAGAGTGTGCTAAACACCCACGTGGACAAGTGCTATATTTTAATAAAGCCTTGATTCCTAAGCCATATATTAATCTTTTCTGTTATTATTGGAAATATCAAATGCAGTATTTATGAAAAGAGACTCCCTGGGTTAACAAAGCACATATAAGTATGTGTTGTGTATCCACTTCTGTTTTAATAAAATGCACCATGCTTAAATCCATGTAAATGGGATAAACATAAACGCTTTTTTGTTGCTGATGGCCTGTCTGAATACAGTGTTAGAAACACAAACAGTATTAGAAAAACAGATGCAGTTTCTGGGCCTTGAAATTTAAAAGTAGTATACATGCTGTTTTTGTTTAGATGTCCTGCATTTAATTAGACTTTACCAATCCAAATAAGAGGCAACATGTCACATTATTAAGCCTTAAATTGTGCATTTAATGGACATGCATTAAAAAAAAAACCCAGCAGAATCAGTAAGTCTACAAATCCACTTTTTAAAAATATATCTGTATTTAACAATTTAGAAAAAAATAAAATATTTGTTTTAGATCATGTAGTGATTTCGTGAATTTTAATTGTTTAGTATTTGAAAACTATAGAGATATGTAGAAATGTAATTTTGTGCATTTATTTGTGAGTTTCTTTATGATAAACAGTATTTATTGTTTTCCAAATCAGGGATGGATATGAAACATAATTATCAATTCACTTTAACTGTAAAGGCCTGTAAGGGTGTTACCATTACGTAATGTGTATAATTATAAATACATTTGCAAATACAAATAGATACCAAATCTTCATTCATATTCACAAAGTGTTCTTCATGGGAAAAACAGGTATCGAGTTACTTTGATTTGTATGTCAGATTATTTGAATCTATTTAAATCTACTTCAGACACTAAGCACACATATAACACCGGTCTTTTAAGCAAAACATTGGCATTTTTCTCTTATAGCTTTATTTCTCTTGACCAGTTTATAACTTATTCAAGCTGTTCTCAATGAATGTATCTGAATGTTACGCATAAGCGAATGTATGAGTGGTAAAATTTGACCTGTAGCTATTTTGTGTTTGAAGATCTGTTTTAGTTAATAAAATGAGTGTGATGTTATACTGGTGTTGTTTTCTATTCATGCTTTTGGAGTTACTCTTGTTAAAGCTAAAGTGTTTATACATAATAAGGTTTTTATTAAAAGGCCCACCATAGATTTCTAACAGACTGGTAAAAGAATAAACTTGCCTTCAAGTTAAACTAAAGTTTAACTTTGTGAATTACATGGGATTTACTTATAGTTTCTGGGCACAATCTGTCATAAATGTCAATTTACTACTCATAGATTAACGTTAAACTTTCCACATACCATATTCTGTATTTTCCATGACTATATTTTACACCTACAACAGCATAATCTGGTAACAACATTTTTCATTCGATTTATGATTCAAATCTAGGAGTATTCATACTCCATTATTCATATACAGCCACCAATAGAGTAAAGTATATTCCCCTCTGTCATCTAAACCATGGCTCATCACAGAGGTAAAACAAATTGGCTTTCAGTGTTGAAACCGGTTTCCTTTTTTCCAGATATAGCTCACTTGCAAAAATGCAGTTGTCTTTGTTATACAAAAACTCATGCCGTATGCTATTACAGTTTTGGTTTTCTGCTCTGAACTGCATATCATCAGATTCATTGATCTGTAGTGTAACATATACAAGTGCAAATAGTACAGACTAGGTCTTTGTTCTCTATAGAGAATACTATTATTCCTGTTAACCACTGAAAATTAAACTTATTTTCCCATGAGGCAACTTTATTTAAATTTTAAAAAGAAAAAGTTAAATGACCTGTTTCAGTAATAGTCAAACCCATATTTATTTACTGCTACTGTAAATAATAATGATAATTATACTTAGGAGTTGTAGTAGCAGTACAAGAGATTCAATAATAATAATATGAATTATAATATATTATGAATCATATTAGTAGTATCATTAAATTTCTACAATGTATAATCATACACTATTAGTAGCAGTGTTTTATTTAATAATAATAATAATAATAATAGTATTAATAATAATGATAATGATAATAACAATGGTTTAATAAATGTTTAAATCATATTGAAAACAACCGTAAAAAATCAATAATATCAATAGAATATTATTAAATGCAGTAATAAGAACAAGATGATGATGTGGATGATGATGACGATGACGAATTTACGAGAGAGACCTGCTCAGGTTCTTCATTTAACAGCTGTTGTGCTGCGTGTCGTATAAAGAACGCCGATGCTCCAGAAAAAGTAAACATGCTTCGGAACTAAAATTTGAACAAAGGCAACAGTGTCCAGCTCTGCAAACGTAACCCTCTCAGTCAACGCGCCCCTTCACTGTCTCTCTCTGTCACACACACACACACACATAGTGTGGGTCTGTGAGGAGCACAGAGATCGGACTGTGCGCTACAGGCTAAACTTCTTGGCGCACGTTAGCTTGTGGTCTTGCACCTCGCTCCACATCCTCAGCAGGTCTCGCGCGCTCAGCTTGTGCACCACGATAAGCTGGCGGAAGAAGCAGGGTTCGCTGTTCATGGAGCTCACCCTGCGCTTTACGATCCCGAACGTCTTAAAGCCTGGGTGGGACTCGGGCCCCCTGCCCAGCCTCTGCAGGCACATGCCCAGGAACACGTCGTATATGGGGAAGAGCTCGAGTGCCTCGGAAGCCACGAAGAGGCTGCGCGCGACCCGCGAGGACATGAGGAATCCCCCGCCCCCCACATAGGGCGGGTAGGGCTTGTCGAAGAGCTCCCTGGGGATGTAGTACTTGCTCTGCTTGTTCCTGATGGGGATGGCTTTTGAGATGGTGTCCCCGACGAAGAGCCCGTGCTCCCTACCCTCCTCGGTCCGGAACCCGATCAGGTCCACCAGGTTCTCGGGGTTGACGAACACGTCGTCGTCCCCTTTGAAGACGAAGGGCACGTGCGCGCAGTAGATGTGGAACCAGCGCAGGAAGTTGACCTCCTTGAGCGTGAGATTGAAGAAAGTGTCCATGAAGTCCCACTGCAGGATGTCCCCGTAGATCCTGTCCTCGTATTCCAGCAGCTTCTGCAGGTTCCTGACGTCCTTGCCCGTAGAGGGGGTACCCAGCAGGAAGAGGGTCCTGACACGCTTACCGCGCACTGTGCGCTCCACGCCCCAGGTTTTGCGCACGGCCTCGCGCCGCTCGTGCTCCTCCACTACGGATTTGACCACGAGCAGGACGTCCACGTCCGTGCCGCACTTCTCCGGGTGGTTCAGCAGCATGGGGAAGTACCTGCAGTGCCTATGCAGCACGAACTGCTGGAAGCGGGGCTCCAGGCGGCGCAGCCAGTCCCTGCCGCGCGCGTCCGGCGAGCCCACGCTGCAGTTGGCCGTCTCCACGCTCCAGGCGGGTGAGGAGTTCCTCGTGATCGCAGAAAGCTCGCCATCCCACGAACTCGAGCTGTTAACTCCGGACTTCTCCGATCTATTCTTGGACTTCCAGCGGAGTTGCTTTAAGCCACCGTCCGCAACTTTGAACTTCTGGACGGTCAGCAGGGTGCCGAACACCAGCGTAAGGCTGAGCAGGGTTTTCAGGAGTTTCCTGCGACGGAACAGATTATCCATATCGCCTGAGCAGCCTGCTCCCTGGACGACTCTGTCCCCTCCAGCGCCCTGGATGCCCTGACCCTCATACAACACGGACGAACGCGTGCCATATGCCGTTCATTCCACTGTGGAAACACACCAAACTCCCGTAGACCTGGTTCATTCTGCCGGTGTCCAGACTCCGCTGCCCTGATGATGTCAACGCCTTCGCGTGATGTCCGTCCTCCGGCGTCGTGCTCAGACCTGCTCCGATGGCTGATGCTGTTTGAATTCAGCTGCTGAGTAGTATAAAGGTTGTGGCAACCTCATGTAAAGCCACCATCCCTCCCCCTCCTCCCCTTAATGAAAATGAGCTCAGCCCACCTCAAAGCTGTCCAACCTACAAGCACCAAGCTCTTCTCTGGTTTCAAAGCACTCGAGCAATTCACTCAATGAAAAGACTCAATATTCTCCTTTACCAAGGTTGGGACTGCCTACATGGCACTTCATAGAAACACAGCAGGAAATGAAACACACGCAAATGGTAACACACTGTCAACTACACACATTCCTTTACTGTGTATTTCACCTATGAACATTTTAATAATACTTTTACCAATAATACTTCTTACGAATATTATTTTACTACTTTTATTTTATACTACTTGTGTTAAGTGAGTCCAAGTGTTTCCTTGCTGGCAATTAAGTTCCATTGTTATCTAAGTCAGGGTGACAATAAACCTAAAACCTAAATCACTATACATAACAAAATAGACATGGAATACATACATACACAAAATAATGTAAACGAATGAGTAGTACAAATAAATTGAAGATGTAGATTGTTTTTAACCCTGCAGACCATTAAGAGTCATCTTATTTTCAGTGTGAGACCTGCAGCTTCACTGCGTTTGGTTCTCACTATCCTGTGTCACACAGAAGTGTGGATTCAGACATGCTGTCTGTGTTTTTAAGCTTGATGGGACAAGCCTCAAATGAAGTTTTCATTCAGTTCACATACAGAGACTAATTCAACTAATGTAAAGCCAGTCGTTCACTTTATAGGAAGATATAAGGGAAGTTTATTCATGTAGCACATGGTATCGAACAATGTACTTCTAAGTGCTTCAACACAAGCAGATAAACAACACACAATTAAATAAATGCATATATAACTTTGTTGTATAAACTATTTTGGGGGGGATTTGGGTAAGACGTCAGTTGATATGGATGAGTGCTTTAAGTGTAATGTGTCTTCATGGTCTGCCAGGGAGGTAAAGTGTGGGGGGGGGGGGCTAAATTCAAATACTATTGAATTATTCAATTGCTTAAAAACCTTTTTCTGTTTATGAATAACTTCATGCTTCTTTTTGTTTTAATTTTATTTCAATGTGCTGAGCCAGTCGTGATATAAATCTGATGGGACATGCATTTTACAAGACAAGAAATACAAAGCCATTCTTTTATTCAAGACCCAATTATGTCTGTAATTGAATTTCCTTTGCTTATTACTGTTCTGCTCACTCCTGCAGCCCTACAGCGCACATATGGAACATCCATTGTGAAACATCCTGCTGTAAAGTCATTTCTTGCAATGTCACAAAAAAAATATCTATGTATAGCTGCCTATTTAGCAATGCCGAACAGGGGGTGTTTACATATAGTAGTCTCAAAGACACACAAAGTAAAACAGCATTTTTCATCCCAAAGGATTAAGAGAATTTGGATAATGGTCATGTAAAAATGAATTCTGCAAATGCAGGGAAATGTTGAAAATGGTTCCACTATGTCCTTTGAGGTCGATAGTGACTGTTTAGCAGACATCACTAGCATAGGCCAATGTGTTGACTGAATGAATCTAAAATGTTGTGCCTAGTTGAGTTCAAACATAACAGCCACGGTCATTTATTAAGGTTCAGGTTTTCATGTACAGGTGCAACTGATTTGTGTGCAACCAACTGCACTTATAACATTGACTAACATGGACTGACCATTTCACCCCCCTTCAAATAGTTCACTTTTTTGTAGCCTGAAATGAAAAGACACACACACACAAATCCAACAATTTTATTTCAGTGCAAATGAGAACATTCAAGTAAAAGATGTAGTATCATGTTCAGAGGACAAACAGAAGCACTGGTTTATTCTCACTGCAGCTTGTGTTTAGTCGAGTATTCCATAATAGGGAAAATATTGCAAATACTAAATGAAAGAATGGGTTCAGTTTCCCATTTAAAACACAGTAACATAAACGCGAATACACCATAGACTTTTTGTGACATAACCAGATTGATCTTTAGTGACAGGACCAGACCGAAAACATGTGGCAAATCGCGATTTAGAATTCAGTGCAACATTTAGACCTAGGTATCAGCACCGTTCAGGAGAGATTGATTGCAAAAAAAAAACCCATAAAATACGCAGACACCGCCCTCTATCGGGTCTACTCAGGTACAACCATTTCTGTTCATGAAAGTAAATCCACAAATTTATTCACCACTTCTTTAAATGGTCAAAATTAAATATGTATGAAAATACGGACCTGGACGTATTTAACATTAAACTAAGCATTGATTATGTATGTGTGAATACATTATGTGAACTGATCTTCATTCTACAGTGTGTGCTTTAGAAGTGTATAATTGTGTATATCTGTGAATGTATTCATTTACAATAACATCTGTCCACTAGAACACTAGTAATGGGGTCCGGTCGCTAATTATCAACAGATGTATTTTAGGAAAAATATAAAACATGGTTAAGCCAAGTCTCCCCACTACGTTTACAGTCTAAGTTCCTTATAACACTCTGGTTTAAGGGGAAAAAAAATAAATAATAATAAAAAAGATACAAATATATTTGAATGGCATTTCGATGATTAGATATTTCAGTAAAATGTGTATTAGGGAAAATTAAATATTTTATTAATTTAAAGTAAATTATTGTTCTTAGTGTTATACTCAATCCAGTGTAACAATTTACCACACAGTTAAATCTTTAAGACAACAAGAATCACAGCTATTTAGAGCCTCTTTGGGCAAAAAAAACTAAAAACGGATTTTCAAATAAGCAATGGATGTGTGCATAGTAATATGAATTAAATAAAAGTTAAATTTGTGAAGAGAAGGTGAATATAACATTTAATTTTGTGTGTGCTGTAAGTCTATTGATTAATATCCTCTGCATATTGCTCTTGCTATGCCAGTTTATGACCTATACAGGACCTTTAATAATCATTTTTCATGGTCCTCTGAATTTGAATAGAATAGTTACAATTTAAAACGATGACCAAACCAGGACCATAGATGTCCATTACTTCATGTCTGGGTGTCATTCTTGCCAATATGTCCATGACCAACACAAAACCAATTTAAGTCTGTTGCTATAAATCCTTAAATTCCTTTTCCTTGTTGAAACCAACTCAGAACCATTACTACACTGGTGGAAAGGTGAAAGGTTATGTTTTACATTTTGTCTAATAAATGTGTGTAGTGTCTCATGTCCTGTCTGTGAATATGAATTTGTTGGTTTTGTGAGTAAAATTTGCGGTGAAAGTTGCGGTTTCCATAGATATAACAAATATTACATACATGTGAAATACATACATGTCATGATAAAGTAAGTAAAGTGACCATTTTGTCATGCATTATTTTTTTCTTTGCATTTAACCCATTCACCAAGTGAAGAAGTGGGCAGCCAGTGACATGGCAACCAGGGAGCAGTGTGTGGGGATATTTCCCAAAGGGTAACTCAGTGGTGCCACTGGGAATCTTGGATTTCAAAGACCCAAGAAATCCAGCGATTGCAGTTGCCTCATTTACAGTAAAGGTTTACAGTACAGGCTCCTTTACAGTATAAATCCTTAGAACATGCCACTTCCTATTCACTATGATGTGGCAATCAGAACCATTATATATATATTTAGATTATCATTCCTTTAATGTGTCTGTAAATTATAAAGTGTAAAACAATGGCAGTACACATGCATGTTTAATCCAATAGTTTCGGCCTTTCTTGCCAGCGACCACTCCCTCTTCTTATTTTCATTCACACAGAAGAGCTGCAACAAACGTTCTGTAAAATCAGATCATTATAGTAATTAATGGTCGACTAGGGCAAATAATTTTGGAAATAATGTTGTGGTACACATGGACTGATCTTAAGTCTAGAAATAAAAGATCTGGGTATATGTGTTGTGGATATTGGTATCGACAGGAGGCTGAGTGGTATCGTCCGTCCTCCATAAAAGGGTCTCGGTTAACTCCTCCTCCTCCACTGCAAGGGGCGGAGATTCAGTCTCGGGAGGGAGCAGGCAGACACGGAGTCGGTCAACACGGCTCCTCGTGAGAATTAAACTGATAATTTAATTAAACTTGTACTCGTGTTTTACCTGTAACTCAACAGGGGATGGATTTTATTTAGTCCATGAAGACGTGGCTGTTGAACGTGTCTGTTGGACATATACTGGAAGAGTCTTGATCGTCTGTGTCGTCCTGTTTGGGTAAGTTCAGTATAACCAGTCACACGGTTAACTTCTGTTTTGTCTGTAGTGTTGCTACGGTTGGGTCTTTCTTAAAAATAGTGAGATTGGTAAATCAGTGGTTAAATACTGTTTTGCTTTGAGTGCCAACAGGCAGTAA
The DNA here is from genome assembly GCA_037832545.1 of Rhabdalestes septentrionalis. Lineage (NCBI taxonomy): Eukaryota > Metazoa > Chordata > Actinopteri > Characiformes > Alestidae > Rhabdalestes > Rhabdalestes septentrionalis. The sequence goes on along the minus strand of JBBMFX010000016.1, from coordinate 11,656,776 downwards.
GAAATCCTGAAGTTAGCTAGGGGCGACGCAAACAATAAACTAGACTAAAAAAATGACTTGTTAATTACCAAAACACTAGTTCTCGCTTTGTGGTCTTTAAGGATTTAGTTATTTTCCGCCGGAGCGACAGAGTTCTGGTGGATTATGTAAGAGATTTGTTCTCTACTCTTGAGTGGGTTTAGTGGAACTGGAGAGGAGCGTCCTGTCTCTTTAAACCGGGTCGGTGTGAAAAGTTCAAGCGACTGTAGTGTCCCTGCCAAGGCTGTCTCCTCCCCCTCCCCACTGCTTCCTCCCGTCGGGGTCTTATCAGACCAAGCACACTGTAAACATCTCTCTCTGTTTCCCTCTGACCGCTTCTCTCTCTCCTTTCGTCTGTCTCGGTTTCTCTCCCTCTCTGTCTGTTTCTCACAAACACTCACATCAAACACACTAACCCGATGCACCACATTTTGTCTTGATGTATCGCTAATTACATACACCAATCGGCCATAACATAAAAACCACTGACCTTGAATAACACTGATTGAAAACATTACTGATCGATTCCTATAGACCATCCCTAACTATAACTGCTCTTGTCGGCTGTTCCTGTTATGCAGTGGTCATTATCAACCCTAGGAGGGACCAGGGTACAGGCACACGGGCACCCAAAGTTTATTGTTCCACGTGGGGAACGATGTCTGCAAAGGAGGGACCATCTCTATGTTGAGGTCTATGTATTTGAATGCAATGTCATAAAATTTCCTGTAGGTGAAATTGTCATTCGTCCCAATACATTTGTCCATA
>JBBMFX010000016.1:11619128-11633051 GCA_037832545.1 Rhabdalestes septentrionalis | reverse complement strand
TTTGTATTTATGTAATATTCAGGGGCGTATCAAGCTTTCCAATAGTGGGGGTGTTCTGAGATAGGGATGCCAAATTATAAATACGATTTAATCTATTTAATACAATATAATCTGACAGAAGTGGGGGGATGGAATCTCCCCCCCGCCCATGTGCTATGCCCCTGGTAATATTTGTATAGTGTATATTTTTATATTACACTGTTGTGTGGTATTGTTTTTATTCAGTTGGTTAAGTCATTTCACCTTACTTCTTTTGTTCTGTCCACTTCGCTGCTGTAGCAATGCTAATTTAATAAAGGATTACCTCATCTTATCTTATTCTGGTCTGTTTTTTGTATTCAATCCTAATGTCAAATATTGTCTACATGCCTTCTGTGAAGACGCATCCACACAAGACATTAGTTATACTTTTGTTTTCTGTACTTTGTACATAGGACAATGAAACTTTGAATCTTGAAAAACAAATTCTATTCTATTTTATTATATGTCCATTTTCCTAAATGTAGTACAAGATAGATCAAATCTGGATTGGGCATCTAAGAGTCTAGAGGGAGGCAAAGCCCAGCAGAATTAGGGCAGGCCATCACTCAGAGAAAAAGTGGAGCAGTGAGGTACTAAGGGAAGCATCAAGAACATGTATAATGGAAAAGTAAGAATTTTCCTTACTTTATAATGAAAGATTTTGATATGTGAACATTTTCCAGGTGATTTAAGTACAACTCATTTGATTTATGTTGAAACCAGGGAATGAAGAGAGGCCTATTTATTTATGGTATTGTGGTGATTAAGGAGACCCTTGTTGTCCTTGTTATTTGTCTGAGCACTGAGATTCTTCTCTCTAGTTGCAACATCTTTCTCAGCAGTGCACAGCTGTTGCAAACAGCTGGAGATCTGAGCAGAGGCATTGTTTTAACTATTTCAATCTCAATTGTTTTAGTCAGAGCTCAAATAAGTAAAACCAAAATGAAAAAGCTTCAGAAGAACGAGAGCAGCCCATGCAGACAAGGGTTAGCACGGAAATGCCCAATTTAGGAAAGCTAAATTTAGCAGATATCTACATTAAAGAAAACCCCAAAACAACCCAAATCTACTTAACGAATCACATGTTTAAATACATAGAAATGTATGAATGTGTATTTGTATGTATCTATGTAGTGCGTTTGTTCTGTTAATACAGATATATGTCTGTACAAATGCTTTCTAGCATTCAAAAACTTGATATCCCAGAATACCTTACAAATAAGTCAAAATGTAATATCCATCAAATTAGATACATTTCAATACCTTTCTAGGAAGATTCATATACGATTGTGGCCCTGCAGTTAGCGACAACAGTGAATCAACATGTAATACATTTAACACATGACTTATTCCTTGTGTGGTAAGAAGGCACCATCTACTGTTCACTCGAAAAAGCTGCAAAGAACACCCAGCTCTACCATCCACTGCTAGTGTGGATTTGCTTAAAAAAACTTGCTTTAAATGTGTACCTTATCTTAAATGAACCATCAACATCAACACAGCTTGTGGTAAGTAATTTGTAGGTAACGTTTAATTCACATGGAAATAAAATTCTTAATACCGAAACATGGGAATGAAATTTTAAGCGTCACGCTATGGGGGTGTTTCTCAGTTCTAAGAATGTAGTCCACTTGCACTACAGCTCTGTGTTCTCATTTCTATCTCACCTGATCCAGGTGAAACACGTCGATGTGAAATGTGTCCAGGGAAACATTTTTACAGTGATGGTGATAGGAGCCAGATGTTTCAATGTCTACAAAGCGAATGCAGATATTTAATTTATTAATCCTAAAAAATCAGTAAATCTAACGATAACTCTCTAAAAGAATTCATTGGGAATAATTTTCGGTGTCTTTCCCTCATAGATTAAAAACTGCAGTTTCGTCAGTTTCTCTAAAATGGGGCAACTAGTCTTACTCTTTACATTGTTTACGTTACCATTTGGTTCAATTATTCCCCTTTAACCATAAGCACAGGAACAAGGACCAACACGATCTTGTAACAGTCTTCATTTATTGATCATTTATTGAACTGGCCATAGGAAGTCAAATGAAACAATCACAACATTGCTTTTCGGTATTATATTACAGTATATTAGGATTTAAAAAAAATATACATGCATATACAAACAGTAGTCCGTAAAACATTTCTGCATCTGGCCTCATAGACTCAGGCTTTAAAATACATTGTGTAAGTCTGAAGGAGTTCACATTAGGTTCTGCAGTGTAACTGCCTATAGTGCTGTAACAGAGTGGATTTCAAAACAGCAATGCAGAGCTTTTTGCTGCTGGTTGCTAGTGGTGGTTAGTGTGATGTAGCGACATCAGAATTGCAGAACCAACTGATGTACTGAAGCTGAATGCAGAAATTCATCCAGCTAGCTAAGGATGAAAGTAGTTTGCATTTAACATCAAAATTTAACGTGGTCCTAGAGCTCGAATTAATGTGTGCAAGGAATGATGCCATCATATAGAACGTAATGAAATCTTACATAGCAGTGTACATTCATACTGGAGTCCACTCACTTCATTTCTTGGAAATCCCACATCTCATCAGTTTAAAGGTTCTTCAGGGAACCAAAAGATCTTATTCACCGCAAAGAATCGTTCAAAATCATTTGTTCCAAAAATTCCTTCATATTCCTTCATATTCCTTCATTCCAAAGAATGCTTCAAAATGTAGGCTCCCCCACTTTAAAGAGTGTCTCTCCAGCAACATTGGTGGAGCATGTTTGAAGAGCTTCTTGATTACGGAAACAGTCAAAAGTCATAGAAGATCATCGCTATTCTTAATTGCTGCACAAAATGGCATCACCCTTTGAAAAATGTGTTTAGGTAACATTTTTTGTCTTTCATTTTAATTAGTATGTCAAATGGGATATCTAGTTAGAGCTCAGTATCTTGCTGTGTGTAGCTGTTTAACATGATGAACTGATTTTAACTAAAAGACTTTCTCCCTGAGACCAGATGAAGGTGCAAGAACGACTTGCAGAACGTGCAACACTGCACAGGGAAGAACGTTCACACGCTGAGCACTGGGTAGTGACCATGTGACCCATGTGGAGAATGACCATTTAGGTACCTCCCAACGATCTGTATATACTACATATATGCATACGCGAGGTCAGCACCAGCTGAGAGTGTCCTAAGAAAACGAGGCCCGGCTTACCAGAAGGGTCACAGTACAAAAACCACACTAAAATAACTGCAGGAAAAAAATATGAGTACACTCAACAACAGCTTCATTTCAATGGACTGATTCAAAACCTAAAATTGCTGTCATTAAATCTTCCAGCAGTACAGCAAATTACATCAGCTCTTATAAATATGTAACGTTCTGAAAATATATTCCAATACATTTTATTTGCATTTTGGCAAATGTTGACGACATATTGCGATGCATTTCATTTTCTCCATGGGTGGAAGCAATAAAAGGAGGTATTTGTGTCCCTGAAACTATCAGTACATCACTATTGGATATATCAGTATGTTTCAAAGCGACACAACTGCAAACAGCTCATTTTCTCCTTCCTTGCGACAGAGAGGACAGCATTTCAGCACTGTTCCAAATCATCAAAAACACAGTAATGATTAAGAGCTTAAAATCACTTGCATTCTGCTTTATAATGCTACAGTGTCATTTGGAAACCAGGGCCAAATCTTTTAAAAACTTTTTTTTTTTTTTACAAATTCTTGTTTTTGTAATGTTTGTGTTCTTTAGGTTGACTTTGATTTTGTTGAAAGGTTTCCTCTTGAACAAAGAAGGCTATACTCCTGAAAATAGCAACATTCTTATTTTTTTCAGTTGAAGCCGTCTCCGAGACTATTTACATTCTTGTGCAAATATTCTTAAAAAGTTTAAACAAGACATCTCCTATGCTTGATGTTCTTAAGAGGCCAGAGAGGTTAGGCCAGCAGGATTCATAAAAACATTTACAGAAATAATGAGCTATTTTTAAAATCTATGTAAAATATTTTGTTGTAAAAAGTGTCCCTCATATCACCGCAAAAAGGCCTCTAAGAGGATTAGAAGCAAACCTCTGTAACAAAAACACTTTTTGCCTACATGAGTACAATTCTGTAAGGTGTTGTATTTGACTGGGCCAGTAACAGTTCAGTTTCTGCACCTAACAATACCATTTAAACTGTCACCTCATCCTTAGGCTATACACAAGGTCAAGAACTGTGCAGACGTTGGTGTTAGAGACTTTGGAGTAACACAGCAGTCCACACAGTATTATATATCAGTAACAATGCACATGAGGGACGTTACATTTCCAGACTTCACACGGAGGCGTCAACTGCTAATAGATGTCTTCACATTCAGCATCCTGACATGATGTTGTAAAACAATCACAGCCACCCCAACCCCCATATTAAAGAACTGAACAGTCTGTAGCCTTTGAAACAGTCATGAGTCAAAAACAACTACACAAGCCAATTGAAGGCTCAGCCAGTTCAGAGTCACTAAAGTGGCCAAATTTCTTGTCAGTAAAATGGCCAGTTTTCACTTACAGCAATGTGTATTTGTAACATTTGTAGTTAGTTAACTGGATATATACTATATATGTTCAGAATGTTTTATGTAGGTATATGTAGGTCTCATGAAACCTTATGAACTCCGGCCTTCAGTAGAGTGTATTTGTACAGTGATTTTAAAATTATATATTGGCAGACAATATACAAAGTCAAATGTATACAAAGTGAGTGTGTGTGTGCGTGTGTGTGTGTGTTTGTGTTTAATCCCTGTGACTGATGAGACCATCCCACAGGGTCTTCCCCTAGAGCCATGTGAACAAGTGTGTGAATGTGTATGTGGGTTAAATCCCTGTGACTGCGTGACTGATGAGGGCTTGAGGGTGTTCCCTAAAGGCCATTCTGTCCAAGCTAGTCTCTCTCTGTCTCTGCCTCTGTCTCTCTCTCTCATTCACTCGCTAGAACACCCAGTTAAAATTACTCAGAATCCATTTTTCTCTATATTCACTGTCCTCTCCTACTCTGTTACCATGACACCCTCTTTTATAATTAATTCTTTTTCTTCTGCCAAAGGCCCAGTTATTTCATACGGTTGCCTTGGTAACTGTGCTGAGCTGAGCCTTCAGTCCCGCTCTGGTCCAGAAGGGGCGGCAGAGTGCAGCGCAGCACCTCTTCCTAACGAGAACGAACATCAAAGAAAAGAACACAGAGAACCAAGGGCAGCTGTGTTCCGTTACTGCGGAAACACACAAAGGACAGCCTGGTGCCGGGAGCAGCACACCTCATTATGTTCCTCCTGGCGATTGCCATGGTAATATGTAAGCCGCACCCCATGAAGCTGGAAGTGCGGGGTGCAAAAAAACAACAACACAAGCCTGACACATTAGCCTCTTAGTATCCTCTATACTAAAAACATCAAAGCTTTGACCCTGGTGCCAAGGGTCAGATAGCCCTGACCTCTGACCACTCCTCGATTGATAATGAGTATAATGAAGTTTAGTTGAAGTTCAGCTGGAAGAGGTCTTGTTAGGAGATGAGAGAAGGAAAATATTGTCAGAGGGTTGGGGTCTGGTGAGTGGGAGTGGTTTACGGGAGGACTGACAGCTAAGGTGCAGGGGGGGCAGGAAGATGCTCCAAGATCCAGGCGTTCACTTCTTGTAGAACAGACTCTGCCGTCTCAGGCAAATCATGATGCAGGGCATGGTAGGCTCCTTCATATACCTGATACATGTACATACACACACACAAACACACACACACACACACACACAAACACATCACAAATGTGGATAATCATGCATATTTCGAGATCATGAAAAACAGACGTGAAAAACAATCCACACATGCTTTGCTTTCAGAGATGGAATGTTTGGAGGCTCTGAAGGCACCTGGAAAATGTTAAACTCTATTATGTTACAAATTCAAGCAACAGAAAAGACCTGGTGTTCTGGCTGGGTGGCAATAGAAATGCGTGGCATGGGGAAGACAAGATTTACTGGCCGGATGACTTTTCACATTATTTGTGTTCATGGCATGTTAAACATCTGCACCTGACACAAGTATGTTTGTACTGTGACCTGTCTGTTTGTGTAAAAGAATGTGAATGAGTATATTTTCATTGACTTTACATGACTATACTCAAATGGCCCATTTTCAAGACTTGGCATTTATGTGTTTATACATTCACATACGAATTCTGGTATAGCAATGGGTGGCCCGTAATTTTTGAATAAACACTCAGCTTATTAAATCCAGCTCTTTAACTGCATCCTCGTGTGACTAATGGGGAATATTTGGAATGCTGTCCCATCTGAATCAGTGTGTTGTATTATTGACAGACACCAAAATATCCTATGAACACAGCCTTACTGCATGTTCACACTAGCGGATCACATCCAGTCACTAACGTTGTCTTTCTTTGGGTGGGTCTGAAGCAGCTCTTATTGTTGCAAGAAGGGGCGTTTCCTGTCCAGCTTCTGACAAGAACATTAAAAATATATATCACCATGATATAAAGTGTGGTTGTAAGTTTAAAAGTTTTTCTTTTCTACTTTAGCAACTAATTACAGGAAAAAAAAATTTCAGCAGGAACAAAAACTTTAGGGCGTAGAGTCAGGGAACCTCATGCCCTGTGTCCACAATTGCCCACGAGAATCTCAGCTCAATTTGTTGTTCTAATGATGAATTGCTGGCAAGTCACTAATGTGTCTGCTCCCATAGGAAATGACTGCTCGTCTGTCCCCCTGTTGCCTGCCAATGTGATTATACAGTTATTCCTAAAGCCGGTTGTTACAGTGTTAGGCTTTGCTGGAGAATGTCAGGTTGATGTGCACTGACCATAAAACTAATCACTATTCTGTTCTGTCTGAGTGTGTATCTGTGAGAGCACGATTGTATTTATATATATACACTATGTATGACATTGTGTCCACATTGTGTTATTTTGTTGTGTTCTTTTGCCTGTATGTACATGCATCTGTTTTTAATATTGAATGTACTGAATATGTGAGTCTGTGTGTGTTTATGAGAAAGACAGGTTGCAGACTCACCTTCATTTTTTTATCTGTGCTCTTTGCTTGGTTATACATGAGGTGGGATCCTCCGATGGCACAGAGCTTGTCATCGCTGCCATGAAGAATGAAGAAAGGCCAGGTAATGTTGGGCAGTTCCCTCTCGATGCGTGTGGTAGCAGACATCAGCTGCATTCCAAACGAAACTCGCATCCCTCCATGATAATTCAGCTCATCTGATTCATATGCTTGAACCTGCAGCACAGGAGGGAAACTGTGTCAATTTTATGATTTATCTCATTTTCACTAAGTTGATCTAATATTCACTAATTTACTGGAACAAGCCCTAATGGCAATAGATTTAACAAGTCCACATCAGGTGCATGCACAGAGATCATCATGTTTAATGCAGAGATGCACTTCTTGGACAAAATGTATGACTTTTTAAGTGGGTCATAATCTGTTTTTTATTGAATACCTCACACCCTTCAGGCCTTCATTTGTGTGGTTTTATGAAAGGTATTATGGTTTTATAAAAGGCATTATTTTTACAGCCTCTTTTCTGGCTCAGGTTGGTTCTGATTCAGTATCTTTAAGAATGATATATGTAAATGTCCTCTGTTTGGCTTCCTCATTCAAAGAGCATGAAGCCCTGTTTGACCATGTTAATTCCATCATCACATCACATTTGACTGGAATTTGGATTGTATCCACATCCGCAGCCACATAGCCACAAGCATTTACACTGGGTAGTCAAATGCATCTCTGGTCAGCCACACATTCAATTACTATATGGTGAGTAATATGAAAATCAGCTTGTTTACAAAAAACAATCGCCTGTGCGGCTCCTCGTTTTTCTGTTCTGTTGAAAGAAAAGTTACATTTTACACCAAAAAATGAATCTTCACGAGAAGACGGTCATTTAAAATAATTATCCTTCTGTGGCATTGCAGTCGTGAACTGCATGCATTAAAGCATTTTGTAGTGTAACAAGATGGTGACAAATGACATGGTGAGGTAAAGTTTACCCAAACTAGCACTTTTTTTAAGCTGACTCGCTTATCCAGAGGGGGTTTCAGATCTAAAATTAAACTCACTACAGGATTTGAACTGAAAGAGCAGTTCTTGCCACCACTATGTGCCAGTGTATGAGAGGCCTCTTCTACAAGCAGAGGGAGGCCCTGTGACAGGACTGGGTGGGGTTTTGGTTGTCGAATGCATCTTACAGGGTTTACGCTGTTCTACAATGTCCTTCGAATGTGTCTCAGACCAACTCCTGCAGTGGTTCACACAATTTATATCTGTTTTAAATGCATTGGCCTAATTCAGAGATAATTCTAATATTAGAGATGCCAGAAATTACCTGGGGAAAACAGGGTCTTTATTACTTCCTTGTGAATGAGTGGCATAGACTACTATAGACTGAAGAGGGACAAATAAAATACAATAAAAAAAGTTCAGAATCTTTACACAAAAATGTAAATTGATTTAAAATAGGCTGCTTTGAATTGGATCATATGGATGCATTATTTGCATATTTAAAGGTTTCCTTTGTTAAATCAAGTATTTTTTCATTATATAGGTCATTTATAGTTATGTAACAAAAATAAAATTTAAATAATATTTAAGATACAACTTTAGCCTTGCTTCACAAATGTGTTGTTTATCTGTATGGAATAAACATTAGAGGCCTGCATATGCATTTGCATCATAGAGGCTTTTGTTAAGAAATGTATGACTGACGCAAATGGAGCTTAGTTGAAAAGCAACCCTCCCACACCTGTTGGTCCTGTTGGTTGTATTTGCCTAACTTTGTTAGACAAAGTGAATAGGGCCATTCACAAGCGGCCACAAAAGGGGACCAGACCATCAAGGCAATCTTGTGTGATAAATGTCAATGGTGTCATTCTATCATCTATTTTATCATTCATTATTACTTGGAAAAACCACACACACATGCAAAGCAGAATTATTCTTTGAAGGAACAACTCAGCAAAAATAAAATTCAGTTTTCTTCTTTATCACCAAAGCTACGAGGCTGGAATTCCTAGTAAACACTAGAAATTAAAAGTTTTTAAACCCAAATCCTACTTTTCTAGCCTTTTACCTAGGGCAAACCTAAACGAAATAAGCTTAATATGGACACCAGATATATGCACTTAGTATCCAAAACTACAGTACATTCCCTGACTATGTTCTATAGGAAATATGTTAAGTGACTAAATGTTATGTGACTAAATAAGAAAAACCAGGAACTGAAAATGGACTCCAACTGCAAGATAGTTGCCTAGAAAAAAAACTATAGGCTTATTTGTGATCTAGACAGCCTTGTCAAATTATCCAAACACACAAAAGCTCCTATAAAACACAGTATTTCTAAAGTGTCCAGACACTTCAAATTAGTTGGTTCAGATACTTATACGCCTTGGTGATGCATGAATTTTACTGCACACTCGCAGCTTGTATGATTTTTATATAGTAAGTTTACCAAGAGAGTATGAAACTCTGGAGCAGCCATAAACTAGTGAACATGCAGCATGCTCAATGTCAAGTTTGGTTTAGGGTAGAAAACCTCCGGAGTACCATCAAATACTTCTGAATTGCAGTTTGTAATTTGGCTCTAGTCGTTCAGCATCAGGCGCTGACCCTACTAATGCTCTTGCAGCGGAATGCAATCAGATGTTCTCAGCAAGGTCTGGTTTCAGAAGAATAAAGGCTATTACTGCAGTTTTGGACATAATGGGCCATAGTCCTGGACAGTGATTAAGATTAACCCTAGATTAAACAGAATGTTGAAAAGAGATTTCCCAGTGAAAGGAAATTTTTTTTGAAGTAACCACTGTCCAGAGAACCAAACCTGTAATGTATTACACAAGTGACTAACACTAATAAAAGTCTGTAATGAATTGCAAATCAAACAGAGACATCTGACAGACAGAGGTTGATGCCTCAGTGACCTTTAGCTTCCTTTGTCTGTCTGTGGCTGAAAGAGCATGGAGCAGCTGGCTTTAATTTCGGTAAAGGCTTCCCTAAAGTTCAAACCAGATCATTTGATTCTCACAGTCACTTCTAACAAACAGGTGCTCTTTAATCAAAAAGCATGTTCAATTTATTACCACAGCAACACCAAACATTTCCCTTCCAAATCACACAAGCTTTGAATTCAAACTATTCTAGATATGAGGATTCACCCTGGCTTCCTATGTGGCAACATAAAATGAAATTTATGCACCGTAGAGCAACATCCAAATGTCCAATGTTGGTCCGTGATAGATCATGTGCAAGAATCGGTCATTTATTTTAAGCAAACTAAGTATGCCACTGACTGTTCTACAACACTAAAAACATAAGGAATAAAACACTATGCTGCAAAACAAACTTATCGGTAATAATCAGTACTTAAATCCCACTGATTTTATCTTATTTTGTCTTATTTCAGTACCACAATTATATTGGAAATTATATAACAGCATTTACTCAGTCAGAAATAATGGGAATATGAAAGAATATAAAAAAATATGTTAACTGTGTTAAATGTGACAAAGGGCCTCAGCCAGTACCATTTTATAGTTTCCCTGAAAGGTATGAGAACGTATGCTTTTAATGAAAACAAACATCCACAGGGCCTCAAGCACATGCATGACCTTTCACACACATTCCTGATACTGTACCTGCTTGGGGTCTCGTGAGACCGACTTTGGATCAATGGAGCCAAGAGTGAGGCTGGGAACCATATGGGTGAGGACTTTAGCAAGGAACACCTGCAGACAAGCAGAAACATACTCATTCTAGGACAGTTTACACCACAAAAGGAAACATAAAACCTTTAGAACAGGGAAACTTCTGCACTGAGCACATTAATGCAGTCAATCTGCTTGATTCAGATATGCAAATCACTGTCACAGGAATAAAGTACATTACATAAACACAGTCACTGCCAAAAGTAAGTTGACTTAAAGACAATACATCATTCCTCACAAAAAAAATAAAAAACATAAAAAACTTAAAATAAGGACACCCTTGCACTGAGAAAAACAAACCTAGTTTGACAGAAATTATTTGTGATGCAGTATAATGAATGTTGGCAAAAATAAACAAAGACTACAAAGTAGCATTCTGCTGATTGGCTTTACTCTGCATGCTGAGCGGGACGTCATGTTTTCAAGTGGTGTCAAACCAGTCATAAAAAAACTCCTCGAGAGTTGTGCTCCCTCTTGACTCGGCAGGGACACTGATTACAAATTGCTTGTCTGATGTGCTTCACAGAATCAGTGATATTGCTCCATGTGACAGACATTTTCACTGCAGACTTGCTATACTGTCTATACTGACTCCTACACTAATAAATATTTCACTTTCATTACCATTAAAGTTACTTGTGAAGCCAAGTAAAGATTTTGACTCCTTGCTGTAGGCCAATTTCATATTTCATTTATTTTGAGATAAAACTTTCAGCCCTTTTTTCTCTTTTGACCAAAACAAAAAGTTTTTAATCACTTTCAGCTGAAAATGTCAAGTTCTTGGAATTTCATCCGCAAACCTTCTGAATCAGTTTAGATTCAACGCATGATTTTTTCTTCAAGACATTCTTGACTAGTGTCCTCTAAAAGCTGCAAGGGTCTGTAAAAGCACACACAGTTACACACAATAACTGTGAGTGATAAATCAGTAACTACTAATTGGTCATTAATGCAGATATGAGAGCGAGGAAACTAAATAATAGAGAGTGATGAGAGTGATGGGCCTATATCATGCTAGAAAAAATGAAGGGTTCAGTGCATTACATAAACGCTTTTCTATTTACAATGTAGTCCATAAATAAATATAGCTGGAAAAAAGTCAATTGAACCTTTGAATTCACCATTGTGGTAAAATGATACTGAAAAATGATACTAAATTGATAAGGAATATTAATCTTAAAGAAACTGGAACATAAACACCTTGTTAAACTGTTAACAAAAATGATTGTGTAAAATCAATTATGAGTGTTCTGATTAGAGGTGCTGAATTAACAACCAGCGAATCATGGAAAAAAAAAAAGTTAGAAAAATGAACTCTGATTAATTGCACCATGTGAATTTAACCAGGTGATCTCTTGAAACATGCTACCCACTGAGATGCCATCGTGCTACAGTGCCCAACACATAACTCTGTGCTATCCCGCGACACTGGCTTCTGTATAAGCTTCAAGGTAGCATTTTTCGACAGAAAAGCATGAATCAATTGACTGCTTATAAAATATATTATTAAAATTACAATAGATTTTTCTCCGATTATGCATATTATTTTTTACTTCGCATTATTATTATTATGGTTTTATTGTCTGTTGCAATTTGCTTTATTGTACAGTGTCTTGTAATGCTGATTCTTCATTCACTTCTAAAAAATTTAAATACTTCTACAGCAAAATGTGTACAATTCATTTATATTAATTAATGAGAGTGCTCATAGATAATTAGAGTAATTTTAAAATTACTTAACACCCTTAGTTTTGATGTTATGGTACACAAATGGCATTATAGGATGTCTGGGTAAAAATACAAGAAAAATATAGGAAATGGGTTCTTTAGATTTAAAAACTGGATACTAAGCTCAGGAGTTAGTGAAGATATTTGAATTGTGGCCAGCTTGCAACTGTCGAACAGCTATAGAAAATCCTTTTTAAAAAAGGCACTAAAGAAACGTCCTCCTCCAGGCTCCCTTTCATTCTCACTGCTGCAGGAACTGAAGACGTGCCACTTGTCAGCTGTGGCTGAGACAAAGATCGGACTCATCTTTATCTCATCATGTCAAGCCAGTAAGTGAATTCAGCATGCAAATGTATTCGTGGGAGACTAGCACTCCCTGTAAACAAATTTTGTCTTAAATGGGGATCAAAATGAGATAACTTGTTAATTACTGTTGATATTTTGTAGTAAATAATTACAGCCACTTTGGAAACTGGCATGAAACATGGTTATTTATGTTATATGAAAATGGGCAGAAAAATACAAAGCTGTACAAATGTACTGCCCCACTTCACTGAAAACAAAGAGTAATGAGGCAGCCCTGACTTCTGTTTCGCTTAGTTTTCAGATGTTTTGCATTTTAATCATTAGAGATGGCAAAATCTAGGTGCAATGTAATGTTAGGACCTATCCATAATGGCTAGGGAATACGGCCATATTTTATTAATAATATTCTTGTAACATATACCATTTTATCTACACTAATTTGTTTTTGTTAGTGTGACACATTCTGTAACTTGAGTCTGATGAAAAGTTCATTTTCCAACTTGATCCTGTCTATAGTGGGCATCACTCACATTGCAACATGAATGCATCATGTCCCTTTGTAGTTAATTATCTATAAGATTATGTAATTAAATGTAGACAGTAAAACAAAATGTCAGAGTTAATCCTAGAGTACTGCAGGTTAATTAGGTGTATTTTAGACTTTTCATCACACAATTTGTTTGTGTTTTCACCTTAAAGGGTGTGGCGGACTCTGGGTTCATTTGGATCATCGGGCCAATCAGCACCACACCGGCAAAATCCTGAGGCCTCTCGCATGCTGTCAAAACAGAGATGGCACCACCCTGTAACAAAACACACAGAGAAACACAAACAGATGCATCAGGGTGCTGAAACAGAACGCAAAAACCTGCTGTTGCCGCTGTGAGGCTTTTTCTTTCGCTGCCACAGAGAGATGACAAAAACAATCCACTCAGGAAATGAAAAATCCTATCTCCTCTTCCAGCTCAACACGTCTTTGTTCGTCTTACAAACTATGAGCGCTGAGTGACAAGAATCAGTGATTCATTACTTTTCAGGGTGGCTGCCATTTTGTTCTCACTGTGTTCAATCAGTCTTTATTAAGGCTCTGAATATTCATGCAGGGAGACTAAGACTCAAAAGAGGTAGGAGGGGTCATAAAAC
>JBBMFX010000016.1:11576604-11596940 GCA_037832545.1 Rhabdalestes septentrionalis | reverse complement strand
TAGGCTGCGCATATCATCGTGATCGTCCTCATTTTTTATCGATAATAAATCGAGTTTGTTTTATCGCCCAGCACTAACAACAATGATTCCAAAATTGTGAGCAGTAGTGTGTGTGTTGGAATAAATGAAGCATATTTGCTTTCTGTCTTTGACAGGAACATGATAGTAAAGAGCTTGTAGCCATTGACGTTGGCTTGGCTTCGCCCACTGAATACCCACAGAACTCTGGGACACCACCCGGGCCCGCCCCTTCATCCCCTTCCCATCAGTTCCACTCCCATTCCACTTCCAGGGCCGCACCCCACCGCTCCTCCATCTATTATCCCAGCCACTCCAGGGCTGGCTCAGGTGCAAGTATAGGGTCCGTGTTGAGGGGTGTGGCCTTTGAGCCCCAACACAGAGGGTCAGCTGCAGCACCTCATATCCCGGCCTTGGCGCAGGCCGAGAACTCGTTTGCGTTCGCTGATGCCCGTGGGCTGGACTCGGCAGGCTGGGAGGTGCGTAGACAGGAGGCGCTGGAGCTGGAGCACCAGCAGACCATGAGCCTTCTCCTCCTGCAGCAGTGCGTGTGGGAGGAGAAGAGGAGAGCAGCCAGGCAGAAGGAGAAAGCCGCACGAGCCAAGAAGCGCTATTACCAGGCCAAACTGCGCAAGCTCGGGGACGACATGCAGCCCTCTAGCAGCGACAGCGATGTGGAGCAGCACCAGACATGATGGGCACTGTTAAGGACTCTCGAGTGAAGAACGTTAAGAACGCTAGTCATTAGTGTTTTTTTTTAAATCTATTGATGCTTTTTTTATTTTCCTATGAAAACAGATTATTTTATTTTTGAGTAACCGTATGTCCCTTGTGTTTTTGAGTGTCATTTATCGTGTGTCATTTATGTGGATCATATCACTGAAAATACTCAACCTTTTCCAAATGCTCTCAAGCCTCCTCTTCTCCTTTGCTCCTCTACCTCATTAGACCTGTTTAAGGTTACTCTGGGTTCAACAGATTATCTTTAATGTCTCCTGTAATATTTACTGTTTTTGCTTTTAATCAAATTTCACATTTGGTTACAAGACTGTTGAAACCTGATTGTCAAAGGCTGATTACTGAGTGTAATGCTGATAATGCATATCATTGTTTTATACTGTACTTTTTAATAGGCATGCACAATATTGGAATCATATCAATATCAGCAGATGTCTGCTTGAAAAAGCAAAATTGGTATCAGAGAGATGATTTGAATATTTACAGCAAAATTATTGCACTCTGGAAGAGCAGAATGGGTGACGCTGGAATACTGTGCAAAAATACTCTCCCCCTCCCCTCATTTTACCTCACATTTTAGCTATTTTTTCTAATCCAAGTAGATATAGTCCCACGTTGTGCATTTTGTAAAGTGGTGGGTTTTTTTTGTATCAGCAGTTATGTATGTGAAAAATATTGATACCCCACATTGGTGCATCCCTACTCTTAAAAAAGACACTGTACACAATGGAACTTGTGATTTTGCTTTCAGTCAAGAGGGCAAGAAGCCAAGAGGAGAGCATCTGTTTTTTTGAGCTTTGTAATGTAGATTGTATATCAGTGTAATTATTCTTTCTCAGGTATGTTTGGCTGGACAGTGGGCTGCTGGAAACTGGACATTTCTTCATTAGAAATTCCTGTAAAAGTGGAAAAAAAAATGTTACATCGTTACTGAAATTGCTGAATGTTGAATGTTTCAGATTGTCCAGCCACAAACAAAATGACAAGCTTGCCATCATCTAAAAATGTCTTTCAGGTAAAGGAAAAAAGACTCATAAACAAAACTGTTAGCAATAATTCTTTTTTTAATGTCCAACATTTCTCTTGTACGGTTTCTGTGGTGACCAATCATGGGCAGCTTTCCCCCCAGGGCCTCCCCAATGTAAATGGGATTGTAAACATCCCATAATAAAAACACAACCAGTAATACAGCCCCCTCCCTTTCTCTCTTGTTTTCTCTCAGATACATCCTGCGTTGTTTATGATGCGAGTGGGGCTCATATCAAACAATACATGTACCAAAATGTTACACATTATACATTTTAACAAAGTAAACTTCACCCTCTTACGTTCAGTTTCAGAACATGCATTCCCTCTTTCTCTCTCTCTCGCTCTCTCTCTCTCTCTCTCTCTCACACACACACGCACACAAAATTATTAAAACACTCCGGGAATAATGTCACTGATAAATTAACTTGAATAAATATTAATAATAAATAAAATAAGTAAATCTGATGTCTGTACATGATAAAGATAAATAAAATATAAAAGAAGCAATTTGTAAAAAAACAAAAACTGGAGCACTTTTTGATAGGTATGAGGTATAAAATTGAAGGTTGGTTCCCTTATTTGGCAGAACCATACAGAATGATACTGTGGGTAACCCAGGAGATGAAGCCAAGTGATATGTTTTTCCTTTTTCGTTTCAATAAGCAAAATACTGTAGCTTTATAAGACTTGCGGCATCAGGGACTGCTTGTATTTTGTTCCACATCTTGCTTTTGCCTTCTAAGGCCTTGACTCTTGATTGACACTGATATAAATTGATACTGTCATATGGAACCTAGCAGTTCCAATCAGCTGAGTCACTTAGAGCTACTCTGGAACAGCTGTTTGTCCTCAGCCATAATAAACCTGACAACAAAAGCATTCCTGAATCATCAGTTCCAAGATATAAAAACTGAAACGTACACATTCCAACAGCTCCTGCACAAACAATCCCCTAATAAACATGAAGAGCGACCCCGCGGTGACAGTTTTACAGAGGTGTAGAATCGCAGAATACATACCAAAAACAGTAGTTCAGTTCTAGAACTTGTCATTCTATAAAATAAACATACAGGACAAAGGAATTTGGTCAGCTGAGGAAAACAGTAAGACTACTTGAATTTCAACTTGGCAAGTTCAGAGACTGAACTAAGTATTTTAAATGAGGAGCCCGTCATGCATTTTCCACTACTGGAACAATAATGTAATGATATCACATGGAAATAGACAGTAGGGGTGGGTGATATATTTAAGATCGCAATACTTCAAGAAGTGATCGCAATATGTCTTATGTCACGATATGTGATTAAATCAGTGGTGCCTCTTAAAAAATACTACAAAAACCAAATGAATTTTGATTCAGTATGTCCCACATTAGACAGCACTAATTCCAGCTGAACAAGACTTTTTCTCTCAAAAGTAGTCTGTCAGTGTTATAGAAATACCAAACATGTCCATTATATATTTAGAAAAGTATTTTGTGAAATATTTGATCTCAAATACAATGAATAAGGTCTGCACTAGCAATGTACACCGTCATATAAATGTTTTAATTGGTTTTCATGCAATTCGTTTTATTTGAAATGATTATGTAAGCTGGGGTGGACAATGATGTGATAGTTACCAGCATTTATTATAAACTATATCACAGTACTGTCTTTTGATTTTGTCAGTACTTCACTGACTGACTGCATGTTTCATTATAAAGCATTGCTATGCCTGGGCAGCTGGAATTATTGTAATGCAGTGTGTGAACTGATGAATAAAAATGATTGTATTCATAGATTTAAACAAACATTTCTGAACTGGAAAGAAAGAAACAAAGATGTCGTGGAACACTGTGTATCATGAAAATATCTTGAAGTATTTGGGATGTATTTACATCCCACCCCTAACTGTTCAAACTCATGTTTAATCATTCCTGGTGTGTCCTGCTATTCCTCCCACCCCCAGTTCAGTCTGATACTTTTGGATTGAACTAAATTACTAAATATTCATTGTCTGTCTCTTGAAACTGCTGAACTGAAAGCCAAGCAAGCGTACAGCCGTGTGACGAGCAAATTAAATTCCTTACCATCATCTCCAAGTCAAACCAGCTGCCTCAAAACAAACCTTTTGTTCACAATCATGTCGGTCAAATCACATCTCTTAGTTCAAAATACTTTACATTTACAATCACTACTGCTGGAGCTCCCCACCAGCCGTGCTGACTCTCTCATAAGCAACCCTTACTGAACCAATCCAAGCCTCTGGTCCCAGTCTCCTGGTTCATCAGTTTGTCAGTAGGAGGGATTTTAAGTGAAAGCTAAATATGGAGGAGAATGGCAATCAGTTTGGAATGGGTTTGGGAATGGTTTAGGTTTCATCTTCATTATAAACACCTCCATTCACTCAACAACCCCCATTTGCCGGACACAATCTTTAAAAACATCACTTGAGATTTTTTTTTTCAGTCGTTTCCAATGAAAAAAATACAAAAATGTATAAAAAGTTTATGTACAGTCTATTTTTTTGTTTCTTTCTCTGACTCAGTGTCAGTTCTTCGGTGTCTCCGCTGTAGAGTTTGAATTCTATACTAAAGACGGAAATTGCGTTTTTACTCTCCGTTTCAGGCAATTTTAAAACCTTGACTGCATCTGATCAGAGATTCCACCTCGCCATCATTCCACTTGGTCCTCGAATATCCCTTGAGGAAGCTGAAGCCACTTTGCTCTGCCTCTTGTCCTTCTGTGCCCATGAGCAAACCTGCATCACAGGACTGAGAGGATGTCATCAGGACTGTCCGTCGCTTCTGTGAACTCTGTTAGAATGACAAATGGAAGAGACAGAAAGAGAGTTACTAAAGGAGAAACAATATGGATGAAGTAAATTAAAGTGGCCCCTTAGAACACACAGCAGAGAACACAGTGTGAACAATGTGAAATTCTTTCACTGAATTTAACCCATTCAGCAGACACCCACCAATGAGGAGCACCTGGGGAGCAGTGTGTGGGGAGAGTATCATGCTCAAGGGAAACTCAGTGGTGCCACTAGCAGTCCTAGGATTCAAACCCATGACCTTCTGATCACAGTGGCAAAGCCCTAACTATTAAGCCACCCAGGTGTGGATACATTTCCCTAATTATCTGCTATAGCTAGAGCTGAGCGTTTGAATCTGAAACTAAAACATATGACACAAAAAAATAAATGGTCATTGGCTTGAATGCATGGTTAATGGATATAGAACCTATATATAATGCAGAGGCCCTTAAATAAGCTTCTTCACAATTGCATCTCATTAAAAAAATGTTTTTGTATTTGAGTGTTTTCTTTCACTAAAACAGTGTTCCAACAGTGGTAATTTGTGTTCTCCAGGATGTGTTGCACCATGTACTCTATACTGCATATGTGCATTTATTTCTACAGTATATGTGCTAGTTAGCTTAGCTGATTGACATGTACGATTATGACACTGCTGTCACTTAGCAACAGGGAGCTGAGCAGACAGGAGCACAGTTAAATAATCAGTGTGAATCTCCAAGAAAAAAAAAGACCATGCAGTGAGCAACCAAAGTTGTACACTTTGAGGTTCAACACATAACAGCCTGGCAGTATGGTGTGATAGGCAGAAACAAATTAGTGGATGAGAACTGACTGTGATCAAATGGGATCAAAAAGGAAAGAAAAAATTGTGAAAGATTCTTAAAGGAATAAATAGTGGTTCTCGTTTGGAATTGGATGAGGTTATAGACAGACTGTAATAGTTTTGTTAGGATGGTCCTCATAAACTTTACAAGCTTACCCTAATATAGCTGCACTCAAATGGCTCACGTTGTAAATTCAATGGACAACAGCCGTGTTAGTTTTGACATCGCACCAGCCAATATTTTACCTCATGAACACAAGAGACCGAGCTGGCATATTGTTCCTATGATACATTTATCAGTTTCCAGTCACAACCTGAATGCCAATAAGGGGTAGCCGCTTGATTAGTAGATGGTTTAGTATTATCACAATTGTCAGATTTACAAAAAAGACAAGGGTTGAAGAAAGGGCCAACACTTACTCAGAGTCTGGTGAGACTTCGGAGATGCTCTGAGAAGTTGCGGAGTGAGGAGGTGGGGAGGGGGAGGGGCCGGCAGCTGCAGAGGTGGGGTTAGGGGGGGATAGCACAGAGGAGCTGAAGGAAGCGAGAATGGAGGAGAGAATGTCCAGGTGTTCAGTGGAAGGAGGTCGACTAGGTGGAGCTCCAGGGGCTGTTGCAGGGGCTGCGGTGGGGTACCTACATGGAGGGGCGGAGTCTAGACGTCCACGCCGTAGAGGCATGGTTTCCTGGGGTTCTTCTGAGATTGGTGGAGGGGGAGAGGATGTGGGGTGCGGCTCGGGGTGCGAAAGCTGTCGCGGGGGCAGAGTTCGGAGCCACTCACGGCAGGGTTGCGCCGAACTGGCCCCTCCGTTAGTCTCCAGCTGCTCTCGTGACCTGCTGCTCATAAGCGCCCCCGCAAGGTGTTCCCTCGATGCCTGCCGCCTGGTCAGAGTGCTGAGCTGCACCCTTGACCCACCTATTGTACTCTCTGCTCCTGCTAGGCCAGCCACACCTATTCCTGCCACTAGATCCTCCCTGGAGGCATGAATGCTGTGGGTGGGGCCTAGTCGCTCTCTGGACCCGCCCAGGTGCTCGGTGCCAAGTTCACGCCGTCGGGGCAGCAGGTCAAGGTTGTCACGGGAACGCTGACGGCGTGCAAGTGAGTCCAGGTGTTCCCGGGAGGAGTAGCGTGAGGTCGGCTGGGACAGGGACCCTGTACCTGAATACATGCGGCCATAAGAGGCTGCTGGGACGCCCCGGTGGCCCAGAGTGGAGGTCCGGTACCAGGACAGTTCACTAGGTACTCTGCCCACCGCTGACAAACCCTGCAGAGCTGGAGGGCAGCCGAGACGATTCTTTAAGATACCTGGAGAAAGGGAAAGGGAGAGAGGAATTTAGTAAGGGTGCATGCACAAAACCCATTCGTCGAAACCTACAAGGCCAAATTCTTGAACTCCACTTTTGGAACTCCACTGGATTGCCATTGCTGTGTCTAAGTGTCTCACCTTTGCGGTGCCTGTGTGTGTGTGTCAGTCCGTTCTCGTCTCCGCTGGTCAGCGCAGCTTCTTGCTGGTTGTTGTTTGCCGCATCTTTGCTGTAATCACCCCCTAGACGGCGCTCTGAACCCCATTTTTGCAGAGAGTGAACCTCACACTCCTCCAAGGCTGGCCAATAGGAGAGCAGATCATTCCCATCTAGATCTGACGTGCAAACAACACACCATGCTATTGGCTGACAGATGCACACCAGAGCTTGACTTTCTTTGGTCCTCATTCACATGATAAAGACACTAATTGTAATTCAATCTGTACTGTAGATTTACTGTAGTGTTCAAATAACCGCAAAGGTAAGATGATCTGCTACATTATCTTCTGGTATCATCTGGTCAGTGTAAAATTTAATTGACCAAGCAGAACCACTATGGGCTTATGTAATTTTGTTTTTTGTTGTAGCACAATTATTGATTTTATTAGTGACTTAACAATTTTGACTTAAAAAATTTACATATTTATTGAATTGCTTTGTTGTGATAATGTCCATCTGTATTCATGCTAGGGGTTCATGCTAGGGGCTGCATTTTCAACTAAGAAATCCATCAGCTGGGCAGCAGTCAACTAGTCAGGACACTGACTTGAAGAAAAAAAAAACAGTAACCCAAACAGTAGTGGTCAACCACATTACTGTAGTTAGTTTTTAAACTACTTTTAACAAAGTACTTAGGAATGTTTGATTAGTCGACAAGTTAAAATGTATAGTCATGCAATCATTTCATGCCATTCAAACTTCAGTCAAACAGAGTAAATTATAATTGAGACACTGCTGATACCTTTGGTGCCGTTGTGGGTGGGCTCTGTGAGTAGTCGCTCACTGTGATTGGTCCGTTTGAAACGTCGCTGAATGCGTCCCCGGAGACGGACATTGTCCTCGCTTTCGGAGGAGGGGATGGACAGACTTCTTTCTTCTTCCAAAGAGAGATCAGAGTCGGAGTCCGAATCCTCACCTAGAGAGAGAGTGAGAAGGGAGAAAAAGAAGAAAGAAAGGGGAGAAATTAAGCAATGCAAAACGGTACTAAAGGAGAACAGAAATCAATACATCTG
The DNA here is from genome assembly GCA_037832545.1 of Rhabdalestes septentrionalis. Classification (NCBI taxonomy): domain Eukaryota; kingdom Metazoa; phylum Chordata; class Actinopteri; order Characiformes; family Alestidae; genus Rhabdalestes; species Rhabdalestes septentrionalis. Next base: position 11,588,996 of record JBBMFX010000016.1, on the reverse strand, counting down.
AATTAGCTGTATTAAAATATAAGTAGATTGGATGTATATGTTTGGTGCTTGTATACGTACATGCATGGAGGTTATTGTGTGTGACTGTACCTCCGTTGCGGTGGAACATGGCCACATCAAGGTCAGTGGCGCCAGTGTGGCCCAAATTATGCTCAGCAGTCTGACGTGCTAGAAGATTTTCCCTACTCAATAAGTAAACAACAAACAAACAAAAACATGACAAAGACAAAACAAAACCAGAAAGTTAGACCCTTCAAAACCAGAAAGCTGTTCTTTCGTAAGGAAAAAAGAAATCTGTCTGTGTATGCACCGTCCAAAGAACCAGTTTCTAGGTGTGTGTGTGTGTGTGTGTGTGATATTTTCTCACCGAGCACTGCTGACTGATGATATGGTGGATGTTCCCAGTGTGATGCGGTGTAATCCACTCTGTTCCAGCAGGGAGGCACTGTTGTACGGATTCTGGCCCTACACACACATAGACAAAAACACACATACACACACACACTTGTGAAGGTATGTTGCATATACACACAGTTTTGACTTTGCAGTGTGTGTTGAGACATCAGAGTATCAGAAGCAAAGCCCCAGGCGTATATTTCTAAGACTGTGACTCAGTAGCAGGGTTGCCAAGGAAACCACATTTCCTAGTAGCCATAGCGTGCAATTTCACTCAGTTCAGGTCCCTTGTCCTGGCGCAGGTGGATTTTTCATTAAATGATATTAAGTCATATTATCATTTGAATTCTAATTTGAAATAAAGTAAAGATTGGATTATGTTAATAAAAATATCAATGGAGTCATTTTCCAGTTCACCTGCTGAATGGCCACTAGAAGGCCTGCAGAAAAGATATTTAAATAGATTATTTGGCCAAAAATTTCTCTCATCACAGTCACACAGTCACAGCATGCTTGGTTTCTGAAACGTGCGTTTTGCACTTGATGTATGAGCTTTGTGTTGTTAAATAATCTCAAGCCGACTTACTTAATTACTGGCTATGACTGCCTTTTTTGAGTTATGCAATGTCATTTTTGTCCATTTTTTTGGACAACAGTATGTCATGAAGTGTCAGAAACCACATAAGGAAGATCACTAAACTTGATATAGGCATTTAATTTGCATTGTGCAATTTGCAAGTTTTAATTACTTAAAAAATTCCTTTAACCTTCAAGCTTCAGTGAAATACTAAAGGCACAAACTTCAGAATAAAAGTATTAGCTTATTAATTACATTCATAATTAAGGGGTAAGAGGAAAACTATCCAAGTCGACTATTGACCTTACCATTCCTTTAATAATAATAATAAAAAACAATAATATTATATTTTATTTATCAGCGCCTTTCTACAGCTCTCAAGGTCACTTTACAAATAAGCATGCATACAAATGTACATACACAATATTTCTAAATACAAATACATACAAAAGGTTGTACATATAGATGATAATCATGTGGGGTAGGTTAATCTGAATAGATTAGTTTTTTTTTTCTTTAATCATAAGTGTACAAATTGTCTTACAAGCACACTTACAGCAATCTGAGGTTGTCTGGCAGGTTCTTCGCTAGGACTTTTCTTACTGATGCAGGCCACTTTCCAGGCTTCCTGCACTTCTGAGTTCAATAGAGTGAACACCAAGAGCACCGCCAAACCCTGAACAACAACACCACAACAACCCTGATTAATCCATTACAAACATCAGAACCCTGATCACAGTGATGCCAGTTTATTACTGTGGTTAAACAAACGTACAAACTTGTGGCCCTCCTCAACACAATCATGCCTCAAACACAGCCCAACCATTCAGTCATTGATAAACATGAACAGTAACACATGCTGTTAAATACTCTAATCACATTAATTTGAGTCACACACCTGTACACAGCAGAGGACGATAAAGAGGTAGTGGAAGGCCAGGATGCTGTTATTGACGGCCATTAGCCCAAAGAACCAGACACATGCACTCAAGAGCAGCAGAAGAAAGGCACTGCGGATAGTGGCACTAAGAGAGAGAGGGAGAGAGAGAGAGAGAGAGACAGAAAGACAGAGATTGCAAGAGTGAGAGGGAGACAGACAGAGAGAGAGAGACGGGAAATGAAAGGGGGAAGGCATGGAAAAAAATGGAAGTTTTCCTCATTAATTTGTCATTTGAGTTCCTGATGAATTCTGATGGTCTGTGATGGAGCTCTGGCAGCTCATTTGGCAGCAGCGTGACAGAAAGTTAGCTGAAGGCAAAGGGCGCTAGCAGTGTGGGTGAATCATATTAACTCCAGCCCTTACATAAGCAGAAAACTGGAGCAGTTTAAAGAGCAAAAAAACAGTGCTCAGGCACCTCAAGCGTCAGTGTGTGTGTTTGGGTTCACGTTTGGACTTACATTACAGGCAACTTCTTTGTCTCTTTTTGAGACAGATTACAGGTCATACGCAGTACCATCAAAAACATCCCCCCGTTCATCTGCAGCAGAGTGAGAGAGAGAGAGAAGGAGAGAGAGAGAGAGAGAGAGAGAGAAGGAGAGAGAGGGGGAGAGGCAGAATGAGAAAGAAATATAAATGACATTTTAGGACAAAGACACGTTATTCATTTGGCAGCAACATATCACACCCTGAAGCACGGTTTATCCCAAAGCTGACAGTGCCAAAACACACTAATGGGACAGCACCCTTAATGAAGTAGAGTGAAGAAAATTACATATGTCCCATTCTTATTCATTCCTAAATTAAGATAACCAACAAATGAATTTCAGCCCTGGTCATATTTCATTCTCTGCACTGACAATAATCAACTGATATTGTTCATTTGATTTGGATTCATTTTGATCTATTAAATTTCGCCAACACGGTAATGCCGGCTGCCAAATAAACACAGCAACTGTCAGTTCACACCTCTCAAAATAACTGTCACCAGGCAATGTGCTGGAGGCCCATAGGAAGAAGTGGCAAAAGTACACAGCTTGCTTAAGAAGTTCCTTATTTAAGTTAAAGTGCAAAAATTAGTAGTGCAGTTACAGTGAAATTAAGTGTTTACTTCATTTCATGTCTAATACATTTTTGGGCAAACAGTTGTGTTTATCTGGCTACCAATATCAACACATAGTTGAAATTAAATAGATTAGGTGATATTAGATGATATTAAATAACCAATTGGGGCCCAATGGCCGGCCCAGTCAAAAGCCTTCGTGGCCCATCGGTGGTCCACAGCCCAGCGGTTGAGAAACCCGGGTCTAGATGATACATATTAGAATCATGGCAATCAAATTTCTTTGTTAGCAATAATTATTCAGGGTAATATCTCAATGTGGCAAATCTGTTTGTGTGCAAATATCTTGAAATTACAGCTCTGACAATGGCTTTTAGGGTCAAATAAGTGATTAGGTGATATATTTCCAGTACCAGTATGACGATGGCAATAGGTCCAGCGAAGCTCCAGATGAGTTTATCATAAAGGGAGATCCAGCAAAAATCAGGGTTTCCATAACCCTCTGGGTCCAGACCCACAGCCAGCCCTGCAGGACACAGATATACATGTCAGTAATTTGCAGGTTACAGGAACACGTTTTTTCAAATAATGTCAGTTTTCACTGTTAAAACAAATCATTTCATACTGGGTCTGAGATTGTAGCCCTATGGGTCAAACTGAATCAGTCTTTCCCTAAAAGACCAGAGTGTACTGACCCCTCAGACACAAACAGATACAAATGTTTGGTCGTTATCATACTTGTGTACTGGTAGATGTTCTAGAATGCTCCCTCTAATCATACTACTTTCCCCTTTATTCACACAGTTCAAAAATTCCGCCTTTCACTTACGCTTATCAAGAAGATTCTCCTATTCATATTGTTCTGAACTGTTCTTCTCCATTTACAAATTTAAGTAATGATCTTCTTCATTTACACTTTTAATGTAAATCACCCCCATTAACTCTGTTCTCAAATTTAGTCCCTTAAGTACTGTTCTAAATGTGCTCCCCATTAACACTGTTTGAAAACATTCCCCAGTTACACTTTTCTGCACTCACATTTACATTTTCTAGAAAATTCTCCCATTTTCACATTATTACAGAATGTTCTCCCCATTTGTCCTGGTCTCCCCATTTGTCTTGTTCTCCCCTTTACGCCTGTTTAGAATGTTTCGTCCAATTACGTCATTTACACATTGGTTGAGAATATTTCCCATATTCGCATTTTCCTAGAAGATTTTCCCATTTTACAGCATGCATGTTCTACAGTGTTCTCATCCCTTCATACTAGTTTGTGGAGGTTTATGTATCAGTTCTTTTTTAAGCATGTCAAACAACTGCTGCGACTGTTGACATAAACACATGCACTCCCCCACACACAAATCATCAGTGATCATTGTTGGGTTGTATAAGTGCTACATCAGCGCTGCTGCCTTCACCGGGAGAGGATGGGGTCATGGGTCAGCAACTGGCCATAATCCCCAGAGGTTATGGGGGTTGAGGGCTTTTTGACAGTGGCTTGACCTCAAGAGACCTCTCCACTCACTCACAACCGCACATATCAACCCAAAAGGACCGTGTCACACCACACAAAACACGGCCAACATCTTAAACAGCTTTCATCCCAACAAATTCACATTCAGACCATTGAGTGCTAGTGACTACAGTCCATCATCCACTATATAACTGAATTCCTATTTCTAACTAACTCAGTGTTAATGGGTTTGGTGTTGTGAATGTATCTACCTGTAATGATGGCAGGTACTCCCCACCCGATGGCATAGTAGAACCTCATAGCTCCATAGTTAATGTTTCGAACTTCAGTCTGCATACGGTAAATGTGCAGTGCCTCTACGAACAGCCAAGCGAACGCCGACATGAAGAAATAATGCAGTAGGATCGCCACCACTGTGCACAAAAACTGAGAGGGAAGACGCCAGTCAGAGTAAAGTCACAATACAGCAAACCAATCAGAATGCAGGATTGTGACACAAAGCAGGAATCAGAATACAAGAAACTATCAGAAACTTTGAAAGAGTACAAACGAAGTGAAATGCTGTATTAATGACACAGGCTCTGCAGTCTGATTCCAAAGGAAAAAAAACCCAGGCTTTCCCCTGCACAGTTGTTCTCAGGGGAATCCATGATGCCTGAAGGGCATTTTAGATTCCTAAACTCAAGTAGTCTAACTCCTGGTTTGACTCAAAGGAGGAAATCAATAATGTAGTACCATTTCATTGCTGTCAAATTTGAAAAAAGCCAGCTACCCATAACATGGTGCAAATGTATTATTAGTGGATCAAATGTCCAAATGGTCCAAAAGGATAGAATAAAATCATATGTAAACTTACATCATTATTTGCTTTCTGCTGCAGATTTACAACAGGGCTTTGCTATGACAATATTCTAAGATGCAATTTGTTGTTTTCACCACAACCCTGCAGCAAACAGACCTTTCAGATTCATTTTTTACAGGAAACAATCTGTTCCGAATCCGTGTCTGTCAGCATCCAAGGAGGTTTGTTTTTTAACATTCTGTACATTAAGCTTCCTTCACTAACTGAACACTCATACTGAATGTATCACAACGATACAAAGATCCGAAGGGAGGAAGAGAAGTCGATAATGACAAATGACATTTGGCGATTGTTGTGCAAATTTTGAGAGAACTGTGCAACTGGAGTACAGGATTTCGAGTGAGACAGGTAGTCAGATGTATGGTTCTGTACTAATGAAGTACAATACAGGTGCACTTTTGTGCTTTGTCTATCAAACCACGCTCTCCTTTCATTTTCAATGATTTAAGTCCCAGTTATTTCAGCTGCAGTGACTTCTACCTGTGCACTTGGTCTTTCAAGCTCTAAAGTTGTGCACTCTTTTCCTGAATGTAAAATATCACTGAAAGCACTATTGTGTATTAGTCATGAATGAAAAGACAGGCTCTCTGATACACACACAGAACATTTATTGACTGGCCTTTATTGTGAGTGGGATGCACTCAAGGGAATAGTGTCTGCACATAAAACTCCACTAGACTGGTTTCATGAGTGTAGGTGTGTGTAAGTGTGTATGCGCGTGCTCCAGACAAAAGCACTCGATGAGAGTCTGAATCATTGGATAATATGCAGTGTGACTGATTGTGGTGTCTGTGTAAATGGCAGTGATACTTGTCTCTGAATGAATATCAATAACACTTTGCCTAGTGCTGTCTTCAACAACATCATGCTAAACCCTGCTGCTTATAATGTCAGCAGCATATAATCAGACTGACATTTAAAAAGCTGCCTCATACGGTCATGGTTGTTTGTATGTTTGTCTTGTCAGTGACCTGCCAGCATTACAGACAGATCTTCAAGCACCTTAATAAATGCCAGACTCATTTATTTACTCACTCTCTCACTCACTCACTCACTCACTCACTCACTCACTAATTTGCTCGCTCACCTGTTGTTCTGTCTGGTTAATGCCCAGCAGGTAGGTGAGCTGAGAGAGAAATGTGGCAGCGGCCATGTTGGAGTGAATACTGCGCGTATTTGACTTCAGTCCTCTCAGACAGGAGAGCACCGTAACCGTTAGCAACAATGCCACCATGGAAACAGATAGTGAAGTGTAGGTTACTATGGCAAGGGTCTCCAGGTCACCTTCTAATTGCTACTCAACAAAAAGAGCATGAGAGAGAGAGAGAGAGAGAGAGAGAAGAAATAATCTTAACAATGATTAAAGCTTTGTTTGAGCTCTATCATAGTCTATTTACCTGACTAAAATTATACGTTTTCTCCAATGAAATTAAACATTGTCTAGAAAATCTAGATTTTTTGTAACTATGCATCCCTCAGATGGATGTAACGAATCCATCTGAAGGCAATTCAATTACATACATTTTGAAATGTGACGATAAATCATAGCTCATAATAAGAAGCATGTTCTGTTATTGGTATCTGAAAATTAACACGCTCATTTAATAAATGTGCAGACAACACGTACTGATGTGATTTTATTGTTTACATTGATCAGCCATAACATTAAAACCACCTGGCTGATTTTGTGTAGCTCTACTGTGTGTGTGTAATTGTGTGTGTGTGTGTAAGTGTGTTTATGTTACCTCTCTTTGTGAACTGTCCATTAGGACTCCAAAAGTACCGAGTTTATGGCACTGACAGCGCACATGTGATGTGTTCCTGTAGACAACACTGCAGTCTCTCACTGTCCAGCAACCTCCTACTGACATACTAAAAAACACACACACACAAGGTACAGTCAACAGGATGTAGATGTCTTTGTTACTTCACATTTGAGTGCACACATCACACTCATGCACAGACGGAGACTCACGTGCTGGTGTGGTTCCACTGCACACACAGAGGCTTGCTGCGGTTGCTGGTCTCCAGCAGGCGGAACTCCAGCATGATGGGGGAGTCCAGGACGCCGTCCACGAACGACTGATTATTATAGACAGACACACTCACCACAGGGGAGTTCAGCACAGGGTGGCGTGGCAACCTGCAGGTAAACACACATACCGCAACACATGTACAGTTTTCAGATCTGCCTCGCCACATGCATTTGTTCTTCCTGTACCAAAAGCAATTGAACTTTAACTTGTTTGTTTCTGACATGCTCTTCTGTCTTCAGTCTAATAAAATAAAAACATTTTACATGAATCATAGTTCTAAATAATATTAAACCACTTTTTTAATTAGCAAAGCATCCACTATCTAATTTACTTATCCTGTAAAATGTCACAGCCTTCAAATAAGTACACTAAGAAGATGTGTCCTAAATGATGAACAGATGCTTCTGGAATGAAAACTGTCACATCAAGTTAACATAGAATTCATACTGCAAAATATACAATCTGAGGAATTCATACAAATGTGCAAAAGTCAAAATATTATAAACTATTTTGTAATCAAAAATTGTTCATTCGGCAAGTGAATAAAACTTGTGACCGTAACAGGTCACATTCCGGCCTACTAAGGTCCACCCACAGATATTTTTTTTAAAGCAGCTGTTACTGGGCAAGCTGTACAGAACATGAGCTCAAAGTCCATTCAGCATAATGAGAAATCACAATGTGCAAAGGCAAACACATACATAGGCTCCCAGCAGCCAGTGTCAGCATTACAAGTTAAAAAACACAGACAAACACACACACACCTGACTCCGCGGCGGTCGGTGTGATATTTCGGAGGTAGAGCAGATCCCAGGCTGCGGAATATGAGCATAATGACGATGGTGATGGGTGGATCAGGCAGAAGCACAGACCGGCGAGCTGCCGGCACCTCTGGAGTCTGATTGGCCAGGAGACTCACCAGGGCTGGTGGTGGCGGGGCTGAAACTGAAGACAAGATCATTTCACACGATGAGGGGAATTAACATCCAGATCAAAACTCTAGCAGCGGCTAAGAAAAAAATGAGCCCTCAGTGGCACAGTCCTATGAAGGCTCCTTTCTTGCTTCATCACATCATCGGACAGAAATTGATGTGAACGGTGTTATGAGTGACAGTAAGCTGGCAAGCAAGACATTGATGTGAAAGATGCAGTGTGGCAGGCAAAACCGAATCGATTTGTGGTTAAATGTTCTCCTGCCAGCTAAAGACTGTTCAGCTCACTGAAAAGCCTACACTAAGACCCCTTATTTTTATTCATCTCCATAGTGACCATTTTTAACCTCCTTTGCTGTCCAGTATTGTCCCGAGGAGGCTGGGTTGGTATTTCTAACCTTGGTTCCTCCCGAGATTTCTACTTCCAGCTATGATCATTTTACCTTGCCACTGTCAGCTTTGGTTTCTATAAAGCTGCTTTGTTATAACACCACTAATGCATCGTTTAAATGTAATTGAACTGTTAATTTTACATGCTGCATTCACTTTACACCCACTTAAACAGGTATACTAAAGAAAAGTACTGTACTGTATTTTACTGTATACTTCTTGAATGTAGAATCTGTACACAAAGTTTTAGCAAAAGCAGAAGACTGTTGGTAGCATAATTGAAAACGTAGGCTGAATATTTTGGCTACAATCAAAGGATTCTTCTGACTGGAACAGTCTTCAATGACAGTGTTTTAGAAATGCAGACCAATTGGAACGCAGTCCAACTTTTGGAACACAACTTATTTCAAAATTGGCACACAACAACCACATCTACTACCTCTAGTATGTATGTGCATGTGTTTGTGTGTGTGTGTGTGTGCGTGTGAGAGAGTAAAAAGAGAGAGAAACAGAGAGAGAGAGAGAGAGAGAGAGAGAGAGAGAGATAAAAAGAGTTACCAATAAAAGCTAACGCATGAAGTGCAAGACAAGCTTGAGGGAGAACCTCCACAAAATGAAACAATCATGTGTGTAGAACTGTATAAAAGTACATTATGGAGTTGACTGTAGGGCTGGGTTCAAAAAATCGATTCACCGATCAATATCGGTTCTCGTTCAAAAAATACGATATCACGGATAGATCTTTTCCTGTCAACGCTACTTCTCGTGACTGCAGATCGCAGACATAGATCAGATGTTGGCTCAGTGGTTAGAGCACTTGCCCTGCAATCAGAAAGTTGTGGCTGCTCCCTGGGCGCCGTGTTCATGGTCACTGTCCATTTTATTTTTCTTCAACACAAAGAAATCTGTAAATAAATCGATATCGATTCGAACTGAATCGGATCGGATCAAGAATTGAATCGCATCATGACCTTGTGAATCGGAATCGGTTCGATTCCGGAAATTGGCAACAATACCCAGCCCTCGTTTACTGTAAACTAAGGGGGTGACTAGATGACGTCTTTTTAGATGTGAGATGCTGTGCCTCATGTTTAAGAGGAGTCAGGCTGTATTTCTCGGAGATCCGTTAACACGTGTAATTGACAAGCAGGGAGACACCAGATCAGTATAGGGATCTGAGAGAATGTGAAACAGAAAAAATTATTTCAAAAACTTTATGTTGAGTGTTGTTCAGCTCTGTATGCTCAAAAACAACCAAAATTCACTCCTCCATGTTGTTACTGAATAAAAAAGCTATCCTTGACCTTGACTGTTCAGCTGTGATTTTCTATCACTTCACAAAAAGTTGATGCCTTTTAAAACGTGTGGTTTAAAAATATGAAGTATATTATACAGACTAGAGGAGCTCTTTTTATGGTTCAAATTGTTTGAATTGGTATCATTTCTTGTAAATCATTTTGTAAACATGCTTTAAAGAGGTTTATCTTTGATAAAGTTCATGGGAGGTGGATGAGAGTGGCTTTTTGAAGCCGTTTTTTCTTGAGGTGCAGAAACTAAAAGTACTTCTCAGAATAAGGGTGTTATGGTAAGACCTCATTCATGACCAATCTGACTGGAACCAGAGGTTGGTGTTTTTGTAAGAAAAGAGTAAAAGTGTGTATGAGTGTCAGCTTACTCACAGTAGTTGCGTTGTGGCACTAGGGCACTAGGTGGCAGCACCACATGTGTGTGACTATCCCACAGCAACTGCCCGCGGAACAGCATGCTATGATAGCGAGGAAACCGTCTCCGCACGTGTGTGTGGTTCTCCACGCGGTCAACAGTCATCACTGAAGAGGGTGTAAACACACATACAAAGGCAGTTAGCTTTAGTACCACATTCTACACCAGTGATCACCAACACTCATCCTAGAAATCTACTATTGGTACCAAAATCATCTCCAGCTAAAAAGTACTAAAACGCAAAAGCTCCTGTTTCAGCTGGTAAAGTTACACTGAAAAAACATTTAGATTTTGTAAACATGTAGTTCTTCAAGACCTCAGTAGGTGACTACTGCTCAACACTATCAATAGATTCCTATACAACTTGATATATTACTGGTGTAAGTTAAGTGTAACATTATTTTAAGCTGGTTTGGGGTGTATGGGCTTGTGTGTATGACTGACCGATATTAGGTGCCACTAGTGCTACAGGGTTGAGGTAGGTTTGTTTCATGTTCTGAGCGAGGGTTCGAGAATATTGCTCTAAAAGGTCTGCCAGGCCTGCTGCTCCACTTTGGCCTGTGTTTTGAGCCTTCCACAGCCCTGCACTGGCTGGACCCAGCAAAACACTGCAGGCACGCAACACATTCTGCAGGGAAAGAGAGAGACACAGACAGAGACAGTAACACAAGTCTTTTTGCTCAGTTATATTTTATATCACAATTGTTACACTTGCAATCAGAAAATCTCTTTTGGATTGGCCCGAATGGGATTCCGCGCCATTCCAAAATTACCAGCTTTTTTAAGGCATCCAAAACCTACAATATTTGGAATGTGTGCACACAGTAACAGTGCCCGCGAATTAAAAGTGTCTGAGTAGAAACATTGCAGTGTAGGAAAAAATGGCAAGGATTCACAGTGGGGTGGACATTGCCACCCCCGGCCCCCTCACAGCACCACCCTTGCTTGCAATCAACTGATAACACATTTTGTTATCACTGGCCTTTGTTATACATAAAAATATGAGCAAAAATGTGATAAATGCAAAAAGCCCTGTAACCAATTAAATTTTTTTTAACTTACTCTAAGATTGAGCTGATTGACAAAAGTAATGAAAATCGCTATCACAATGGCTATTAATGATTACAGTTTAAATTACTGAAAATGTAGCTCTAAGATGCACAAAGTGTCTTGAAATCTGTTTTCGTTTAATGTGCAGTCTGTATCTAATATCCTGATCCTGACCATGTCTGGCTGCAGAGTACGTCAGCAACACGAGTCAGCACTTTTTTGTTTTACTTATGCCAGATTTCCACACACAGAGGGAATCGTTTGCATGAGCATTTGAATGAATCAGGGTGTTCATGTAATCCACTGAAAGCAGATTTATTTACAGTTATGCAGGTAAATCTTGAATGATGCCACACCAACTATGCATTTTAAATGCTATGGGTTTTAATGTATTGCAAGACACATCACCATTGCAATATAAGGCAACATAATCAAAATTGTATTTTGTACATATAGTTCTAGCTGATATTGAATTGAGCATTCCCATTAAAGACTGGTATGACCAGTCACATATATGATTCATGATTTACTGTGAAAGTGGCCCAAAATCTGATTAGGGTAGACTGCAGTGTGGAAAAATAAGATCTGTTTCATATTTTGGCAAAAACATCAGATTTTTTGAAAGCGACAGAGTAATGATGAGGCCAGATGGAGGCTGAAGGACAGAAAGTACGGAAAGCTGCAGTGTTTGTGTGGGAGAAACACTTACTTCTGTGAAGTGTGCGTCCTGTGTGGCCGTCAAGCCAAAACCAGACTGGAGGCTCTCAAAGGTCAGGAGGCGGGACAGCAGTCTCTCAGCAATTTGGAGGTCGTTGCCATAGAGACGAGGCGTTGTCTCCGTGACATCGCGCACCTGATGAGCCAGCTTCTTCTCAATGATTGTGTTCAGCTCTGTCTCGTTTCTCTCAACAGCCTCCAACTGCACACACACACACCACACACACACAAACACA
>JBBMFX010000016.1:11536515-11551093 GCA_037832545.1 Rhabdalestes septentrionalis | reverse complement strand
AAATCTCTCTCTCTCTCTCTCTCTCTCTCTCTCTCTTTCTCTCTCTCTCTCTCTCTCTCTCTCTGTCTCTCAAGTCTCTCTATCTTACACACACATGAGCAAACACCAGTGAAGAGTGATATTACTTTAGCTCCTCAACAATATTACGACCTAGTCCAGGCCCTCAGTCTAGATGAATAGCGAGGGTAAGAAGGGATATAGAGCACCGTATTGGAAGACTAAGAAGAAACACTGAATGAGGGATCGACTGCCTTACTTTAAGGAGAAAAGAAATTGAGAATTTTTTTGCCAGAGGCTAATTAAGCTGGTTTGAATCACTCCTAAACCCACCACACACACACACACACACACATACAAGCTGACACACAAACCACGTATATTCTATATTCTCTCCCCCGCACATGTGGAGAACCACAGGAACAGAGCCACTAATCCTGCAGACCATCAAAACTAGTGAGGCTTCAAAGTCTCTTCACTATTGCTCCAGAATCCTGCTTCAATATGTACTGTTAGGCCAAATGACAATATTTTTTATCATTCATACAGTTTGGTCAGCACAGCATTACATCACATTCTCCAATGCAGTCAATACAGGCAGCATCATTGGTTTCAAAGCAAAACAAAAGTTATAACCTCAACAAGACCACAACCATTATATTCCACCTCAACCAGGAGACAAAACACACCTTAAAGGCTTTATTCTTAGCGCTGAACCACTGATCAGTGTCTATTGTTACAGGCAATGCCAGCAAACCACCATTGGAGCTTAATGTAATTCACAATGATCTTTAAATGCATGCTGGAAGCAAATGGATTGGTAGTCAAGAGTCAGATTTCTCAGAAGATCTTTCTTCCCTCTCTCCCTCTCTCTTTCTCTCTCTAATGGAGCCTGCCTGCTCTGACACTATTGCCTTCAGCACTGCCTTCAGCAGCCCAGCATAACAGACCTTCAAAATAATTGCACCACACTAAAGGGTGAGCAAAACCGTTCTGACCTGATTTGACTTGATTCTCATGACCTTAATAGCCCTCAGCCTCTTTCTCCACACCTCCTCTCCCCCGCCCATTCCTTTCTTCAAATCACCTCTTTTCTTGACTTACCAGTGACAGTGATAAGCATTGGGGCCACCAGTGGTCGGTTGTTGTCCAATTTGCGGCTGAGTCGGATCTCTCCGCTGGTGTGGTTCAGCAATAGAAGGTGGAGCTCGTTGCCACGGTCGATGGTGTAGTAGAGCCGGTCTGTTACATCTGGGTCGTGGGCGGGAACACGCCCAATGACTCCACTTGGGAAAGTGTTGGAACGGTTCGACACAAAGTTGTTGAATATGATCTGGAAGTCCTGCATCTCAGGCCTGTTGTCATTTTGGTCAACGAGTCGGATACGCACTGTGGCTCGGCTTACAAGAGGTGCTGACGTGGCCTGCACCACGATGACGTACTCGTTGCGTGTCTCGTAGTCCAAGTCAATCAGGGATGTAAGCTCTCCAGAAAAGATGTCCATTTGGAAGATTTCTGGAATGTTACCTTCCACAATCTGGTACATGATCTGGGCATTGGGGCCTTCATCTGGATCTGTTGCAGTTATCTGAGCCACGACAGAGCCAACAGCACTGTTTTCTTTTACTTTAACCTCGAAGTCATCGGCAGGGAACACAGGAGCATTGTCATTAACGTCCATCACACTGACCTGGATGTGCACTGGTGTGCGCTGAGGTGGAAGTCCACGATCGACGGCAAACGCTGTTAGTTCATAGAATGGAACGCTCTCACGGTCCAAGCGGCGCACTGTACGAACTATTCCGGAAGTAGGCTCAATTGTGAAATCACCATCCCCATCTTCTCCGTTTTGGAAGGTATACTGCACACGGCCATTGGCATGAGCGTCACGGTCAGTGGCAGAGATTTGCAGAACACTGGTGAAGGGTGGGGCGTCTTCACTGACTCCACCTTGATATCTTGGGCTCAGGAACTGTGGGGCATTGTCATTCACATCATTCACATTTACCTCCACGTAGGTTGTGTCAGATTTCTGTGGAATTCCATTGTCACGGGCTGTGATGGCAAGAGTGTACGTCATCTGGTCCTCATAGTCCAGCTCAGCCTGTAGTGTGATGGCGCCTGTCGCGGGATCAATGCGGAACTGTGGAATGTTATCCTCCAAAAAGTATGTGATGCGTGCATTCTCTCCTACGTCCTCGTCGGAGGCACTGATCACCACCACAATGCTACCGGGAGGCCTGTCCTCATCTACACTTGTAGAGTAATGAGCACTTTGAAACACAGGCCGGTGCGTATTAGCATCTGTGATATTCACATGCACCTGGCATGTATCATGTAGGGTTCTATCAGAGGCAGTGACCGTTAGCACGTAGCGCCGCTCCTGTTTGTAGTCTAGTGGCAGTGCCAGGGAGAGAAGCCCGGCTCCACCAGCTGTGCTGATGGCAAAACGGTTGCGTGTGTTGCCGCCTGTGATCTGGTAGGTGACTGCGCTGTTTACATCACGATCAACTGCTGTTACGCTAACAACACTTGTTCCAACTGCAGCATCCTCATTCAGCCGAACAAAGTATTCTTTCTGCAAGAACTCTGGACGATTATCATTGACATCCATCACAGTGATAGTAACACTGGCCGTGGCTGAGAGAGGTGGTGCACCATAATCCCTGGCCTCAACACCAAAAAAATAGTGCTCCACTGATTCTCGATCGAGTTCTGAACTTACTGTGACCCAGCCAGTGGCAGCATTAATAACAAAGGGTGTGTCTGTGCCAGTTCCTGTTAACCTATACTCCAGGCGTGCATTATCACCGCTGTCAGTGTCAATGGCCTGTATGTGCAATATGGAGTGACCAATGGGGGCGCTCTCAAGCACCGTTGCTTGGAATGGTGTTGATACAAAGATAGGGGGATTGTCATTGACATCAGTGACTTGGACACTAACTATTCCAGTGTTGTTAGAGAGCGGTGGGCGTCCGTTATCTTGAGCACGCAGCCGTAAAGTGTACTCCCGCTCAGTCTCGAAGTCCAGAGGAGCCACCACCTGAATTTCTCCAGTGATGCTATCAATGGCAAACTGCCCTCGGCTGTTCCCGCTGATGATGTTGTAGTGCACAGCAGCATTTCCATCCTTGTCATCATCAGAAGCACTGACACGCAGGATTTCTGAATGTGGTCTCACATCCTCTCGTACTGCGACCACATAGCGTTTCTGGCTGAACTGGGGAACATTGTCATTTTCGTCTAAAACAGTAATGTGAACACTGACTGTAGCTGACCGTGGGCCTGGCTCGCGTCCTTGGTCAGTCGCCTCCACCTGAAGTGTATAGCGTTCATTCAACTCTCGGTCAACAATACCTCTCGTTGTGATCAGACCCGAACGTGGATCAATTTCAAAGGCTGAACGTGCAGCGGCTGCACTTTCACCTACAAAACGATAACGAATTTCGGCATTTGACAGAGAGTCAAGATCAGTTGCACGCAACTGCAAGATTGGATACCCTTCTTCTACGTTTTCTCGAATCGTCTCACGATACTCAGTCTGTTCAAAAACCGGGGAGTGATCATTCCGGTCAGAAACAGTGATAGCCACCATCGTTGTTCCGGACAGACGTGGTGACCCATGATCTGTCACTGTGACTCTAAAGTAATGCAGGTCCATGTGTTCTCTGTCCAGGATATGTGTGGTTGTGATTAGGCCAGTTAATGAATCGATATGGAAGTAATCCATGGATCTGCTGTTCATTAAAGGAGCCATGCTGTAACTGAGCCTGCCTGCCTCTCCCGCATCTGGGTCTTCTGCTAAAATGGATATAACTGATGTGCCAGGAGGCTGGTTTTCTGCCACCTGAACCTGGTAGTTATACAGAGGAAAGTGTGGGTGTCGGTTAGCAGCTCTACGAGATCGTCCAACAGGAGGGACACCTGTATGCTCTTCAGAGTATTCATCGTCCTCTATCTCCTCTCCTTCATTACTTTCTTTCCCTGTTTGTTTCATGTCTTGGGTGTCAACATTCATTTGCACGCTGTCTGCCCTGTCTCCGATGTGTTTTGTGTCATCTCGTCCTCCCTGCATTTCCGTGATTTCCTGCCAGCCTTTGTTCTCATCTCTTCTAGCTTCTTCACTATCAGCCTCCGACTCTGTCTGTGAGGAACCTCCGCCTTGACCTTTCCCTCCCTCTCTCAGTGAATTCGTGTCTGCCTCAGATGGCTCTACCTTTGTGTTTTCGGCAGTTACCCACGCGTCTTTTTCCTCACTCTCTCCCTCTCCAGCCTGCCTGTTACCCTTCCCCCTGCTCCTCTCCTCCTCCCTCCTCACCCCTGCCAGCTCTCCCTCCCTCCCCTCTGGCCCCATGGCCCCCAGCTGCTCCTCGTGCTGAATGACAGCCTCAGCTTGTAAGGACACCCCTTCACTGGATTTTAATTGCGGCCGCCCTTTGCAGGCTAAGCTGTTGCTGTTGATGCTGTCAGCGCATGCTGGGTGTGGGTTCTCCTCCGGGATGGAACCCCACTGAGCATGAGCATGTGGTTCTCGCGACATCATCTCTCGTGATATGTTGTCATTTGTTAGAATACTTAGTGTTTTATTCATATCTTTGCTGTCCCCATTTTTGTTGTTGTTGTTATTTACATTCCACAAAAGCAGGTTTCTTACAGAAAAGTCCTTGTCGGGAGCTGTCCATGGTGCTGAATCCCCTATCTCACCCATACCCCAGGGCGAAGCACTCCCTGCGCGAGCGCCTGAGTCATCTGATCGTTTGGAGAAGTTGACCTGAACCGAGAAGAGGTTGCGCGGTCTGTTATCGGTACCGGTAAGTGGTGAGTCAGAGAGATGGATGTCACTGCGTTCGGAGCCTGATAGACACGTGACGAGCTCAGACTTTAGATGGTAATTAGTTTCATCCACATGGCCCAGAGATGCGCGCGACGAGGTTCGGCTGTCGCGTTGTGATCCACGCGCTACGGAAATAGCGGAACCGGCAGCACGCACGTCGCCTTTTTTCAAACCACGTGAGACTTTCTGTTCATACTCCCACTGGTGCGTTTTGCTGTTCTCGCAGGAAAGCGCTTTCAGAGATGTTATATTCGTGCACGGCGAACAAGGGAGGTTTTCGAGCTCTCGCGGCGCTCTCTTGCATACTTTGCTCTTTTTCAAACTGGACCGACCGGAGCGCGCGTCGGGACAAACCTCGTGCACGGCAGCGACACCCGTAATCCAGCAGCTTGCGCGCAAGGAGCGGAGGTTACTCTCCACACACCTCCCGGTATTCCCAGCGGCCGTGTTAAAGGAGCCACCGCGGTCCGTGCTGCCGGGATCGATAAGAGAGCGCGGGCCCGAGGGGCGACCCGCGGGGCTCCTTTTGTCCCGTATCTTGGCGTTCGGAACGCCGGCAGCAAATTTTGAATCATAATGAGAATTGTCTTCTGAGAGTGACCGCGCCTGCTCCGTGCCAGTCGTGAACTCCCGTACCCTCGCGTGGTACGAGGCGTGCCCAGGCCCTGCGCTCACGTTCTCCAAGCGGGGGTCAGAACCCTCCCGGTACCCGCCTGGCGCACGGACCCGCCCGGTATGAAGGTGACCGTGTGCTCTAGTCCTTTTTACGGCTCTCTTTTTCCCGAGCTGTAGCGGGGGGACAGCGAGGAAAGGCGAGGAAACAACGCCCTTCTGCACGGAGCTGGTTCCCCACACGAGCCGCAGCGGCTCACGCGTTCTGGTACGTTGCGCCGGTTCTGACGGAGGTAAGCGCACGTGATCCACCGGGTTCTGGCCCGCGGTACCCGGTCTGGAGGGCGCAGTTTCTAATCCCGGTCCAATAAGCCGTTCTAGTTTCCGAGCAGGGCGGATGTCCAAGTCGCCCCCAGCCAAAGCCCCCGGTCCCGCTGCCACTACTGTCGCCGTCGCGTGGGGCTGGCTGTCTCCGGGGGCTGGGTGGGAGCGCGCGGCCCCGGCCGGGACAGTGACGAACAAAGAGCAGAAGAGAAGGTGGAGCAGCAGCAACGGCGGCAGCGGCGACGGTGAGCTCCAGCCCAGCAGCAGTGCAGCCATTAGTGTAGTGAGCTCCTTTCTCTCCTCCTCTCTCTCCTTCTCTCTCACTCTTCCTCTCTCTCTTCCCGATGCCGGCTAGGTCGCCAGCTCCTCCGCCACCGCCCGACTCCTTCCGCCGTGCTCCCCGCTCTCTCGGCCGCCCCGGGCAGCTCGCATCTACTCTCGGCGTCTGGCACTAACAGCGGCGCAGCATCCTCCTCCTCTCTCCTCTCTCTCATCCAACATGGCTCACAGCGGAACCCGGCGCTACTAGCGGTCCTCCCCCCCTCTTCCCGTCCCTCTCCCCTCCTCCTCTCTCTCCCTCTCGCTTGCTCTATTCCTGCTTCTCTCCCTTACTCTTTCTCTCGCTCTATATCCCTCTTTCTCTCCCCCCTCTCTCCTGCTCTATACCTCTCTCCCCCTCTCTCCTACTCTCTCTCTCTCTCTCTCTCTCTCTCTCTCTCTCTCTCTCTCTCATGAGTAGAATAGTCCATTCCAGTGAGCGCGCGGGGCTGTTTCCACCAGCCGCCATATCCGTTATAGTGAAAATGCATTTGAAACCAAACCACTTGAGCCACATCAACATTACAGCATTCCAGTTTCAACAGATGTGATGCCGAGCAGAAAAATGTAATCGTGATATGATTGGGTAATCTTGATTGGCATTATGCATTAATAATTATGCAACACGCGCGCTAAAACTCTAATGAGCGCTAAATTGCAAACGTCACATGAAACCTCTGTACAATCTAACAGCCCTGTTGAGGCTGAGCGTGCGGTGAAGAGGCTCGTGGGTCTTTTGGCTTTGTGTCAGTACTGAGGCTCACAGCCCGGGTTCACCTCTGACGTCATGTATTCTCCACGGTGCAGGAGGCTATGGGTGTAATAATAATGATTATTATAACTTTTTAATGAACTGACTCTTTCTCTTACAACAAAACAGCAGCAATTACTACTAATACTACTACCAATAATAATTACAACAACAGAAATAAAAAAATAATTATAACTACTACTACTAATTATAAAACTAATGCTACTACTACTACTACTAATAATAATGTTCTGATGTTTTATGCCAAATTGTAAAGCAGCATCTGTATGGTAAAACGCAGACTACATTGATTTACAGCAGATTAAAGGGTAAGAAGGTTTAACTAAATTGTAAATGAACAAAAGATGCCATTCAGAATGTGTAATCCTCTTTTACGCTCGGTTTTATAAATGTATAGCAGAAACGGGTCTAGACTGGTCGTGTGTTGGTGGTGTGTGTTTTAAATGTGAGTTTATTCTTTCCCAGCGGTGCATTATCCAGCTCTGCTACAAAACCATTCCGTGTCTCGCTCACAGTCTGGCTCGCGCCGACGCGCCTGGACCAAATCCACGGATGCTGAAAAATTCATACGGCTCAATTATACCAGACACAAAAACACACGCGGGATGAGTCGCCCCCGCACCCACTGCAGGGCGGACTGAGGGGTTTGGATTCGCGCGCGCGCGCACACTCACACACATACAAACCCACGGCCGGATCCCTTCAGTTGTTGGAGGTGCCTGAAGTCGCTTCATGTCTGACTCTAAGCACATTGTGTGTGCGAGCATGTGCGTCTAGACTGTTCCTCTTGTTGTCTTGATAGTATTACATCATACAGTCATGGTAACCTAAATCACATTAGGAAGGAAGAGGCGGGAATCCCATAAAAGCGAATCCATAAGAAGGCCTTGTCTTTTCTATCCAGTGGCAATTTGCAAAAGCGTCGACAGGTGTGTGTTTGTGTGTGTGTTGGTTTCTTAGATGCACTCTGCTCCATTAATTCTGATCTACAAATAGGATTTTCAGGGATTTCCACTACCACATTCAGTCTTAATCCATCAAGAACTCCACAAGGAACAATCATATTCAGGTACTTTCACCATTATTCAAAACACTTGACTCATATCCTTACAGTGTGTAGGGACAACCCAGTGTTTTTTCTTCACTTCTAGCCAGGTTGTGTACAACACCCTCCCGTAGATTTTCTTTGGTTCCCAATAAAAAGTCCTTTTCAGAACAGTATGATGGTTTTAGAACCTGTTGCTGAAGTCTAAGTGGACATGGTGGGTCATGATATTGAATCTGCTCTAACTTTTTAGAAAAATCTTAGAGTTTTGATACCTGTTACTGAAGTCTAAGTGGACGAGCTAATGGTTAGGGAGATGCCCACACAATCAGAAAGTTGTGGGTTCAAATCCAAGGACTGTTAGATGCACCACTGAGGTACCCTTGGGCAAGGTGCACACTCTGCTCCCTAGGCGATGGGTAGCTGCTTCAATTGGTGGATGGGTTAATTGCAGAGAACAATTTCAGGCTGTTCACACTGTGTGCTGTGGTGTGTTCCTGTAAGACAAATGGAAATTTTAAACTCACTTCAGAAGCTTCAGGACCTTGAACAGCTCCAGTTCACTGAATCTGTGACCTACATGTTTAATGCACTACATTGTGTCCACTTTTTAATATTGCCATTGCTTTGTGTGCTCAGTCATAATTCACTTTACTTTTATCCACTGTCTCTTTATCCCTTAGAATTAAACAGGCGGCTTTTGTTACTGTGCTGATGTATGTAAATGTGCTTTGTTCTGTCCTACATCTTGCTTTGTTCAAAAAAGCAGCCTGGGATAAGGAAAAAGCCTGTAAGGGATAATGTTTTGCAAAGCATGCTCCAAAACACCATCAACAGCATGCTGAAAAGGCATGACAACTGGGTTTGTTAAAAGCTATATCCTAATTTTTTAGTGTTTGATTGTTTCCCTTGAGCTCCACTTACGATGTGGGTTCATGTGCCTAAAGCAGTCATAATAATTTTTGACATGACATTTTTTAACACCTCTATATTAACACCTCTATATTCTTTAGTATTAAACAGACTTTTTTAATTTTACCTGATATATAAAAATAAGCCCTGTTCGGACTGGTTGCCTGATATTACACATAATTTCGTTGTTCTTAATGCGCAATGACAATAAAGATTTCCATATTTCTATATTTCTAGAAATATATTTCTATATTTCTATATTGGCATTAATATCAAACTGAAACGTCTATCATCTTCAGCAAGAATGGGTAGGGCTAAAAATAAGCAAGCAAACATCACTGTGTAGACATATATGCATCGTACTGCGTAAGAGTGAGTCATGTGGTGTGTTTATATACTACAAAAAATAGGATAATTCGTTTTTACCCGATGTAGGCCCCCTTTTAAAAAAAAAAAAAAAGGAAAACTATATTTTTCGCATTTGTGTTATTGGACAAAATATTTCAGATGTGACATCTTATGTGTAGCATGCTTTTTATGCTTTTCACATATGAGTAACAGAACAAAATTAGAGGAGTGGCAATAGAACATTGCATTATTGGCTCAGGTCTTACTGTAAACTAATTTGTCAAAATAGTGGAAATCCCTGAAAATCCTATTTGTAGATCAGAATTAATGGAGCAGAGTGCATCTAAGAAACCAACACACACACAAACACACACCTGTCGACGGCCCCAAGGCCACAGCTATTCCATAACTGAAGTTACCATGGGAACAGCATAGTAGGGAGTAGCCTATTCTTATGGTTTGTGTGTGTGTGTGTGTGTGTGTGTGTGATGGAGGGAGAGACAGAGATTGAGAGAGGGGAGGGGTGAGGGGTGCTGGGGTTCACAGGTCTTTCTCTTGCCTGCAGCTCAGCAGTCGAGAACCCCCACTCCCCAGGACACCACTCCCTTTCTCCATCCCTCCACCCCTGGCCTATGGATTGGATGGCAGGTGGTCGCGAGTGGCGTGCATCTGGTGCGAGTGGCGGAGGGGGCGTGGGGCTGTGTGGAGAGGGAGAACCTGACTGATGGGTGACAGAGTCAATTGCACGAGATTGTCCACTGTTGTCTACGCCAGCAGTGTCTGAAGGGGCAACCTGATATCATGTTTAAAACATGCCTGTGCTGTTAAAGACCACTCTTCACACAACATACATTTACACTGGCTGAATGACAAGCGCCCCCTCAGCTAAACAAGCTGTTTCGAAAAATTGCATGCTTAAGCAGAGCGATGCAGGCCGGATTAATTTATTTGGGAGTGAGAAATTTTTGTGGGGTTGTAGTAAGCTGTTTGCATGATACTGTACTGAAAAAAAGTTTATTTAAATGTGTGCACATCGTTTGCACATGAATAATATATTCCAGTTAAGTACATTCAGTTCACCAGTGTGATGCTTAAACTTTTTAGGTGGCTATTCACAACGCACACACATTTTTCTTTTTCCCTTTTTTTTTTACTGAGCTCAAACCCATTTTCTCTCTTTCTCTGTCTCTTTCCTCCCACACGAGCCTGTGCACACACTCACATCCCTAGCCTTGGGCTATGACCTCCCTCACACACTTCTTTCAGGGTCAAATTGGGTACACAGAGTCAGATGGGTGGTGTGTGCTAGACAACTGTTCCTGTCCCAAAGGTGTGAGTAGAGTAGGTGGTGTCAAAACAAGTTGCACAGGAGGATATGATGTGACAGGTTTTCCCATGCAGATGGATCTGTGCCCTATAAAAATGCCATGTCAGTGTGCAAAATGTTATAATCATGCCTGTGAGGGATTTTCTTGGGACGGCAATACTGGATTCAAGTGTGTATTCATTGCCACATGAATACACATCACTGTGTTACTGCCTTCCAGTTTATTCATTTGGCAGTAAATTGTGATGGGTGTAATAAAGTTTTGGACTGGATATGATTTTGGCACCGTTTTGAAGAACGGATGAGATCATTATCCTGGATAAGAAAGACATTTTGGCTATTGATAAAGAAAGCAGAAGGAATTGTGTGATGTTGAAGAACGGAGAGATACTTCTCAGCTGGTGGGATAGTGGTTAGGAAGTAGCCCCTGCTATCAGAAGGTCGTGGGTTTGAATCCCAGGCCTGTGAATAGCACCTCTGAGGTACCCTGGAGTAAAGTACCATCTGTGTTCCTGGCTTGGCTGAATGAGTTACATGAGGAGAAGAATTGCGTGCTGTTCACACTGTGAGCTGTTATGTGTTCACGTATGACAAATGGACATTTTGCACTTACACTTTTATTACACTTTTTTCATGACCCAACACGAAGAGAATGTCAGTTCACCAAAGACAGACCTGATTTGTCTTCTTCAAAACCAAAAGTTGGAGCCTTGGTGGCTAAATAATGTTGCTACAAATACTGAAAATCAGCCAGTTACATATGTTTAAAAAAAAAAAAAACATGAAATCAACCTTTTAACAAGGGGCCTCCCACCAAAATGGAAAGAGTGCAGCACTGGGAAAAGGCAATGCACAGTGACAGCTGGTTAGTTAATGACCAACATTATTAAATAGGCTACGGTTATCTTCAAAAGATTTTAAGTAGCTTTTATCATACTCTGCCAAGTGCCATCCCAATAAAATGACAGGGTAGAGCTGGCTCCTCCCAGCAGCAGGGCTCTGGATACAATCCTAGGGCTTTCACACAAAGTCTAATTAAAAACACAACATGCAGTGTCTCCGGGGGCAAGTTATTGCATTTGATTTGACTTGTAGGAAAACATAAGGCACTGATTTGATCAAGACTGAGACAAGCGATGAAAATATCACATCTATACACAGGTAATGTCTGTGGGTTTTATTTCCTCAAATTAATTCTCCACATATATCAGTGCCCCATTTCACCCACTAGCCAAAACTATAATCACATGATACCAACAACACCAGGATGGTAAAAGCTGTGGGTGAAGTAACAGCATGTTTTTTTCAAACGGTTGCTCTCATCAAAGTGTTCGGAACTGCCAATGCTGTTGTGCCCACACTAGCCATCAATGTGCTGAAATATGGGAAGACACGTAGTGAGAGTAAAGGCAGTTGTGTTTTCAAACTCCTGATGATTTATCTTTATTGCGTTTAGTAGACGCTTTTATCCAAAATCCAGTGGTTGTATGCTGAAGGGAGGATTCAAACCCATTACTTCTTGGTCCAGAGGCAGGTATCCTACCCACTAGGCCACCGCCACCACACTATGGGAGTCTAGAATGCTAGAATTGTTGCTTAACAGACACAAGCCATCCTGGACTTTGATGGTTTATGACACATGTTATCCTGTCATCAAGCTCAGCAAAAAAAGTTCATGGTTTTTCATCTTAAATATATGAGCCACTCTTTTGTAGCATATAAACCTGCTAATTTAAAATGTAGGCACATTAGATCATTCTGGATAAAGAACCCCTGGACAAAGAACCCCTGAATAACAGAGAGGTCCCTACCTTCCCCTCACCAGGCCAGACTGAATTTTCTTTCAACCCTACAAACATTTATGAAACAACTGTTTAAACTGAACTGGTTCTGCTGGCATATAAATTATTTGTTATTCATTTAATTCTCCAAACTGTCTGTCTGGTTCAGAGCAGAGACATGGACATGCCTTTCACATGATGTTTACACCATTGGCCACTGGGCACTCTCTCTTCCCTGTTGGTACAGGGTTTTTGGAGTAAAATGCAGAAGTACATTCAGTGAGGAGATTACATTTCCTGCACTGTAGTGAGTAAAGCAATTCCATTACAGTCCGGTCTATAGTAATTTGAAGCAGATTACTTTTTTTGTCAGACTAGCCCACCCCAGTGAAAGTGTTTTATAGGTGTGGAAATGATGTGCACATTTGAATCAAGTAAGCTCTATGCATTTTTTTCAGTATTGGAAGCTAAAAATTTGGATACATTTTTTTCTGGGCCTTCGTGGTTCTTAGGTAGCGTGTCTTAGGTATGGATAAATAGAAAGGCCTTTCCTTGAAGCCTCCTTCCATGATTTGGTTTGTGCGTGTGTATGTGTGTGTGCGTGTATGTGTGTGTGTTTGTGTGTGACGCCGTCGCTGGGAGCAGGGTGATGTCATTAGTCATTTTAGAGGATTATGTGATTATGAGGGCTGCATGTTCGTTATCTGGCACGCAGTTATTGGATTTTGACATGGAGCTTGTGCTATTTGACTGCTGATTTACTCTTTCTGGGACTCTTTTACTCTATCCCTCCCTCTCTCTCTCACTCTCTCTCCCCCTCTTTCTCTCCCTCATATGCACACACATGCATTCCTTCAATCATGGCGAGTCATTATAACGTAATTAGTCATTCACAAGAGGAAGCGTCACACCCAAACCAGTAAAGCCTCTGTTAAATGTTGTAATTAATGTACAGGAAGAGGAAATGGGACTTGTTCACATATGTACACGCAAACACATACAGAGTTTCAATGTACGCCCTCACATACCCTCACCAACTGCAAAAACGAACACACTTGATGCCCTATGAGGCAGCGAAGTGGAGCAGTCACAGTTTGGAAAATTAACAGTTGCACAAATATTCAGGCAGATTATTTTACTGCTGCCTTATGCACCAATGACACTAATGACACTACTAAGTGTTAGTTCAGCAAATCTAATGTTCCAAAACTTCTCCCTCACACACACTTTATTCAATCGCCAAGACATGTTTGGAGTTTTTAACTATGCTAATGAACAGGTTATAATCCTTTGTTGCTTTTAACCTCACAGAAAAAACTAAAACAACAAGGAGAATTAGAGACATCTCAATGGCTGCATTTGGGGTACATTGTGCACACATCACTCCAGTGCCTTGTTTACAGTCTTCAGACCCTTCAAGTATAAAACAAAGGAACCTGTGGTCAGTCAACATGTGTTCCAGCAATTTCAGACTTGCAGGAGTGTCTCTCAACACCTATTCACCTTTCAGGTTATTAGGGTTAGACATTTTAGATCGGTAATGTGGTGCATTCTCATTCAGACACAGAGACATAAACATACAGCATGATTTCTATAGAGAACAGAGGGTATTTTCCGCATTATACAAATGGAAATGAGAGAAAGGGAGAGAGTGAGAACCATAAAACTCATCTTGGCAGTGTGTAACCTACAGTGTAAACATATGTCCCCCTGTGAGTAGGGTATGTGTGTGTGTGGCAGTGTTAAGAGTTATAGGAAATTTTGTTACACTCTGCCTGTGTGTGTGTGTGTTTGTGTGTGTGTGTGTGTGTGTGTGGCTGAAAGCGGAAGGCTGTTTATAGACCAGCTTTGTGTTGCCTCTTAGTCAGCCAGTGACCCAAATCAGAGAATACTAGAAAAGAAAAGAGAAGGAATGAGTGAGCAATGACTGAGACCCAGTAAGAGACACAATATGTGTGTGTGAGAGAGGGAGAGAGAGAGAAAGAGAGAGAGAGAGAGAGACAGAGAGAGAGAAAGAGAGAGAGAGAGAGAGAAATAGAGTGTGTGTGAGAGAGAAATAGAGAAAGAAAGAGAGAGAGCATACAAGTATGAGATGACATTTACAGAGAAGAGGAAGGGAAGAATTTGTGATGCAGATATAAATATCCAGCCTTGTTATTCCTCTGCTCCCCTTGTTCTCCTTCGGCTCAAACTAGACCTTTCATCTTACACTGCATACCACACTTCACATCCTAACACACACATACACACACACACACACACACACACACACACACACACACACACACACACACACACACACACACAC
>JBBMFX010000016.1:11398482-11402605 GCA_037832545.1 Rhabdalestes septentrionalis | reverse complement strand
TGTGTGTGTGTGTGTGTGTGTGTGTGTGTGTGTGTGTGTGTGTGTGTGTGTGTGTGTGTGTGTGTGTGTGTATGAACGTGTATGTGCTTGAATGTGTATTTCACCTGGGGGTCTTTCCCAGCCATCAAACAATCTTGAATCCCATCTGGACTTGCTGGCCAGTGAATCTGAGATGCAACAAACACACAAATAAATAACAAAGATCATTTCACACATGGAGTCAATACATCTTAATCTTTTAAGCAAATAGTTAAATATATATTTTTTGGTCTGTAGAGTGTTTTTCTGTTTGCAAAAGCATAATGGAACATTGCAGTGTTTAGACTTCTCCTTAATTCCAAAGGCATTGCATGGGTTTGTTACATTTTACCAGCAGTACACCAAATTTAACATTAAGACCTGCATCCTACATCCTTCTTGCTTTTTATTTTACTCCTGAGGTCCACATGGTGAATTTTTTTCATGATGATTATTGCCCTTTTAATGAAGCACTGATTGAACCAAACTAGTTACTGGATGAGAATAATATACTGGGCTTCCTCATGAGAAAATGTTTGACTATTTATATAACTGCACTCATAAATGTGTTAGTTTGAATTTTTATTGAAAACAGTGAATGTTTTCAGTACATGAAAGTGACCTGTGCCAATGAGAGCTTACAAAACTGGTGTGAGTGTTTTTGAGATTTGATCTGCATAAATACACCCTTAGTCATGTAGAGGATGAAAGTACACACAGACACTGACAGAGATACACACACACACACACACATACACATTTAGTCAGGTAAATGGTTTGGGTTGGTCTGAACTGGCAGTTTTGATAAGATAAGAACACGTCTGCGTTCTTGAGCACATTTTTCTGGCTGTCCATGTCTGGGTGCATACATGCGTTACAGCAGAGCACTGTAGAGTTCCTCTCTCTCTGTACTAATATACACTCTGTACCAATGCATCAGAATTAACCAGCTAAATTCCAGGCTTTTTTTTCATTCTATTCTAATCTCTATTCGATTCTCTATTCGATTCTATCCTATTCTATTCATTAATGAATCTGTAAGCTTAATTACTGCTATGGAACTCCATTGGAAATGTAGATATGATACATACAGACCCCTGGGATTAAGGAGTTAAAACCATCCTCTTTATGAATAATCACCAAAAGCTCTGTGTGTGCGAAGGTTTGCGTGTGTGAGACAGGAAGTGAGTGAGCACGTAAGCACCTTGCGAGGACGTTGAGTAATATCATCCAGGCTGGTGGACAGCAAGTAGTCCTTCATGCTGATGTAGAGCTGACGGCCGTCTTCATCAGGCAGCAGAGAGTGGAGGTTCCCCGCAGAAAGAGGAAGAGACAACAATCTCCCACTGCGCACCAAGTCTAAGACAGACAGAGAGTGAGACAGTTGATAGTGTAGATAATAACGTTTTTTGATTTATGGTTATAGTATCCAGTATCGAAATTTTGTTGAATTTGTTGAACTATTTGCTGATCCCTCAAAGAGATTGAGGGATCAGCAAATAGTTCAACAAATTCAACAAAATTTCGATACTTTTTTTAAAAAACCACTATCAGTCAGGGCTAGGTAATATAACAATATTTATTGTTATTGTGATAAACTGCAACACAATATACGATGCATATCATGAAAACATCAGTACTTAGATAACAGAGAGTAATTAGACCACTTTAACTGTACTGAAGAACAGTATGTGAAAAACTGAATAAAGTCATTTTCACACCCAGTGTGAGCATCTGTTAGCTTACATAAATTGTTAGCTTTTTCCTCCAAGCGTGTTGAGCTGTCCAATGTGCAGCATTTCAAAATAGCATAGTGTCGTTTCACATGACTATCAGCACCTCCAACATGTAACAGCTGAACTACTATAGCATGCAGCACGAGTTTGAATAGACTTTAACTGTATGAACCAAGCCGACAGAGAGACATCAAAAGAACTCTGCTTATGTGACAGATCTTTTTATGAGTTCATTTCTAAAGCCTGGTATAAATTGATAGCGTGAAGAAATAAATGGCCAAAAGGAAATAAAATCTACTGAGTGAACCGTTTCTGTAGAGACTGATTAGTATTGATATTCACAGTGAACAAACACTCTCTGTCTCTGTCACAGCAACACAGAAAACTCAATTTAAACAAAACCGTTTACTCAACAGAGAGGGCAGAATAAAAATGTTTGCATGTTTGTGGAAAAGAGCAAAAAGGTGGAAGAGTACAGGCATGTATCAATACAACTTCTGGGTGGACTACATCATAACTGAACGCCAGAGAATCTTGGTTTGTTTAGACTGAGTTTGAGAGCAGAACTTTGAGGCATTATTTTCTGAGGTAGAGCACACACACACACACACACACACACACACACACACACACACACACACACACACACACACACACACACACACACAGGGTGTAAGAGAAACTTAAAAACTTCAGGTTTAAAGAGACATTTTTCTTCTCTCATGTCCACATATGACATTTTAATGTTGACTTATGACATAATCAATTGCCTTTTGGACTGATATATGTAAATGAGCTCTGTACCAACTGGTTGTAATGTGTTGAGCCTCATTCAAAACGCAGTCCTTATATATTTCCTTTATTTTAAATATAAATGTAATTACCTACAATACCTAAGCCCAAGCCTAAGCCTGACCCTGGTTGAGGGAAAATTTAGTTTACGCAATTATCCCCGAATTTGGTCGATAAATGGTCTGTGTCAAAATAAGCATATAAAATAAATGAAAAAACTAAACAGAAAAGAGGACAAGGTCAAGATCTTTGCTATTAAAATAAACAAGTACAAAATGTGCACTCACACACACACACACACACACACACACGCGCATACAAACACACACACATTCAGAGAAACCGAGGTGCAGGAAGACAGACGGTCAGTCCAGAAAAACTAGTTTTAAGCTTTAAACAACTGTCGAGATTTACAGATTCACAGGACCACTGATGACAGATAAACAAATGAGTCAAAGGATCGGGAGATCAGATGGAGAGATAAAGCAATGGAGAGACACAAAACAGAACAGGAGGACTGTTTAGGTGTTGAATAATGGCTTAGAGATTACAGATCAAGCATACATATACACACACAAAAATCTCAGATTTGTGTCCATTTGTGTCAAATAAAACCCTTTTATCAGATTCAGTCTTTAATGGGAAAAGTAAAATACAAGCTCTAATAACGGAGACTTGTTACACTATATATTAAAGCAAGTATGAATAGAAATATACTACACTCTAGAACATTTATTGCAATGAAACAAATAAATAATAAGCCCTAAGTGATATGAGTTGTGCATCCAACAATGGGGATAGCATAAAGATTATATCATACGGAGATACTCTCTCTCACTCATTCTCTCTCTCTCTCTCTCTCTCTCTCTCTCTCTCTCTCTCTCTCGCACACACACACACACCTACTTACCCACCCACCCACACACACACACACAAACACACTCACCTACCCACACACCCACACACACAGACACACACATACACACACACACACACACACACACACACATTCCTCACTCAATCCGAGCAGCACCAGCTGCACCCACTCCACCCTTTCCTGGGGACAGTTGCTGTAGCAACAATTACCAAGTCAGCCCTTCTGGGGTGTGTGAGTGTGTGTGTGTGCATTAATACCCCCTGTGAAGGATTATTGCTGGTATTCCACCTGTCTCTCTGCTGAGTGTTTGTATGTGTTCTTTCAGTTCCGTCTGTCTCATAAGAACCCTTAACAACTAGGTGGTCTTACATCTAAAGCAGTGTAACCTTTGAACTCCAATGCCTTGATGACTGACCTTCCTGACCTGTTAAATGTGGCTTTGAAGGAATCAGACACACATCCCTCCTGTATCCATCTATACAACCCTCCATCCATCCCTCCTTCCCTCTATCCATCCATCCATCCACTCACCCAAAGACGTGCACACACACCAACCCACCCACCCACACACAAACACACACACACATTCCATGCCAGTCTGAATGGGTATGCCTTTGCTGTCTTTCGTTTTACAGGCAGCTGAGGGTATATTTAACCACACCGTGTACTTTTGTGTGTGTGTTTGTGTGTGCATGTGTGT
>JBBMFX010000016.1:11390982-11395982 GCA_037832545.1 Rhabdalestes septentrionalis | reverse complement strand
CAAAAAAGAGTCCTGCTGTTGGGGTTTCAGAACCCAACCTAACACACCAGCAGTGTGTCAGTGTCGGCTGCTTGGTTTTTCCCAGACACTGTGTCACATACCTGCAATTCGTCCATCTGATGGGAAGTGGGGTTCTTGTAGAGCTCTAAGGCACTCCGCAATGAGTTACAATCAACATAACAATGATAAACTATTATCAAATAGTGAAATTATCAATTCAAATTCTATCACTAATGGCATGATGACTTGTTAAGTATTTTATCAATGGCCGCCTGACCAATATGTTCAAAAGTATTCAGACACCTCCTCTAATTCATCATCTATTGCTAACACATCCATTCAGCTGCACTCACAGCTTGCAAATCATCTATAGAAAAATGCAGTCAGTTGAATAGAATGAGAAGATCAGCATGCACCTATGCCAAACACTGGTTCGCACTGTGGTCTCTAGACTGATATAGCTCCATTGGTCTGAACTGGATTGGCCTTTAAGATCCAGAATTAATCATGCTTCAGTACCTGACATCACTAATGTGCTTGTGGTTGAATGCTATCAAATCTTCACAGCAATGTTCCAACATGAAGTGGTAAGCCCTCCCAGATTAGTAGAGAAAGTTACAGCAGCAAAAGGGCCATAAGCTCCCAATTAATAAACTTTAATAAAGAGGACAATTTGAATGAGCTGGTAACAAAAAATTGACCAACATGACCAAAACAAAGTTCGTAAAGTGACCTATAACATCCAGAATCTATTTTTAACTACAAACAGCTCTGATGAATAGTCATGAATAATGAGTAAATGACCCAATGTTAAGACCCACACTCATACCAACACCATAAAAAAGTACTGCATGGTGCACTACTCTCATAGTGATCGTGCTTCACTGCTGACCACACTGACCGTGTGAGAGTTTTTCAGCATGTGTGTGGCTTGGCAAAAACTACCAGATGTCATTTATCAATTTGGAAATCAGGCCAAAATGCAATAATTGTTTTCCACCCACCCACACACATACACATACACACACACATACACATCTACGTACACAAGTCCACATCCACATACATACCGGCACTTGAAGTGAATGTGAGGGATCATGAAGCAATTAAGATGCTGTTCTGAAATGTTTGAGAATATCTGCACTGATAAAGTCATTATTCATGAGAGAGAGAGAGAGCAGAGAGAGAGGCAAGAAGGAGAAGAAGAGAGATACAATATGTAAAGAATAAATTACGAAAGAACGAAAAAGACAGGGAAACAGAGAGAGAGAGTGAGAGAGACAGAGAGAGAGAGTGAGAGACAAAGAGTGAGAGATAAAGAGGGAGAGAAAGAGGCACACCGATGAGATCTTACCTGAGTGTGTAAACTGAAGTCGGGGTTGAGATGGTTTCCATGCTCCTGTTGAAGCAGCCGCCAGCAGCATCGCAAAGACTCCACATAAAATACTCCTCATGTCTGTCAGACACATGGACATGCTCTACTCACACTTTACACGACACACAGCATAAACACACTTTACAGCTAAGGCACACACAGATATGTGCATCATACACCTCCTGCTTTGTGTGTGTGTTTCTCCACAGTGCAGTGAAATCTAATTCCTCCTGCTTTAATATTCCTGCCACCAGCGTCTCCTCTGTGCCCTGTCTACGTCTGCTGCTCGACTGTCCTCCCGCTCTTCCCTTCTGTCCAGCTTTATCACTGGAGAGGAATAGGCTCTGCCTCTCTGTCTCTGTCTCTCACTCTCTTTCTGTCATTCTCTCTCTCTTATACACTCACTCCTGTCTCCTGTTGTCCAGCTGTTTTTTGCTCGAATCTCCTCTTGTGCTTTATAGTCCGTCCTATTTTTTTCTCTTTTTAAGCTTTCCCTCCCACCTTACTTCCACACACTCCTGCGTAAAGAAGGAGGGTACTATTCCATGCCTCACCCTCTCTCTCTCTCTCTCTCTTTCTCTCTCTCTCTCTCTCTCTCTCTCTCTCTCTCTCTCCTCAATGTGTTCTTAAAAAGGGGGATGAGACAGTTGGTGTGCGCCTTTCATCTCATTCTGTATCTCTGTTTCTCTCTCTTTCTCTCTCTCTCTCTCTCATTCACTTATCTACCACACCCACTCTGTCTCTCTTTCTCTCTGTGATCCTGACTCCTCACTCACTGTTTATGTCTCTAAGTCCCTTTCTCATTTTCTCTTCGCTCTTATCTCAGTTTCACAAGCATCTGGGAGTTCGGAGCATAGAATCAGTCCCTGCCTCAAACATATAGAACTGAGTGCCAGATTCCTGTGAATCCGTCCAGTGTGAGTGTAAAAATCCCACCACAGCCCCCGACAGAGACACAATCAAAATCTGGCAGGGAACAAAAAACACAGATTTGGGGAATTCCCTCAACAGCAGACTGTCCTAATCTTAAATGGTTCATATTATGAAAAAAATATTTTTCTATTCTGTTATAGAGTGTAATAACTCACTTTTTGAATCAATACATGGAAATTCAGCTGCAAAAAAAGGCCTTTTTGGAATTAGTTACTTTCTGATATCACAAAACAAAACAAAATAAACCCCAAAAAACTGCTAGATTTCAAACTGGGTCAAACCCCATATATTATCCAACACATTCAACATTCAAGGTAACTGAAACGAATAAAGCGTGGAATAATCCAGTAAGTTGACCAACTTTCATTCATCTGGTTAATTAGTTAGAATTAAACAAATATTTGAAGATTTAAACAGACCTTAAATCCATCATCCACATTTTACTGGCTTCTTTGCATGTCCAGTTCTACTAGGTCTACTAAGTCTTATCTAGTTCCCAGGATGGTAAAACATAATACACATCACTAGAAGTGGTAAATGTTTCAAACTGAGTTTTTGACAGAGACACAATACAGGACAGCCAAAAAGGACAAAAACAGCCTGTTTAATTATATAACATCACAGTGAAAATATTCCTGTAAAAACAATGGATGCTTTTGGCGCATAAAATTCTACAAGCATCAAAGTGGACCTGAGAGAAAACAATAAAGGACAAAGGAAATGCAGGATATGGGCCCAAAATAGAGCTTACTTGCCAGTGTGGTTGAAAATCTTCTTTGGACTAAGCCTAATCTGTATCCCTTGACAGCTTTAGTGCACTGCAGTGTAGCAGAGACACTTACCCACAGACAGTAATGGTGTGTGCCGAAGAGACAACAAATCAAACAGACAGGGTTGGAGAGAGAGACATCATTAATGTGAATCAAAGAGACAGGCTGAGAGAGATGGCGTTAAGAATACCTGCAGCACCATTAAACTCATAGCATCGTACAGGAGTCTGACAGCAATGACTATATTGCCCTCTAGTGGAAATGGATATACACACAATATGGACAAAATTATTGGGACATATGTTTTTCAGGGTTTAGGCTAGGCTCTTTGCTTCCAGAGAAGAGACATTTTCAGCAGACCAAGACAACGCCATGTTTCCAACTTTGAGAACACAGTTCAGAGAAGGCACTTTACTATTACAGCATGACTGGCCCTCACAGAGCCCTGCCTTTAATCGCATACAACACCTTTTGGACAAACTTGAACGGAGCTTGCGAGCCAGGCCTCATCCAACATCAGTAACTTATCTCATAAATACTCTACAGAATGAATTTTGAAAGACCTTACAGCTGCAAACTAGGAACTCCAACCACATAAAGTCTTTGTATTTGAATGCAATGTTTAAATCCCTGTTGGTGTAATGGTCTGGCATCTCAATACATTTATCCATTTACTGTAGCAAAAACTGAAATTCAATAATATGACATAGTTTCCTAGGTTTTTTTTGTCAGTAATAAGTACAATAGGGTAATGTATTTTGTAATTACAGTATTACTAAACCACAACTTACTGTACACAGAACAGTTATCATTTGTAAATACAGCAAAATGTGTACACTTCAATAACAAATGCTGCTTTAAGAATAACTACTATATTAACATTTCAGTAAAAAAAAAACATAAAAACAAAAAAACAGCCATACAAAAGTTGCTTTTCTTCCTAGGATGACAATGGACAATGGACAGAGGATGGATAAAACCTTCTTCATTTGCAACCCTCATTAGATTAATGCAACTGGAGGTTCTGTGTGTCATCTCAACACAAATATTTATGAAACACATCTTCAATACATTTTTGGCTTTCCATTGTATCTTTATTTTAATTAATTTATATTTTTCTATGTTTTCCCCAAAACCAACCATAGTGGCTAGTTAATTATCTAGTGTGTTATTAACAATTTATCACTGTTTTACAGGACATTTTACAGCAAACCTTACACACAACATATTACCGCCAGAGGAACGGAAAATATTGTCCAGCCTCTTACACCCAGACCTGAGCTCAGTTTAACATCAATATGAGATTGTGACAATTTCTCTGAGTTCCTTAATAAGTGACTTCCTCAAATCTCAGTCCAATCACAATTTCACATCATAAAACGCTGTTTTCTCCCATTACACTGATCTTTATTTGTCTCAAATGATCAGAAGAAAAATTGACCGGAAATGCTTGGAAATGAGTCTATATCAATATCTAAACATCTAAAAATTGTCCTAGTTATCAACAGATCATTATAAGATCTATATATTTATTTTAGTTCAGTTGTGTCCTTTGTTGATTTTTATCCACTCCTTATTTTTTCTAAGTGGGGGTTTAGGAGAAACAAGTCAAACATTTTTCTTTTACTTTTGGTTGATCTCGATAAGGGGTCACCATAATGGGTCAGCTGTCTCTATTTCCTTCTGTCTTCTGAATTTTCCTCTCTCATGCCAATTACCTGCATGTGTTCCTTACCACATTCATGAACCTCCTACTAGGCCTTTCTCCTCAGCTCTTCCCTGAAGCGCCATTGTCAGGATCCTTCTCCCAACACAGAGTCTCTCTTCAGCATCCTTCTCCTAACACACTCAGAGTCCCTCCTCAGCATCCTTCTCCCAACACAGAGTCTATCTTCAGCATCCTTCTCCCAACACAGAGTCTC
>JBBMFX010000016.1:11365632-11381017 GCA_037832545.1 Rhabdalestes septentrionalis | reverse complement strand
CAGTAATTACAATACCGTGATACCGTGAAACTGTGATATTTTTATCCAAGGTTACCATACCGTCAGAATCTTATACCGGCCCATGCCTACTTCTGACTAAACTTGGTTTCAAGAACTTCACTTCTGAGAAACACATTTCAGGAATGATGGACTGTGTCATTCCAAAACAGCAGGGGGCGATAACACGCAAACAGGCTGAATACTTGCTCAAACTTGAATCTAATTGGAGACGCCAATAAACTGTACATTTCTATTTGAATTCAATTCTCGCTAAAGGAGTTATGCTTGCATACTTGTAATAAGTAAGCAGTTTAGTATTGTTCTAAAAGATCAACCCTTGCATGCACCAACTGCAATTTAGAGAATGGACCAATACATGTTTTTACATTAATTTTAACCATATGGCCAAAAGCTAAGGTCTGAACATGCTTAGTCAAAATATATACCGGTGGTTTTCCATTTCAATATACCCTAAACATAGCCCTTTTCTGCAAATGTTAGCACACAATTTCTATTTATTGAAAGAGCTGATGATGTTAGGGAAAGTAATACATGTAAGGTGCAGCGTGTTCTCATTTTTTGAACAAACCTTTGCATACAACTGCAAGAATGATTTTTCCTTGTGAATTACTTTGGAGGTATGCAAACCAACAATACGCATTATAAACAAACCCTCTTGAAGTTAAGTTCTTATGAGATTTGTGCAGCTATGAGCGTGTAATCAAACATTCCAGTTTGTCACTATGCTAAAACAGGGCTGATGACAGAGATGGGTGCCCCTCTGGTTTGTAACTCCATGTTGGAAATCAACCAGCATAAGTGAAAGCACAAGAAACACAAGGTCACAGCCTGCCAAATGGACAATGGTTGTTTTCTGAGGCAGTATTAAATCCGCAACTCTCCACCTTTGGCAAATCTGGTTATGTTTGAAATAGTGTTTTCAGTGGTGATCAACCTTAAGAGCCTTTTAACCCAAATTTTAAGCAGAAAGGATTTAACATGGTTTTAAAAAAAAGTGGTAAACTGTCCTGCTGCTGGGGGTGAGGGGGGGGTAAACCAAAAAATGTCTAGCTGTAACCCATAAGCCATCTGGAAAGCCAGTAACCTATGTAATGTAAGGTGTAAGTCAAAAGCCCCAGCAGCAGTTTAAGCATTTATTTAGAAGGATCACCTCCCAGAAACCCTACGCACACATGTACATGTATACTCATTCACATACATCCATACATATATATATATATACACACACATCCCCACACACACAAACATACAACAGGGAGACAAAGATAATCCTGTTTGCCTGTTTGTACATTGCCAAAAAAGAAGAAGAAAAAATTAAAACAAAGGAAAAACAAAAACGTTGAGTGCCATATAAATGGATTTTCAGGGAAGTCTGAAGTTCTTTTAGTACTTTTGTACTGTGGAGCATGAGAGCATATTTGTAGGCTTATTTATGGCAGGGTATTGTATTTGATTGAACAGATTTAGATCTATGGCAATTCATCTTAGTTTTGAAAGGGCTTGCAGGTTGTGTACCTGCATCTCTTCAGCAGGTATCATGATTGTATCTTAACTTAAATTCTGAAGGTCAACTGTGAGGTTTTTGCACTCATTTATACACATGTGTGTTTGTGTGTGCACGTGTTAGGAGTGGTCAGGGGCGTCTTCAAAGCTTATAATGCTGGACTCCTGTCCTGTGGGATTCTGTGTAGTGCTGGGTGCTGGTGGTGAGGGATCACGCTTCGGTAACAGGGGTGCATCTGTTCGAACTTCATCGTCGTCATCATCTTCCTCGTCATCCATACTGGGCCACGCAGATTGGTCCTCCACTCGCTTTAGGCGTTCATTTAGCGCTTTCAGTGCCAGTTGCCTGTGGACCAATCATAAATATTAAAATTATAATAATCTAATGTCCTAGAAAATTTACAGCAACTTCAATCTTCCTCTCATTAACATGTGACTTCGCATTTACCTCCTTGTCTAAGACAGACATGCAGTACACAGTTGACAGTCAAACCAATCCTCAGTGAGCGCTAGATGGTTTGCATTCCTGCTTCGGCCCAATTTGCAACACAGAGAGCAAAAATTCAAACCATCTAAGGGGTCAAGCCTGGTTTGAGAACCAGAAGACTCCCATGTGACATCCTAACATATTTCCAAAACAGAGAGCATTTCACTTATTGGCTCTTTTTCACAATTTATGTTTTTAAATGGAGGCATGCACCTAGACAACTAGACAGGAAGGAATTTTTGACTATAAACAAGCATTCAAATATCCCACATTTCACTACCATCATATGATTCAAAGAAATGCAAACTTTGGGGCAGCTGGTGGCCTAGCAGTTAGGGATCTGCCACTGCTACTAGTGGCACCACTGAGGTACCCTTAAGCAAAGTACCATCCCCACACACTGCTCAGGGGCCCTGGCTACCCACTGCTTCAATACGGAGAAAGAATTTTACTTTGCTCCCACTGTGTTCTATGCTGGGGTGTGTTTACACGAGACTATATGGAACCACTTTACTTTATATTGGCACAAAAAATGCAAAATAGAGATGAATACATATTTGGTAAACAGAAAGAGAAAACTCTATTCTACAGTAAGTGCTGGAGCAGCATTTTACTATAGCTGACATGGAGTAGCCTTCTAATTGTAAGGCAATTACGCTATAGATGGGCACTTCACATATGCTGAAGTTTATTAGCAGTTAACAGTTATCAGAAAAAGTTAACCAGGGTTAAAACCTTGTGAAAATGTTTTGTTTATGGAATTTATGGAGTTCAAAAGTCTTGCAAAACCACCATTTCTAAAATCTCAAGAAAGAAGGGAAGGGCTTAAGAGTCAAAGGGAACATGAAAGGCAGGCACTTGGAACACATCCACTATTGTAATTTATTCTCTTCAAACAGTTAAACCGGCTCAGCAGACGTCTTAAAGAGGTAAACGGCTCATTTTCAGCACCGGTTTCACTATACTCCTAATGGCTCCAATATTATTTTACAAGAGAACTACTAACTTGTCTGTGATGTGCACATTTTATGCCATATGAAAGACACCTATGGGTATTTTCAAAAATAACTATGTGGCTGATGGACTTCCCTCTGACAACAAGCATTAACAAAACAGCTGATCTAATGACCACACCTGAGAATTTTTTTTTTCATGCAAGCTAAATTCAGCATAATGCTCTATGTGGTGTTGAGGAAGTGAGGGATAAACATGCTCATTGCCCTGGTGTGTTCTGGGTGTAATACATAGTAACACAAATTAATTATTTCATGATAGGGTGTTTCTGTTTTGTGGTGCCCCTACCGTCTCCTCTCAGCATCTTGTGGGTCTGTGCCAGGCAGGCTGATCGTGATGGAAGAAGGGGCACCAACGTCATAGCGCTTCACCATTTTCCGACACACCTTCAGCTTGACCAGGACTGTGTGTACAAGGCCTGCAACAAAGCCCACAGCTGGCTGCAGAGCTTCAGGAAAGAAAGATGCAAAGGCGAAATGGTCCGACATGTCCCCACGACCACGGCTGTGTCTCTGGTAGAAGCGCAGGTACACCCATCCTGCTAAAGCTCCATATCCGCAGCCTGCGAGCTGCGCTGAACTGTCCAGTAGCCCAGCTAGACGCAGGATGGCAATCGCCAGCAAGGCCAGGGCTGGGGCTGCCTTGAGTCGAATCTGTGGTACCCTAAGTACTGTTGTGTCACCTGAAGTCTGTTTCAGGGCTACCAAAACACCACCCAGAAAAGTTGGTGCACCAAACACATGCACAGTAAACAGGTACTTCAGGTTGAACGTGGCGGCATAAGTGAGCACGTAAGAGAGGCCGCAAAGCAGCCCGGCAGAGACGTTCACTACAGCGAAGAAGATCAGCAGCTCCAAAGCTCCCCAGAGGGGCTCTAGGAGTCGCCCAGCTACGATCACTGTGGCAACATTCACTGCCACACCCCACACATGCTGCTCTACCACGGGGTGCGTCACCAGAGTCCAGATCCAGAAGTTTGGCGGGAAGAGGTAGCCAGGGGTGACACCGAGTGCAACATGTGTATCCACAACCCATGAAATGAGGTACAGCACGAGCACCGTGGCGCAGATGGATTTCACCACCACACTTGTGCTGGCTAGAGCAGTCAGAAAGTGCTGCTGCGCCACTGGCAGGTAACGGTTCATTTTTTGACAGTTGCGAATGTTCCTGTCACACACTGGAAACCAGCCGAAGAAAATATCGGCTCAGACGCTGTCCGTGTCAGCAGGGGCAGGTGGGACAACGGTGACTTCAAGCCCTAACATCCAAAGGCAACATGGGAGCTTCATACAAACCACTGTGTATTTCCTGTACTGAGAAAATAGAAAACAGAATTACATTTCCATTTTTAAAATGGGCCAAAATAACGTCATTATAAAATAGATCACAAGTAAACGGAAAGTGTTGGTTAGGCCTCTATGTATGGAAAACTGCAGACTTAATTACATTTAATTATATCATTTTGTGACCAAAAAAAAGAATGTTAAATGATTTTACAAATAATTATGAGGTATTAGCTCTTATACAAGTTAACAAAATAGTCTCCTTGTTAAGACAGAACATAACATGCAATTACATTTGTTAGACTATATAACAAAATCACAGACTAACAAAACACTACTAGTTTACTTACAACACACCAAACAAGAAGTCAATAAATATAGCTTAGCAGCTATTTTTAAAAACACAAACCACTTGCTAACTTACCTAGCAGCATCAGGGCAACTAAAAAAGTTGGCGAAGCAGTTGGACAAGTATTGCCACACTCGACCACTGTTAAAATTATTTAATGAAAGACATCGTAGCCAAAACAAATGATCACACAATCGATCAGGTTAATGTCGAGGGCTCTTTTATGTGTCAATTCCACCACTTGTTATTTGGCTAGGCTAAAGGCCAGGCTAAGGCAACAATTATCTAACTGCTAACACGCCAGGAACTTCAGTCACCTTTAACTTTCGCAAGCTATCCTTTCCTTATCAACGTGACTAATGTTCATTTTTAAGTAGCTTGAACAACCTCAGCAGGTTAGGTCCTCGCCCTCTTATCGGTAAGATAAAGCGAGGAGAAGTCCATCATCAGCACCTCGCCCCACAGTCATGTCCTCTCTCTCGGCCTGCAGTCCTCAGGTTAGTCCGGGGATGGCCGTTTCCAGCAGGCCTCCAACAACTGCTGTCTTCCACACCGACCCACCCGAGCCTCAAAAACTCCAGCCAGCGTGTCAGTTCGGCGGGTTTACAGAATTATCTACCGTTTTGCGTTGTCACTAAACATAAAGGTTGCGCTGTAACACTACTGTACTTGTGCAACTCCGAGTCCCAGCCCAGCTAAACCTCCACTGTGATAAAACACAACGCCAGATTTGCAAACGTCACCACCAACCGTCACCAGCATGACCATGAAATGTGGGGGCTTCTGGGAAATGTAGTCACAAATGGCATACCTGCAATGTACACTCTACGAACAAAAATATTGGATTAGAATTAGGAGAATGAACAGGATCAGGAATTAATTTATCAGAGGGACATGTCGAGTTTTTGGAGGAAAATCAGAGTGGCGAGATTGCATTGGCATGGATCTGAGGAGTGACTCTGTATGATGGGAGAAGAATGCTTGGGATGGGGCTGCTAGGCAAGAGGAAAGGTGGAAGCTACTGGGTGTGAGAGAGGAAGATGTAGAGGATAGCAGGAAATGGAGACATTTGATCCACCGTGGTGAGCCCAAAGCAGGACAGCTGAAAGTAAAAGATTGGGATATGCTTGATCATTACACCAACAGGGACTATAATGGAAAGACATTCAGATACTCAGGTTTTAATATGGATTTGGTCCCCCTTTTTAACTATAACAGCTTCCAATCCTTTCCACAAGATTTTGGAATTTCTGTGGGAATTTGTACCCATTAATTCTGTAGAGCATTTATGATGTTCCCCTAATTGTGTCCACAAAGTTGGAAGCATTTCCTAAAATGTCTTGGTAGGCTGAAGCATTATGATTACCCTTCACTGGAAGTAAGGTACCTAGCCCAAACCCTGAAAAACAGGTGTGTCCCATTACTTTTGCCTATATAGTCTAGGCTTTAATGCATAAACGTGGACAAAACACAATAATTTTTTTAATGCTGTCAGGAGGATGGGGCTGTCTGAGGTCCTGCTGAGTGTTATGGGATACAGCTGAAGTTTTGTTGCTTATACTTTGCACCCCGACCCAAGGCCTTCTTATATCATAAATGACACAAGCATCATTTTACATGCCCCATTTCAGACTTTCTTTATCAGTTACAATTAAATAGACCACTTTAGTTAAAATACCTTTAAGACCAATGTATGTAAATATTGTACATATGAATAACATGAGTTGCACAGTCTGAAACACACTTTATATCTTCAGCATGAATGGAAGCCCTAACTGCTCTAGACTGACCACTTTTCCAAATCTACTTATAATATTTATATTAAACTATTCTAGTTATAAAAAAGTAAGAAAAATATTGAGGACAGTGTGCAGCTAAGATTTTCAAAGTTAATATTTGCTGTGGCAGGATGTGATTAGACAAACATAATACAATGAGATATATATCATAAATATATAATTGTGAGGACAGCATTGAAATTATTATTTTAAATAGCAACAAATCCTGTAAAAAGGTGTCTGTGAATAAACTGAAGAACAGACAGGCAAAGTCAGTGATGTACTGGCTAATAAAATAAAAATAATAATGTTTTGGAATGGCCTTACATGCCCAGGTATGAGTAGTGCTAATCAATCTGTGATTTAACAGATCGTTCATGTTCTTTTATTTCTGAATAAATCCTTTATAAGCAGTGACAAAATAAACACAGCAAATAAAAAGAATTAAATTAATTAATAATTATGCAAATGTACAGAAGTGCGAAACGTCTGTTTACAGGCATTGGGAGGCATTGTGTCTGTCACTTCTGATAAAACTAGCTTTCAATCAGAGCATTAATGTGTTTAATTTAATTTAAGCCTTTCCATCTTCTCCTTCTCACTTCCTGTTATCTTCAATGATGCATTTATGCAATCTATCACTAACACAGGCCATTAAAATATTTTTTTTATGTTTACTGTGTCAGACACCCACTAACTGCAATGATAACACAGACACATTAAAGTGGATTTATTAGACAAGAAATTAACTTTCATTTGTGTTCAGTTTTTATTCAGTCATAGGCTTTTATCCTTGTGTATCATTAACTTGCTGCATATACAGAGAATATAATGACACACAAGCAAAGAGATTAGGCACAAATAAATGCTAAGTGGGCGATTCCTGTTAGATGTGTGAATGCTGGTGACTTAGGGAAGAGTTCAAGGGAGGTGTGCTGTAGGGACCCAGGTCATGATGCAAAGAATTGGGCCATCCCAGGAGCCTGCCCTCCACTTGGTATGGTCTGTAGGTGGGTCTGTTGGGTCAGGTAGTCAACAAGGTGATTGATAATGGGGATGGAGAGCCAGGTGGTCAGGTTGAGATCGATGGAACTTGTTTTTGAGGCCATGATCTAGAACATTCTTGGCATGAACTCAGTCTGTTCCTTGAGGCCATAACCGTCCAGGTGCACCAGATACTACAGTTCCTTACTCTGGTGACTAGAATCAATAAGGCATCAACCGTGGAACCATACGTTGAATGGGGACCTCTGTGGGGGCGGTATCCCAGGAACAGAGCAGTAGTTACCTTTCCAGCATTATTAATTAAATATTACTACAACTAATAATAGTCATAATAATCAAAAATAGTACACATAAACCAAACTCTACGGTAATATTTTAGTTTTTCCAAAAAAACACGCTGAAGGACAGTAGTAAGGACAGTATTCTTCCTTGTGAGGACCAGCAAAATGTACCGACTTCTACCAATGTACCGATGTTTCTATCCTCATGAGGACATATAAACAGACTCTCTCCCTCTCTCACACACACATACACATAACAGGGC
This sequence comes from Rhabdalestes septentrionalis, assembly GCA_037832545.1. Lineage (NCBI taxonomy): Eukaryota > Metazoa > Chordata > Actinopteri > Characiformes > Alestidae > Rhabdalestes > Rhabdalestes septentrionalis. The sequence goes on along the minus strand of JBBMFX010000016.1, from coordinate 11,373,033 downwards.
ATATTATTTCTTGATATGTCTGCGGCTTAATATTAGTGACATGTCCTTTGAGAATAAGTCTGTGTTTTGAGTGCATTCTTTTAGGCTGCTAATGTCTTTTTGGTAATTAAAAAAAACACATTTATACTTATAATCATCAAAGTTTGAAAATTGAATTATGTGAGCAAAGCAGATTATACTGTATACTGCAGTTTTTCAACATTTTCTGTTTCTTTATATTTTATAAGTAAAATTAAAACATTTGTTACATTAATAAAAAACAGTAAAAGAGCAGAACTGCTCTGAACTACCCAGAGGCCTCTATGATCGGAGTCTTCTGAAAGAACATTGCTTTCAGTTCTTTGTGTTGCTCTCTGTTGCTCAAAATGCAGACGATTGATGCTGGAAAGTTTCCTCTCACAAAGATACTTGATGGGCAGGAACATGTGGGCCTAATCTCCAAGTATCACATGAAAATACAAACCCTTTGTTTCGGAACAGCAGAGAGTGCAACACGTGTGTTATGGATGGATCTGGACTGATACGTTTCAGAAGAAAGATGTCTGTGTTTGTGTGTGTGTGTTGAATTAAGTCAGAATCCCAATCATCCTGTCACCTTCAACTCTGCATAACATTTTATTTTCAATTTCCAGAATTTTGCTGGTGCCCGATACATTTCTGCATATCAGAAACTTTTTTGGCCTTTCTCCTTCTCCTTCTCTCTCTCACTCTCTCTCTCCATAACTTTTTGTGTAATGTAAATATACTGATGTTGATAGTTGATGGTTTGTACTCTCCCAGTGATGTGGAAAAAATACTGAAGAAGAATCCTTCTCCCTAAACACATTTCCCATGGCAAGTATTGATTATTCAGTGTATTATGGATAACACAGCGGTCTAGATTACACATTATGCTGTAAAACAGCCTTCACTGATCCCCTCTCTTACCACGCTTAGTGTCTTAGCAGCACCAGGCCTGTCATCTGCAGCTCTGAATTAAAGGAGATGTGTCTTAAAGTCATGTACTGTTCTTGTGAAATCATCACAGGCACTGAGACAGTATGACTGATGTGCCGTATTCTTGTCATTCTTTACTGCAGCGGTGGCTTTCAGCTATTTATCACAGGCACAGATCTTACACAGCTTACTGCAGTTTGCAGTTAGCCCTTTTTGTTTTGACAGAAATGTTTGCTTGTGTTTTGGGAGATCTTGCAGGTGCACACTAGCTGTGATATTGCTTGTCAGTTTCTCATTCTTTCATTCTTTTCTACTTCTCTTCTAGGGGTGTGTAATACAGCACATTATTATCATGATATATAACATCTTATTACGTTTTTCTGAGCATGTGGCTGTTCACTCATCAATTTCTGTATAATAAAAATACATTAAAGAGAGTCTAAAGATAATAACAATAAAGTCAATAGATAACTGCATTGCCAAGCAAAACTGCAATGCAAGTACATATAAGTGGCTGTAACTGAAGGAGAAGCCTGCCTATTCAAACCTTTTTTTAATTTAATCTTTGAGATGTAAATGTCCAATGGACATAATTCATAACTTCTGAGTGTTGATGTGTATGTAATTTTAAAGATAAGATAATGGTAACTTAAAAAGAAAACTTTTCTTTTTTTTAAATTTAAGTTTTCTCTGAGTGCTATTTTGTGGTATAGCACTCTGCAGGTTCCTCTGGGGCATTATTAGGTCTTAAATGTAATTGTAAGGCCCTATATATAAACTGTTGGAAATCAATGTCCCAGTTTCATTGCAAAACATTTTATGAGGGAAATGTCCAGTGGCATTAAATGTTTGCCTTGTATACTGTCACCACTGTTGTAAATTATTCCCACATGCTCATTTCTTCTAGACTTAAGGACTTTACATCACATTTTCAGAATAACTTTTCTTGCATCTTAGTTATTTAATTGTGGGTTTTTATTACTGTCATTCTCCTTTAATCGCCAATGAATGTCACTATTAACAAATGAAAACAAGATAAGTAACTTACTTTTGGTCACAGCTGTATCAGCATATTTTCTGTCCTCATCTAGCCCAGAATCTAGTGTGCATTCTCCATCATTCCCACCGGCTTGACCACTCTGTTGTTCTGTGTCTGTATGTGTTTACGCCAGTCTTAAATTCGAGAAGGAAAGAAAGTACACCTGGTGTTCCTTCCCTGTTTGAGGATGACCCCTGACCAGGTAGACCCTTGTGGAATCCGACATATCCTTGGTGTTACTGGACCTCATTCCTCACATCATGTCTGGCTTCTAAGAGGATTCTGGAGTTCTTTCTGTTTGAGTGTGTATTTCTGGTCTAAATCTGAAATAAAGTATCACAAGTACCCCATGCGAGCGCATCGTCCCAAGTCTGCTAGCCAGAACTATGTCAATTTAAGTTATAAAATATGTTTCTGTCTATCCTGTTCCTCCACCCTGACTTCTCCAAGTGGTTTCATGAAGGCAGCTACAAGCTGTATAGCATAGCATCCAGATGTTCTAGTAATCCAATTGAATATTTGGCTTATGCATGTGAAAGCAAAGGAATGAGAGAGGTAAAGGGGTCTCATGTTGTCTGGGATTATGTAGAAAGTCACAGACGCAGCTGGTAGTTTAGTAGTTAGGGAGTTCCCCCTGCAGTCAGATGATCAGAAGATTGCGGTGTGTTCACGAATGACAAATAGTTAATTTGCACTTTATACTATGGACTATTATTAGATGGGGCAGACAAATGACCACTAAGTAACTTCAAGCCAAAATGAGCCCACAACACAGCGACTGAATCTGCACTAGCGTTTCTCCTTCATGCCTTAATGTGCAATGAATCACAACATGTATAAAACTGAAAAATCTATATTTTGCAAACTTCAGAATCAGGGGCTGACTTCAGTTCAGTGTCAATGCACATGTACTAGGATCCATTATGTAGGAGCTGCACAGACATGCACAAAATAGATTATGCATTAGGAGGGCCATGCATATTTCACACATTCTACACAGTGGCGTAACAACATAGTCATGGGCCCAGGTGTGAAAATTGGATCCAGGCCCTTATACTGTTTCAGATTTATCCTGGGGATGTTTTAGCTCTGATACATGCAATACACATTAAGGGTGACTACAATCCTCTCTGCAAAGAAGTAGAAGCACATAGGTAATCTATATAGATTGCAATAATAAATACAAAAATACTGTTCTACGTGCGTGATGCTGTAATTTCTGGAGCAAAACGAAACAGCCCGAGATTTCCCATCTTGTGGCTGAAGGTGCTTCACGGCAGCCACGTGTCTCCGCTCCCTTTATACTGTAGCTTTCTGCAAACTGCTGCAGACCTGGATTACGCACGTTTTTATTTGATGGTTGTATTTATAATGCTGAGGGGTTTTTTTCTTTTTGTTTTTACAGGAGGCAATTCTGGGTTAGTGACACGCCCCGAGAGATTACGGGCCCGTGTGCGACTGCACCTGCTGAACCTGCTATAGTTACGCCACTGATTCTACATGTAAACATGAATATGTGCAAAAGTTTGGTTAAAAGATTTAGTACAGAGAGCCTAAATAAACAACAACCAGTGCACAGGAACTGCATGAGCTGCACGAGAACAAGTGGCTGTGAGATGTTAACCTGTAATACCAGAACTGAAACAAAAACTTTATCCCTGTCCCCTGAACTTCCCTCTAATCCTTTTAACACAATGTAACATACATCATTCACTTCTTTTCTGCCTTAAGCAAACAACGTTTTAATTACTTCTGTAAATAGCCTTCTGTATTATACTGCACATTTTATGTCCTGCTGCTGCCAAACTTGTGCAATTATATTTATTACTGTCTATCTCTGCTCTGCATGTTTGCACACGCTACTCATTGCTGCTAGAATACAGTACCTTTCCAAATACTGAATTTATTCAAACTTGTATTGTAGCGAAACATCGACTGCACTTAATGTTGTCTTGTCCAGTTATTTTGTTGCTCCGGTGTTTTTCCTGCTCTCTTTTGTCATGTGTGTGCTTGTGTTCTTGGGTTGTTCTGTACTTGTGTTGCAACATTGCCCCGGAGGCATGTTGTTTCATTACTGTGGGTACATGTTTGAAATGACGATAAACCTATTTGATTTGACTTGACTATTTGAACAAAAATTTCCAATTTTTTCATTTTGCCATTTAACTTTCCCACAGTTTTACCCTGTGCTCATTTCTTGCCTTCCTGGTACATTCAGTCAGTGCTAGTTTATTTGAAACCTCCAGAAAAAGTTCCAGTGTACGGTAAAAGTTCTATGATGCATTTTCAACAAGTGTTATTATATGTAGCCATACAAACACTTGCTGGCCATGCCATGATTTCCAGCTGCTAGTTAAATATGTAATTGTATGTAATGTATGCAAACTACATGTCAATAAAATATCTCTTCAGATTTTCTCACCATTCTTCCAAGTTCTGCTTGTGGCAAACACTGGAAAACATGGCCTAGTAAATGTTCATTATTCCTCTCAGTCTCTCCTCTCAGGGGCAATCGCTACCCATTTGCCAATTAGATTTCACACCTGCTCCTTTTTTGCAACACAAACAGAGGGTAAGACTGACTGCCATGGAGGGCTCTTTGGTGGAGTGTGCAAATGAGTCACATTGTATGAAGTTAATTGAACGTGTCACATCAGGTGTAGAACACAGGACCATGAGCAGAGAATCTGTGTGTGTCTCGTCTTTTGTCTGGCTGACCCTGCTGTGTTAGCTCATAGAAGGGAGGATGGAGAGGCAGGCACAGAGGGAGCTTCGTTAATGAGGGGGAATTAAAATGAAAAGCGAGATGAGGACAAAGTAGGAATTTCACATCACTGAGGCTGAGAACCTATTCCAGGCATTTCGCCAATCCCCTGAGTCCAATCAGAAAGACTGGCACCATTACACCCCACCTCTTCCTATTCCTCCAGAGGCCCTGCTGTGTTCTCTGTTATTTCGTCACGGTGTTTATGTGTAGGTTTTTCATTACCTGTGAGCATGTGAGACACCATTGATTCTCTCAGGCTGAAGCTGGCCCCTTTTGGTTGGTCTGTGTCATTACAAAGTAATTTATAATACAAAGGCCCTGCCTTTTCTGCCCTAAGTGTGTACAAGTGTTTTTACATGGCAGATCTCTTACAGGGATTCTCTCTAGCCTGACCCCAAAAACAGAGATCAGCCATCATCATTGCGGCAGAGCATCACACTGCCTTTGTTAGTTTGCCTTTTTCCCAGGTAAACGACACACCTGGCTGTCAACATGATGTAAAAAAAAAAGATTTATCAATTGGGTCCCGGGTCCCGGTCTCACGATCGAAAGCCGCGTGAGCAGTGTCTGCCTTTAACCTGCACGGTGTGTGTGTGTGCGTGCGTGTGTGAGAGGGCATAAACAGTGTTGACCTTCCCACTGTGATGTGTGTGTGTGTGTGGGCATGAACCCTCAACATGGATGACTTCGTGAAACGTTTGGTCAGTTCTCATCAGAACCACAGACTGTTGTTTTAAACACACCTGGGATAAGTTAGAAACTGTGTTCTTATTTTTTTTTTCAAATCGAGGTTGGTTTGATGTCTGCTATGTCTAATTGCAGTATTTTTTGTTAGATTGTTTTTTCATCATGCTAATGTTTTTGTTGATGAATAAAACGTTTGAATTCCTTAATTTATTATTTCAAATTGAGTACAGTGCATCTGTGTGTGTGGACCCCCTGAAATAGCAGTGGCCACTCCATGTAAAAAATTCTAGCTCGCGAGTTTTGTGGCTCCCGGCAGCTGGGCGTAGCGTTTCTTTTGTTTGAACTGAGCGGTGAACTGAGAGACGAGTCGACTCCTCCAAATTGACTTCTCGACTTCTCTCAGTATGAATGGAAAGGAAGCAGTATTTAAGCGAATATTGGTTTATAATTTTGCGGTAAAGATAAGGTGTCTCCAAACAAAATGGCGCCTCAGAACTTTTCCTCTCCTCCACAGCAAATGAATCGCGAATCGAACCAAATACTGAGTCAAAAATCGTGAAACGAACCGAATGGTGGGTTTGGTGTGTCGTCACAGCTCTAATATATATATATATATATATATATATATATCTTTCTTTTTTGTCTCAGTAAAACATCTTTCCCTTTTCTTGTCATTCAAAGCCACCTCCCTGATAACAAATGTACATTCATCTGCATGCCTCTAGGCATCTACCTCACGTATAGAGAGAAAGTCAGTCTTGAGAGATGGTCCAGTGATAGGAGAAAGTCCAATTTAAACAGTGCCTCATGGCCATAGAAAGATATCTGCCAGGCTCCTCAGTGAGTTCTAATAACGTTGGCATTTCCCATTCTCCTGGCTCATAAAAATGCTGATGACTCCATGCAGGATGCGAGTGCATCAGTCTGGATGGAACCTATAAATGGCTGTGGCAGTTTGAGGCGATTGGGTGGGCAGGGAATGGGGAAGGGCTCCTTAATGGACAAAATAAATGGTCGCTCAGGCGGCTGTACAAACACCATTTGTCCTCTCCCAAAATCCCTCCTGACAGTCAATCTTTCCCTGAACTAATGTTCCCTTCTGAAGCCAGCAGCAGGGTCGATTTATGGACCCGAGTGTCCATGTCCACATATCTAAACAGTAGGTGGCGCCATACTAGGACACCTCTATATTTTACACTCAGCTCATCGATCATTGCTGTGAAAAACAAGCAAGCACCAGTCAATGTACATTATCTTAGCTAAATTATTGCTATTTATTCAGACCTAATGGCTTTTTGGTTTACATTTCTATCTCAATGATTTTCAGAAAGCATCTAGATTGAATGTGAACTGCGAGGTCATTTTGAGAAGCTTACAGGTCATGCTTTTTAATTAAGACATTTATTTACAAAACTTCTTCTAAAACCCCAAGCAATTACTCTTTTCTCACTTTGTTCATTACTGCTTAATGTCAAAATGACATTTCTAAGATTTTCAAACTTCTAAAGCATGCTTGTAACTACAATCGGAGAGGAAAGGACAACCACCACCAAGAAAGATAAGAATAAGGATGCACTACATTAACTCATCTTTCAGTCGCTTTCTCCCACCTCACTCCCCTTTCCTCCTCTTTCAAGTCCCCCACCTGTTTTTCCACTATGTTTGGGGTCTGAATACTGAGCCTGTTATCTCATCCTGCCAGTTCTGCCTGCTTTTAGATTACTGAAAACAACCTGCAAAACACATTACTCCATTATTGCCTGGGCTTACAAATTTACTCACACCATACTATACAAACACAGAGGGCGGTTTTAGAAGTGAATATTACCCATCAAGAAATGGAATGTCAGTGGTGTATTTCACCAGGAGATGTAGTACCAGTTCAAAGCTTCATAAGGTGCCAGCTGGAATGGTTTTCTAACAGTCCTAAACAAGTTACCCTGCAATGTTAAATGTTTAAGACTATTTATAT
>JBBMFX010000016.1:11333346-11347954 GCA_037832545.1 Rhabdalestes septentrionalis | reverse complement strand
TTTCATGGATGCGGATAACACACCTAGACACATACACACACATAAACACACACACACACACACACACACACACACACACACACACACACACACACACATATGCACAGGTAGTAATGACGGTGTTTCTGGAGAACACGTTGCTGAGAGTGAAGTGAGTGAACAGGTGCACATCTGTAATGTAGCTGTGAGCATGATTAACCTGTCCTCTGAATTAACTATGAGCCAAATGTCTCATTCACACACTCAGATTTACCCTTCAAGCTTGTGGGTGTGCAGCAGCATCTTACAGCTCCAGCAGCTCTGCTGAGAGGCACAGCCATCACTGACAAATACACACAGCTGTTTTTAATGTGGAATTAATCTTAATGACTTAATTTCTGATGAAACGCAATTGAAAAGGAAGATATAATCAAGTGCCAAGCAGGACCTCAGTGTAAACTGAATCCAAAATTGACCATTTTCTGTACTACTTAATATCATTCATTCATTCCTTCATTCCCTTTACATGTAGTAGTCATTAGTTATCTTTCATAGGTGTTAAAAATGACACTAATTGGAATAAGCTTGTATATGAATCTATCTGTCGGTTCATGTACCCGTCTAACTTAATGAAACATTTCATTTTATGTCATATTACAGTGGTAGACATTACATTATTCAGGCTGAGTCATGTATTATTAAGTCACCATTAAGGTATATTTCAATGGGTAACTGTGCGGTTGAGGTTGTTCAGTGTTTCAAAGCTTAAAACACTATCAGCCAGGGACCACGCCAGGGACTGTGTTTAAAAATGGTGGGTTTAAGCACAGTTGCAACTACACTGGAGTTTGCTTCCTCTTAATATAAATCGCAGCGGGAGGCAAGATTCATATCATAACTTTAAATCGAATGATTCATATATGACTGCAATAACTTTGCCTCTACCTCTTCGCCTCGGCTTGCCGTAGGAACATGATGAACGACATAACATTTCTTCTTTCAGAGATGCCAAAATGAATTATTAAAAAGCCAAACCTCACCAGACACCTCACTCATCAGAGAGACAGAGAGGGGGAAAAGGAGACAGAATGCTTTGAATAGGACAACTGGGAAGCACATAAACCCATAAGGTACATGTGCTTAAATGTTCTGCACGCATGTCCTGATTCCGAATTTTGGGGGATTTGAAATCTTAGGAACTAAAAGAAAATTGCAACCAGTGTGAAAAATTTTTTTTTTTGGAGAAATCTTCAGAGAATGGTGCACAAGCTTTATCAAAGAGCTTTTCAGCTCTGAGCACCAAAATCTGAGCCGAACTTCACTAGTCTCAGCCTGCCCGTCTCTGCTGGAGGTCTGGGCTGCGTGCCTCTCTCTTCCTTCAGCAGCTGACGTCAACACTGCCTGTGAAAGCAGGGGGAAACGTCGATCAACCGCTGCGGTGCCTGTAATCAATGTCATTTTAAAAGTTGAAGCTCTGGATCAAAGCTTAAAGCAGACAGCTCCCTTACCTAAGAACACAGTGGCACAGAGGTCTGCCAGTCCTGCTGAACAGGAACAGACTTAATGCCATATACGAAACTCATGGTCATCTCACGTTTAAAAGATGGATTCGGGAGGAGGTACATCTTTCTACTTTAGTGTAAGTATTGAAAGAGTCCATGGCAGCTGGAATTAATTGTTCTATTCTGTTCTTGTGCTAATTCACCTTGCTGTTGCCAGCCATAACTTCAAGAAGTTAGATGAGAAAAACTATTTACAATAGACCATAGGGAGAATAAGTCTTTTGATATTATGATAAACTTTGATAAAATTATAATTTTTTAAGACACAGAATTAAGACAATACTTCATTCAGATGTTAGAAATCATCCTTCTGGGAGGCCACTACTACAACATTAAGTAAGTCATTATGCAGAGAGAGCCCGTAAAGCCATCACAATATACAATCTTTTCAAAAAAGTGATCACGCTTCAGAGTTTTTTTGTGCTTGGACAATGCTTCACTACAGTATGTATTTTAATGCGAACTGCCTAACAGCGCCAATATCTGGGCTAGTCTGGGCCTCAGACTTCAAAGCCCATGGAACGTTGGCTAAACGTCTGATGCATTTGGTACACTTAACTGGAAACGCTTCAGGAATGTCGATGTCACGCTTATTTTCGACCCACCGGGAAACAAAGCGCAGATGTGTGATTGTGAAAGAAAAACTGTTGCGTTTACATGAGTGACAATGAGCTTTTATCAAGATCAGCAAAACGTAGGATTCTCAAAAGTATGCGAGGTTCATGGCAAGAGATGTCCAGGAGTTTTTTTGAGGCACTTAGTGGAGACAAAAAGAGATATTTTAGCCTGTTTGCCGACTGGATTTGGGAAGTGTATTATTTTCCAAGCCTGGCCGACCTTACTGCTTGTTTTCTTCTCCTTCTTTAACTTTCTATGCTGACTGACTTGTTGCACACCGGTCTGTTGTTGTGGGGACATTTCCGCACCCTGAAACGTGACGCTGAATGAAACTAACTGTGATTGGTTGTTTGACATGTCGGTCAAACAGCCTTATGGGCAGGCCTTGGCCAAAGAAAGCTGCTATGAATTCCAGACCTTCAGCCATCAGTCTGAAGGTCTGGCTATGCGAGACTAATATCTGGGCTAACTGCTGACAGAGCGACAGTAGGAGAAAAACAATGAGTTGCTTCATTATAGTTTTTAATTTGTAAGTGGTTGAAACAGGTTGAAAGGCTGTAAGACAGGTAAAGTCCCTAACCCTAACACTAACCCTAACCCTAACCCTAACATTAACATTAACCCTAACCGTCACCATTTAGCACAGATACTAGTGGTGTTATGCACTGTGCATTAAAATACATGGTAGTGAAACGTTGTCCTAGCTCGAAAAAAGGAAGCATTGTCCAAGCAAGAAAAAAGGCCTAAAGTGTGATCGGACATTTTGAGTAGATTTTATGCCATGATGGCTGTATGAAAGTCGTGAGATTTTCATAGAGAGTTATTATTTTGAGAGATAGCAACTCATAATTTGTCAATGTTTGCTGTCAGAAACTGAAAATGTGTAAAACTGGTAGATGATTTCTATCTTTGGTGGGAATATACAAGTGGACATAGCTGCTGAACATGAACATTTTTTAATGGAACAATTTCAAAGGCACCCCTTTTTCAGCCAATATACATATTTTGATTCTACACCATGGTTCTTTCAGCAGTGAAACTTTGGTCCTCATAGCTGTACAGCTATTGACGCTTGAAGCCAGTTTTAACTACTGAGAAATTACAACAAAAATGATATTTCACAGAACATGGACAATATACCTAAAATTCTTATGGTGTATCTAATATATCTTATTTCATCGATATATCTTGTATTGATACTGCTCATGATACTGTTGAATATGAATATAATGTCATTATTAAACTTTGCATTTTTACATATATAAAGTGAAAGTAATCTCACTGCGTTGGTAAATAAGTTTACTCTCTTTAAGCATTACCTTTTGAAACAAGCCATATTATCTGGTGGCTCAGTAAAATGATTACTCTTGATCTGGAGATTTTGCAACGATCTATCAAATAATTCTGATTAATACTAGGTGTATTGCATACAGTCAAGATGAATATACTCACCAAGAAAATGTGTTTAGCAGTGTATTGGACAAGGGCTACACCTGCTATGTGAACAGCAAACCCAATGAGGTGTAATGTCTCAAAGATGTATTGTGTTCAGTTAATAATGAATCATTCATGTCTATGTGGTCTATGTCAGTTAATTATACGTCACTTCTTCAAAAGGTATTGCTCATCCGCCCCCACATATATCAATAAGAGACTAATAACGATAAGACGATCATCACCGACAGTGTTATAACAATGCTGACGCAAATTACCCTCTGGTCAGCCCATCTTATAAAAATGCAAATGACTCCGTAATGTTCAGACATCTATCTTTTTGATTGTGCTGTTTTAAGCTAAAATTATGTTGTTGCTTCTAGTGTGCTTAACTTAAGCAATGGCCGTGAGTGCTTATGTAATGTGTACCAGTTTAAAGCACATGCATATAAACTTGGAGATGCATTAGCCCATTTCCAGAGCCACACTCAAGATAACAAATACAGTTAGATGGATGTGGTTGTTTATCACATTGAGAGGTACCCAAAAGCTGGCAGTGCCATGAATCTTATCCCACGCTAAAGGTATGAGCCATAGGCAGCTATCTGTCTATATATGGCGGCTATCAATTCTGGCGCAGCTGGACTTGGCTAACCTCTCACGGAACTTCCAAGATAATTTAAAATGATTCAGCGGAGCTCGTCATGCTATGCATGCTGGACCATGTCGTGTTCACAACACACTTTTGAAAAACATACTGGAGTCCCTGGAGCATATCTGTATAGGGAACAATATGCTTAGACATTCATTAGGCTCCTCAACTGAAATCTCTGAAAGACTTGTTAATTCTACATTTGAATTGAACCCTGAACCTACTAATGCACTGTATGAATGTATTTGCTGTTTCGTGCAAACTCAGCTCTTTCTCAACCACGTCATTTTTTGAGTTCAACGAAATGTATATACTTGGTCCTCCCAACAAATTGGAGTGTTTGTGGCATAGTGATTTATATCCTGGGGAAATTACTAAACTTCTGAGTCCAAGGAAAAAAGCATTCTGTATACAGTCCACAGAGCCGGAATACATGTTTATGGAAGATGTTTTTTTTCTTCTGTAGGTCAGAGCAAAATCTGGGGTGTTTTCCACACATATTTGCTCATTTATTCTTATTTTCAATATTGCCATGTTCTGCAGTGGCGCCATGATTTGGAAGTGAACTCTTGTATTCTCATTTGTTTCTAAAATTCCACATTGTCACTGGCAAGCACTGAATCATGAGAAATAATGGGATCATTAAAAAAGTATTTCTTAAATATTGCACTGCTTGTTCTTCCTGTTTGTATTACAAACCTACCCAACCTCAGAAAACAGGACATTATCAGGACATTATGTGTGCACTCAGCCTTTGGGATATTTTTGTTGTATTGCCCACCCTTAATTCAAGTGCTAGTCAGTGATGAGTTCAGAATACTGACTTGCAAATTTTTTTTATAATAAAATTTGCAAATGTCTTTATGATGATATTTTGCTATTATTTTATTATAAAATCAATTTAATGTACTTTGTGGCAGCAGTCGTTACCCATGTCACATTGGAAAATAATAATAAATAAATTCAGGTACCGTGGTTTTAAATTTCTGCTTATATTTTCTAATAGGTAATCTGAATAATTTTCTTACGTTTACGTAGACTTTTACCTTTAACTTTATGGCATTTACAGACAATCTTATTTAGAGTGAAGTACATCAGTTCTTAAGAACTCCACATCTATTCTTACTGTAAAGCTATAGTTAAACCTGGAAGTATTTGTAATGTGGGGGGGGGACGCATCGGTCTACATCTTGCCCTTGGGTACGAGGAGGGTGTGAGGTGTTGGCGCATGCGTGCAAAGTCTCAACCATTGGCCGGAGAGGTGGGGAGGTCGGGGTGCACGTACAGCTCAACGTCTCGGTTGTTGTCCGTGGGGGTGACTGGGGAGGGGTCCGTGCACGTCTCTGCTTTTGTCAAGGAAACAAATAGTGAGGGGGATGAAATGAAAGATTTTGAAAAGTGGAGTGGATATATCCCCCCCCGCGACGCCCATGATTAAACCAGCATCTACTTTTAACCAAGTTACTGCTTGCTAACACACCTTAACAAACCCTGTCAAATAGAAGACTAACCTCGCAGCTGCATTCTAAATCAGCTGAAGTGATTTCTTCCTTTCCAGCCCTGACTGTACATTTGATTAGGTTAAAGGTTCAAAGACATCTTCAGTACCTGCAGCATAGATACAGACAGCAAGCAGATTTAATGCAAACTGCAGAAGGCCATAAGTTATGAGCCACTGAAACACTACCTGTACACAAACCTGTTAGTGAGCTCAGTGCTGGCTCAGGAGCAGGAGCGATGCTGTTTTAGCGCTTGCTGATTAGGTCTTTTTCAGGCCTCTCAGCGACACTGTGAGTTTGCCTCACTTGCTGAGCTGAGCTGTTTAACTGCATCCATCTGCACTGATTCAGAGGCAGAAGGTGCTTTAGTTTAAGCTGGTCCCACCGATGATTCATACGCCATAATTACACATATTCTCTGTCCATCATAGGCAAAGTTTGCAGCTGTGGATGCTATAGAGAGTAATTTATGTTGTCTGCTTTAGGAAAGACAGGCTAAATATGACAGAAGCTTTTAGGGCTTAAACTTGACTGTGTGTGTAGGCGAGAGTGATTACATACCTTTTAGAGTCTACATAAAAAAACCCTGAATTGTGCATAACATTTTCCAGCCTCACCGGTTCTGTTGTGCCAAACCACCATTTTCCTTTTTTCACATTTTCTTTCTTTCTTTTGTGTTTTAGAGGCAGCATTGTTCAAATAGTCACATTGTTTTTGCTGGCCCCTGAATGTAAATGTTGCTCGGCTACTTGGAGAGGAGTGAATATGCAGCAGGTCTAAACACTACGCAGGAGCCACACAGTCATGCTGGTCAGAACTAATGAGATTCTCCTTCACTAAGTTCCACTGAAGTGAATACAGATGGTTTTGCGCAATGGTTATTGCTTTTCTCCACTATTAATTGCCTAAAACATCATAAACTGGTGGAAACAAGTGAACAAGTGAAGAAAACAACATTACTGTCCCAGCTGGTTATCATTTTGATTCATTACTGGAAGATCTTAAGATATATACTGCATGTAACAAGTAATCAAATGTGTTTCTCCAAATTTGGTAAAATAAGCCCAGACATGTTTGGTGGCTTATTGTTTTATCTTTTTAATTAACAAATATTGCCATCTTATGTCCAGCAGATGACCTCTCTGCAAATGATACATTTTCCTCCAAAAATATGGGTTGTACAAATACTATTCTGTTTTGAGTTGGACAAAATTTATATACACAATCAGTCAAATGTTTGGACAAACCCTTTCATCCAATGATTTCCTTTGTTTTTATTATTGGCTACATTGAGGATTATTGTTTGCAAACCTCACCTGTTGCTTTGATGACAGATTTGGACACTTTCATTTTTTCAATCAGATTCATGAGGGATCGACCTAGTATTTAATTATTAGGTGTTCATTGAGTTCATTAGAGGAATTTCTTGCATTTACTGTGTTTGGGATCATCAATTTTGATGGTCAGTTTGGTACCCAGTTAGTGATCCAATTTGACTACAGTTCTACTGCACATTATGGCAAGAACCACTTAACTAATGAAAAAGATTATTACCTTATTACAAAACATATTCTGGTTCGTTGAAATCTTTTGTTTACTGCATAATTCCAGGTGTTTCTTCATCATTTTGTTTGTTCTACAATGTTGAAAATATTCAAAACAAAGAAAAAACATTGATTGAGAAGGTGTGTCCAAACTTTTGAATTGTAGTGTAAAAGAGGTTACACAAAAAGTATATACAATGCTGCTACCAGTGTTTTTATTATTCTCATAGCCAGTGATCAGCAATCTTGTTTTCAACACTACATTTGAGACTAACTTTGCTCCTTTTGGTCAAACTGTAATTTTTGACAAATTTAGCTACATTAAAAGTATGCAAAAGAATGTAAAGAAGCAAATGTCAAGTATGTCTTAACTGACTAAATATATTAAGAGTAAGGAAGAAAAGTATATAAATCAGATTTTTCACTGAAAATTTGCTTTAAGGCAGGAGTGCCCAAGTCCGTCCAGCAATGTGACTAATCTTTGCGCAAACACACCTGGTTAATTCCTAGGTTTAGTGAGTATATTTGAGAGGCCAGCCTACCAGACTGTGCTGGACACTGGTCCTCCAGGACCAGATTCGGACACCCCTGCTTTAAGGTCAGACAGAGAGAAAACAGGTTTATCATCCCTTCACTTCAGGCCCGCAGAGTCTATCCCCAGCTGCCCAGAGAGCACGAGAGAGAGAGAGAGAGTCAGACAGGGAGAGAGTAATGAGGGTGTTATCTGCTTCCTGCACTCTTCATTACAGAATGGTCAGCCAGCAAAGGCCTTGATGGGTGTCAGGGACTGAGGGTGATGGGCAGTCAGGGAGACCACAGCCCTTTTACAAGAGACTGTCTGGAAACAAGATTTGAACCTCTGGAGTTTCCTTTTGTAGGAGGTTCAGCCAGACAGAGATATAAGCTTGCCATGTTCCCACGCACGCACTCACACACATACATATTCATTTCCACACATGGAGATCTAGGCTGAAAAGCAAAAAGTTGTGTCTGAAAGTCTGACACTGAATGCACCTCAGCAAGAGACAAACTCAAATATACTCTTAAAAATAGAAGTATGTGTATCTGAAAGTGTTCTTTAGAGCGAGGCCATGCAGCAACTACTGTGGGTTCCCTTAGCAGGTGTTCAGATGACGTGTTTCTAACTCTCTCAAGTGTGAGACTTTTTGTTGTCATCTAAGGAGCAGCATGCACCTCTACTGGAAATCTCTCCTCTAGCCTGTGCACGGCTTCATATCTTTAAAAGATGCGTTTACTGTGAAAAGATGCGTTTACTGTGCCTTACGTCATCCACAACTCACCAATCCTGTTCCGTTAACTTTTAAACTGAGAGTTATGAAAAGGTTTTGTTCCAACAACAATAATACAATACATCTTCATATATTCATGTCAATAGATCAAATAAAGCAGCAAATATTTCTCTGCTGTCCTCATGTTGCATTCCGGTGGCTGTTGGAAGAAAGTGTCTCTAGATTAGATGCTGTAATTGCCCTGCATACGTTTTTCCTGCCAGATAAACGTAAGACTGCTCGCTGAGTAGACACAGAATGTTTGTGTGTCTACATTGGCTTGATGGAATGTTGTCCTTTACACACTTGCATATTTGATTTGCATATGTTGTTTTTCTTATGAACATGATGGAATGCACATTTAAAACAAATAACCAGAATGCCTTTTAAAGCATAGTACATTTGCTGTGTGCATGTGTTTCCCTGCTCTTACCTTAACAAGCTGATTTACAAGCTTTTCCTG
Source organism: Rhabdalestes septentrionalis (assembly GCA_037832545.1). NCBI lineage: Eukaryota > Metazoa > Chordata > Actinopteri > Characiformes > Alestidae > Rhabdalestes > Rhabdalestes septentrionalis. The sequence goes on along the minus strand of JBBMFX010000016.1, from coordinate 11,338,914 downwards.
GGTGGGGGTGGGTGTGTTAGTGTGTCAGAGCAGGAAAACTAAAACGTACAGGACAAGGAAACTGCAGGACCAGGGTTTGGAACCTATACTATTTCAGTAAGTTTTTGTAAAGAAGATGAAGAACCTTTTAAAGAACCACTTTAACATAACAATTAATGCTCCTGCAACTTTATTGCAAATCCAGAAACCATTTAATTGAATTTAAGCAAACCATAAAGTGTACACTGCAGTCTGAAACATCATGTATCTCAACCCCCTTGTATCTTTCTGCATGCAGCATAACATTACATTTATACAGGACAGAGCATAACAGGCTTTAGATTAATTGGATTCCATTTGAGAAATGTCAAAAATGGTAATGGCAGATTTTGAGGCAGAGAGCCACTTAATATAGCCTGCATTAAATTTCCAATTCCTTCTCTGCAATGCATCATTATCTTCTTCAGAAGGTCTGCAATTACATCTGCAGTTATGTATGGAATCGGGAAATGTTGCACGCGAACACTCGCAGCAGGAGTAATGATTTCACCCTTTTCGTAATCAAGCTCCATGTGACACAAGGAGCTTCTGTGGGGAAGCCGAACTTGTCAAACCTTGACAAGAAAGCAGCCGTGCGGTCTGAGTCTGAAACAAACCTTTTATGAAATATTGATATCCCACTGCTCGACTAACCTCCCTTTCCCAGTCCTGTCACATATGCAGAGCACTTGGCTCTATCTTCCACCACACGGCATTTTACGTGGATATGCAGCCTGCCCCGTCTTTCTCCTGCCCCTGACTGACTTTGACAGCGAGGGCTTTAATTGCGTCTTCATTTTAAAGGTGTAGCATGAATAATAGAGGATGGAGATGTACCGAAGCGCATAATCAAACTAACTAACCCAGTTTCCTCCCTCACAGCCTCTTAACTGCCATTTCTCTCATTTTCAGCTTTATCTCGCTTTTCTCCCCTCCCCTCCGCCCGAATTCATTTCTCGGATCCTTTCAGCTCGACTCTAACATGAGGAAAATCAAACAAAATGAGAGTTTATATTACCAGGTTTATTCTCCCCATTATTCGATAGTAAAAATGCATTAGCAGAATAAAACAAATTAGAGCAGCTCAGAGCATGCATAATCCAGTTCCTCGAAACCCAATCAGAGCAGTTCTGCTCACAATAAAAGTTACACTGACTTTTCTCACAAATGTTATGGCTTATCACACAAATGACATCTCTGCGTATGTAATCATCAAAAATCTCAAATTCAATTATGAGGAATGTTTGTAGGTCAATTTCTCACTTGGTTCTACAGACACTGTCATTTAGTCAGCTCGAAGTCTATAATGTAACTTTAGCCCCTTTGATAATTGGATTTGTAGACATGATGGATCCTCATAACATTAAGAAGAGGGCCACTGTTTTGGCTGGCACACGGTTGATCGTTGGACATTTTGTTCTGTTAAGCAAAAACGCTTTTGATGGCAAATTAATATCTAAGATGAAATGGTACTTGGGAGTGGGGGGAAAAAATGAAGACACCAGGGCTGTTATGAAATTTGAACCACCTCCCACTCACTACCATTCTTCCACTGGAAATGAAGGCATCCCAGGAGGCAGATTTGAATCCCATTTGCATTAGTTGCAACCAAAGTACACACCCTCTCCATATCCACCATCCATTTAGCACACTGCAGGGAATGCATGACTGAACACTGCTGTGCAGGAAATGCACTGCCTGAACAAACAGCACACCATGAAGAATTTCTGTTTATTCAAAAAGCTACTTCCCCTTACCACTAACCCATTTCCTGAAATAGATCCCTCCCCATTCATACTCTCAAGTGCTCCAAGGAGAGAAATCGCTCCTGGCGGCCAGCGTCCTACATAATGCAATTATGTAAACGACAAAAAACGGAGATAGGCAAGTGGGGGGAATTAAAAAAAATAACACGGTTGATGGTTGATGACTGGCTGATATTGAGGCAAACATTCAAAGCCCACACAAACCAGCTGTTTCATAAGTGATCACCAGACCTCTGAAAGTGGGAAACGAAACATACTGTCCTAATAATCCATTACATCAGGCATTCAGGAACCTCTGTACAACTCTGAATACCTGATTATCCAGGTACTTCTGTACAACTCTGATTACCTCTGTACAACTCTGATCACTTATTAATTGAAGTCCAGTTTTATTGAGAATTTTTTTTTATATACTTAGTAATAATGCAGATACATAACACAGAGATATTCTTTTTGACGTTTTGACATTTTGGCCATATGCTTTTTTTTATTGATTGCTACAGTTGCAAGGCTGTCGGTTTTTACAGAAGGTTTACAGCATGCTCTTAATTAGGGGTGTGCAGAGCGGCCGCTATTCGTATCTGCATTTGTATTAGGGGAAAAATTAGGGGGGCATGTAAGCGGAATACCTAAAAGTGAAAGTCATCAATCGGTCACACGTGAACACACCACTGCACATAATGTGAACAGCATGAAATTCCTCCTCTGCATTTAAACCTATTCACCAAGTGAAGCAGCAGGCAGCCATGTACTCTGCGCCCAGGGAACCTCAGAGGAGTCTAACGGTCTTCAGGATCGACCCACGACTTTCTGATCGCAGGACGAGTTCCCTCAAACACGCCAGCGTGTGACCGGGGGTGGGGGCGGGGTTCCCGAATACAAATATTTTTATATAAGTGTTTGTCTGATACCGTATTCGGATTGGGCCCCACCCCTACTCTTAATGCTCTCCCAAATAAAAGAAAATTATATATTGTGGGTGATCATTGTTCTGTTTGCATAATAAAGGTATACATGATATAATCCAAAATGAACACCATAAACGCAGCCTGAACTCTTTATAGGAAACAGAATGAGGACGTCTCTATGAGATTCCCAAGTATGAAATTCAGTGCATGTACAGTGCAGATATTCCATGGTCCATTTACCACGCAACTACAAGTCAGTTAAGAAAATGTAAGAAATATTGCACTTTAAAAACATTATACTTGCCATTGATCGACACCTAGTTATTGTGTTGCATCGTTCTCTTAGGGTGTCTCAGTGCATCAAAACACATTATCACAGTTCTCACAGTCACTGAGGCATTGAAGAGTTTACACCTGCTAAGTCTCAGTTTAAGACGCAGGTCAATACAGTATCGAGCCAGCAGGCTGGAGCAGAATGGAAAGGTGTTTAAGTAGCGTGACACACAAGGAGTGCACTTCCCCTAGTTACACATTTCTGATCACAACAGAGAAAGGGTGCTGCCTGTCACTCCAGATGGAGGGATATAGAATGAAGGCGGAGACTTAGGAGAATCAGAGGATATGGGATGAGGGAGAAGACGCAGTAGAGTGGAGGAGTGAAGGAATGCAAGAATTACAGTGAATTAAATCTATTTTCCTTTTACTGGAAAGGCGAAATACAAAAAGGCACAAATTCAGAGCCCTGTCTAAACAGTGATTATATTCAATTAGAAAGATTTCATGTGTTTGTCTGGGTGAAATGTTCAAAGACTTGCAGGGTATAATTGCATCATTTGAGAGCTTTTTGGAGCTTTTGGAGAGGAGAACACAGGCAGTGATAATGAGAGCAAAAATGATGAAATGCAGGCCTTTTTCTATCAAATATTTATTTCTCACTTTTCACCTAGGTGTTTAATCATCAGTATAGACCTTAATGTAGCTACATGCATACTGAGATATTATTTGATTATATGAATGTCAAGTTAATGGTGTGGTTCTTCAGACTCATTAACAGATCTTGGACTGGTCTCGCATTAGGCATAAAGAACAACATGAGAATGGAGAATAAAATTTGGATGAATGTCTAAGGTCAGGTAATTTATCTTTAAGGGTTTAGAATAGCTCTCTATTTCCCACAAGTAGGACATTTTCATTGTTATGGCAGCAAGTGGAAAGTACAGTAAGAGTAAGAGCAGCATGACCAACATAAAATGAAATAGAATAAAATAGAATCAAAGCTATGCAACACAAGAGTGTAATTGAAAAAATACACCATATAAATCATACAAAAATGTAATGTTTGTGTGTATGTACATCTGTCCTCATAAGTTTACATACCATGATTTCTTAATCATTTTTCAGAGAATATGAAAGATACCACAAAAACATTTCTTTCACTCATGGGTAGGGATTGTCGGAAACAACTTTACACTTTTTAAATCATAATCACAATACAAACTACCCAAATGACCCTAATCAAAAGTGTACATACCCTAATTCTTACCCCTTTTAACATCAACGACAGATTGAAATCTTTTGTGGTGGTTGTGGATGAGTCTCTCTATCTTCTAGTAAAGCTGCCCAATATTCCTGGCAAAAAGCTTGTGATGACCCTGCTCGCCATCTAGTGTTGGACATTCACATTTTATTTGGACATTCCTATTTGTGACGGCTCTGAACCTATTGCTGCTCCTAATGAGCCTCAGGTGTTGCAGATCGCAAGTGCAGTGACAGGTTCAGAGCCGTCACAAATGTGAATGTCCAACACTAGATGATGATCAGGGTTGTCACCCCACTCCAGAACCTTCACTTTATTTTGCTTTAGTCAATGACAAATCAATTTGGTCTTGTGTTTTGAATCATTGTCATGTTGGAATGTCCAAGGACATCCCATGCGCAGCTTGCGGGTTGATGAGTGCAAATTTTCTTCCAGTATTTTTTGATAAATTACAGCATTCATCTTGCCATAAATTCTGACTAAATTTCCTGTACCACTGTAGTTCACACATCCCCAAAACATCAGCGATCCACCACCGTGTTTCACTGTACTAATGGTGAACCTTTTATCATAGGCTTTATTGACTCCTCTCCAAATGTAGGGTTTATGGTTGTGGACAAAGAGTTCAGTTTTAGTCTCATCACTCCAAATGACTTTGTGCCAGAAGGTTTGTGGCATTTGCGTACTAATGGCTTTCTACTGGCAACTTGACGATGCAGTCCATCTTTCTTCAAGTGCCTTCTAATGGTGCATCTTGAAACAGCCACACTACATGTTTTCAGAGAGTCCAAGTTATTTGTGGGTTTTTTTTTGCAACATATTTTCCTGGAAGTAGTGTAAAATATTCGGTCTAGCTGACTGTAATTTAGTTTCAACAGAACCCCTAATTTTCCACTTCTTAATTACAGTTTGAACACTGCTGATTGGCATTTTTAATTCCTTTGATATTTTCTTATGTCCCTTTCCTGTTTTAAAGAGTTCAACTACCTTTTTGCACAGATCCTTTGACAATTATTTTGCTTTCCCCATGACTTAGAATCCAAAACATGTCAGTGCAGCACTGGATGAAAGATGCAGGGATCTGTCAGGAGTTAAAACTTGTTGACCTTTTATACACACCTACTAATTACAAGCAAACAGATCACAGGTGAAGTTAGTTATCTTTATAGCCATTAGAACCCGTTTGTGTCAGGTTGTGTGAATGTATTGGGCCAAGTCACCAGGGTGATCAGGGTCATTTGGGTAGTTTGTGTTGTGATTAGGAGTAAACACAGTTGTTTGACAATAAATGGCTTCAGCCAAACACTAACCATGAGTGAAAGAAAAGTTTTTGTGTTAT
>JBBMFX010000016.1:11302441-11313807 GCA_037832545.1 Rhabdalestes septentrionalis | reverse complement strand
TGTGTGTGTGTGTGTGTGTGTGTGTATACTTGCACACACTCTCCCTGCACACACTCACACATATCTCTGTATAATCACAAAGCTTGGCATTGGTTCGTTCTTTCGTCACTCCTTGCTCAACGTCCGTCTCTATAGAACACTCCTTTTTTTGTTTTGTTCTTCTCAAAGCCCTGTATTAATTTATTACTGTTTTTACCAAATTTGATAGTCTGTATATGAATTACAATACAGTCTATACAGGGATAACATCAATATTTACAATCTAGCACTGCAGGAATTCAGTGTGAATTGTACAGTATGGATACGGGTATACCTTGACATTTTCTTTTTGGGTAATGTATTAAGCTGGGATTAAATGAAATTAAAGTGTTTGGGCGCATATTTGGGGGCATATTTAGGGTCTGTAACCGCAGAGGGGGTTTACTGTATACTTGTATTATTGCACATGAGCATATGATATTTCATTGGAATCATTAGTTTAATGGCACAGGACAGTTAGTTAGCAGCAATAACAGTGTCAAGTCATTAGGGTGCATGTTCTCACAGTAAACAGGGTTACAGAAAAGTGCAGATGCTAACTGAGAGCATGAGCATAAACAGTATAAAAAGTATAAAAATTTTAAACAGTATAAACCGTATAAATAGCACAAAGTGGGGGAGTTGAAATTTGCTGATCAAGCAGGAACTAGGCATTTATGTGCATTTATGTGCATTTATGTATGTTCAGAGCCCTGATTGCATGTGGCATAAAGTTGTTACACAGCTGAATTGAAGCAGAAAATAAGCTTCGATACCATTTGCCAGATGGTAAGGCAGAATATGTAGTGTAATGGGTGGGAACAGTCCTTCACAAAGTTACTGGCTCTGTTAAAGCAGTGGGTTTGGAAAATATCCTTCAGTGGGGGCAGGTGCACACATAACCTTTCTAGCTGCTTCCACTATCTGCAGCAGTGTGTTGCAGTCTGAAACAGTGCAGTTACTTTACCAGGCAGTGATGCAAATGGAGAGAAGATTTTCTATGGTTGGTGAGGGTTGGTGGGGGAGACTTGCTCTCTTCTGTCTCTGTAGAAAGTGCAGGAGCTTCAGGGCCCTCTTAGATATGCATGTGGAGTTGGGTTTCCAAGAGAGGTCTTCAGTGATATGGATGCCCAGGATCTTTACATCAGTCCCATTGACAGTGAGAGGGGGTTCTCCTGAAGTCAATTCTCATCTCCTTTGTCTTGTCAACACTGAGAGAGATCATTGTCCTTTTTCCAGGCAACCTCTGTATGGGTTGAGGCTTTGTTGTTACTGATGAGAGACAACACTGGCATGTCATCTGCAAAGCTAATGATTTGATTAGAGCTGGACACCAATCAAATCATCAAATTTGGACAGTAAATGGACAGTCAATTGGGAACAATATGAGACCCTTTTTTAGAGCTGGTCAACACTTGAGTAGGACAGTGATTGGCTGATTTACATTCATTCAATTAGCAGTTTGTCTCAATAATCATTCAATTTTTTGAATAATCATTCTTTGATTGTTGCTTATTATATTATTCATGAGTAAATTCATATGCAGGGACAATGTGCATTTTCTCATCTCTCTCTGCACAGTGCTGGCCGTGTCTGTTGTAAAAATGAAGGAAAAGAACCGGAGATGTATCTAGGGCAGTGGACACTTGCAGTTTCTTGTTTTTTTATTTAACAATACACCAAAGCTTTTAGTGACAACACGTTTTTATGATAATTGTAATACTGAGCATAAACACAATGCAGCAGCTGCACTCATTTGCATGTTGCTGGACAACAACCCTTCATAAACAGCGCTCTATAGTCGAGCTTTTCGCTGAAATGAATTAGATGGTGAGGAGAAACTGCGAATGAACACATACTGTAATACTTGTCAGAAGAAATGGCTGAGCAGCTGCCAACAAATTTTGGAGATACAGTGTAGCTATGGCCGGTGACCACTGGATTATAGAATAATTTATCCCTCTGTGTTTGATTCATGTAAGTGTTGGCGTGAATTACACAATGGAAGGATGTCTCATTTATTTGGAATATGTTCAAAGAGCCCAGTAGACTAAAGCGCTTTTGCTCCAGTTTCAGGCCCTCTGCTAGTGTGTAATGTATGAAATTGGTGCACAACTCTATATGCATTGCTTATGGGCCATGAGCATGGAAAAATGCAAAATATGCCTCTGTTTCTCATACATATGCATTTAAATGAGGATCACACAAACATCAGAGGATCTTTCTGTATATGCTGGGGATGCTGGAATTATGGGTGGCTTATAGAGTTTTCTAGCAATTAACTGTGGCCTTTTTATACCAGGTGTAAAAATGGTATCTAAAAAGCATTTGCTGTTGGGAGAATCCCTTAAACAGCGGCAGCTTGCTTCATTGTTAAATGGAGATATATGCCTCAAAGATGTGCTAAAAGAATTTACCAGTAGAGAGGTGTTATTGCAGACCTCAGGTCCAGGTGTACATGTGTTAGAAGATGCAACATATGTCTAATATGTCTTGATGCAGGTGCACTGTGCACACATAACCATTTTTTGCAAACTAGCAAATAAACCTGTTGAATGTTGTTGTAGGAAAGAAATTAATGCATTTACACCAATATATTTATGTCACTGAGCTTTCATTCTCTCTTTTATCTTGCTGATGTCTTGATTATTTCTCTGCACATCTGAAACCTTGTGGCTTAATTAAGAGGTCTTCAGAACATTGAATAAATAAAATCTAATACAGTTAAATGGGTTGTGGGTGTAAGTTGCAGCATACATTAACAGGGCTGCCAACTCTCACGCAATGAGCGTGAGACACACGCATCTGACTGTCTTCACACGCTCTCACGCCACACCTCCAATTTCTCACACTGAAAATCTATTTTTCTATCTTTCCCATTTTGCACAATCCTCAACGGTAGGTGGGCCACCGAATGTCACAGCAATCCTCGGCAAAAGAAGAAAGTACCCACCCGCTCAACCCTCGAGATGTAAGGCAGCACCAACCCCCAGCAGCCCCCGCTCGACGCTCGGAATATAAGGCAGGTGTAGGGAGTTCTATGTCAATTAAGATTTCTTCCATGCCTTCAAAAAGCTGCTGCTCCCACTGGCCCATACAGATCATTTTTATCTGAACCTATACTCTACAGATCTAGGGGTACAGTCAAGGCATGCTTGTTCAGGGAGTGAGGTGCAATTTCCAAAGATGCTATTTATTTATAAAGGAAACAGACTCTACAGGATCAAAACCAAAAGGCACAAGGGCCTAACAGAAGAACACTAAACAGCAGATAAATAAGGATAGTGTTACATGCAGGAACGTGTCAGTGCTATCGCGAGGGCTTTCGTGAGGCTAATGAGAAGCTAATGACCAGCAACTGAAGAAATGGACTCATAGAACTTATATATTAAACACACTTTGACAAGAACCAATCATGAAGCACAGTTACTTAAAATAAACACCAGACTGCTGACAATGTGACCACAGACACAAACGCACACTTATTCCAAAATAAAATTCCCATAAATATAAACTAAAACATAACAACATTGTGGCCACTAGCTGCTGCTAACTGTTGGGTCAATAAAGGTATGCACATTAAAGAAACATATTTGTTTAGGATATAATGGCACAAGGAACATCTCAGGTCAGAAGGAGAAGAAGGTCAGATGACAGAGCAGGATGCAGCAGAGGGGATGAAATAGAACCTTTAATTCCCAGTCTTTATCTATTATGCAAATGTGAAATATTATGCATGTTTGTCTGGTCAGTTTGTATCTCAATCAGACGCCTCTTTCTTTTCAAAGCTGGCAGTTCTTAGTCAGGCCGAATGATCAAACAGACTCTGTGTTGATAGTCTGACTTACAAGAATATTTCAGAGTGGGCAGTGTTGAGGTAAGATCAGTTTTCACCAGAGCAGAAAGATGCTGTGGAATCATTTCTGATCCTCAGACAGTAAATCTTCTGTTAACATGGCCTGTTACTGAAAATCGCTGAGGTTGCTTTATCAAGACAATGTATATGCAAACTCCTTTGAATAATACATGCAATGTCAATCTTTGTAAAAAAGCAATTCTCAATTTTTCCCTTAATTGTCAAAATTTTCTTTGTAATACACAAACTGCCGAAACAGTTCTGTGTTAAGGAGCGTAGAGGGAGAGAGGAAGGGGGGGGGGGGGATAACTTGTGGTAATATGGATATAAAGCTTACACTCTCTGTCGTTCCAGTCAGATAAATCTGACATATCCTAACCGGGACCCTGAAATAAAACCTTCTTAAAGGCATTTTAATGTGTAATAGGCAGACAGGGTCATAGTAATTGCCAGTGCATTGTAGGAGAATGGGACAAATATTGCTAGACAGACAGAGAAATTATGTGCAGAAAGTTACAATAAAAGGACCCTTCAAGCAATCCTTCAATGAAAATGATTACATCAATTATTCCCCTGCTGTGGCTTACTTAGATTCTGTTGAAAATGTGGCTTCTAAACTTCCATTCCTGTCTTTAGAATTATTTTCAGATTTTTTTCAGATTGATTATGCATGCAGTCTTATTGTGGCATTTTTGTCAGTTCTGCTCGTCAAAACAAGAACAAGTCACACGTACAGGCTAGACTTGCTGACATTAATTCTATATTGAATGTAGATGTAATCCCCTGGCATGCGCAATGAAACAGTACTAAACCTTTTTATAAACTTGCATCATTTTCAAGAAGGTGAAAGGAAAATCATCAGACTTCTTTTTTTGAAGCCATAACACACCAGAAAAGCAGGCCAGTAATTTACTGCTGATAGGCGTCACTCATTGTTCTTCCAACCTCAAGCATGACTATGAGGCATGACCCCACTACCCTACAAGGTCATTTAATTTTGATTGAAGGCAATAGTTATAAGATATTCAGATGAATAGTTTTGTTGGAACTGTGTGTTTGTAGGGAAGGCTGAGATGTAGAAAGATTATGTAAATGTATTTTTCAACAACGGCTGAAACAAAATGCCATATTTACCATTCACAACAGTGCCGCTTTGCACTTTCAGGATTTGATGGAAGAAAATTGTTTCTTGAGGAGCACACACACCGGCATGAAGATTTAAGGCAAAACCCCATACAGTCAAAAAGTATCAAAGCCACCCACTATTACTAGATGGCTTGAGGTCAAAACATATGGAAAATGTCAGGGCCTGTATTTGTCCAGAATGACTCTGAACAAAGTCTGACTACAGTGTGTCTTCATACTGATCTGTATCCAAGGACAAGGGTATAACAATGGCTTATGCTTTGACTATAGTGATTAAGGTGACCATATATCGTATGTGAACACACCACAGCACACAGTGTGAACAGCACAAAGTCTTCCTCTGCATTTAACCTGTTCCCCAAGTGAAGCAGCAGGCTGGCAGCAGAGTGTGGGGCAGTACATTGGTCAAGGGTGCCACAGAGGTGCCACTAGCCGTCCTGGGATTCAAACCCACAGGGCCAACTCCCTAACCACTGAGTCACCTGCTGCCCCATAAATAGGAAAAAGTAACAGTAAAGGTTCAGATACATTACTTGTTTTAGTAGACTCAAGTGTAATAAATACATGTTAGCGATTGAATGTGCAATGATTTAATGTGTCTCAGTGTGATCACATAGATCAAACTTTTCCAAACATCCCAGATTAACATTATGTAGCAGGAATCAAGTAAATGTATGTTGGTGGCTAATCTGATGTGGTAGGACTGAGTAAAGAGCCTGGACACCTAACTCTCACTTAGCTCTATCAACCAAAGATTTACAGAGAAAAAGTGTTTCATAGTAACTTCAAACACACGGACATGCACACCATGACTGTCAAATCTCCAAATCAGATAATCCAATCACTTATGAATGAACAGGAATCTCAGTGCCAAATAGAAACATATCTGTATACGAAATGTTTAATGCACAAGCACATGGACAGGCTCACACACTTTCTATAGTTTTAATACACATTCTATACTTACTTTTGGTTTACTGTCTATTCTTACTTTAGTTTATAGGTGTACTGACCAACACAGCCATTCAACTGTACATTTCCTGAATATGCTTAGTGAATACATGGTAGAAAGATTTGCTTTAAAGGGGACATATTACATCTCTTTTTAAACAACTTATTATTATAAATGGTAGGGCTATACATGTTCATGAAGTTCTTTGCACAAAATCACTCTCATATAAAGAGATCTCACCAGCTCTATTCTTGACAGTTTCAGTCCCTTTCAAAATGAGCCATATAAGGGCTCTGTCACGTTTATGCAAATAAGCTGTTGCTGGCCACACCCATCAATCCCATACTTTTGCTGCTTGTTTAACACATGTGAAAATGGCAGAAAACAGAGGCACTATCCAGTCCTATATGTTCGACCTCAAGTCAAACACTTCATGAATGACTTGCCTTGCCTGTAGCCATAGCGCTCACCATCTCTCATGCGTGCTTGTAAAACCAGCAGACAAAAATGGCAGATGTTCAACTAATCTAGTGGGTGGGAGCTCGACAGATGAGGGGTGGTTCTATGCACATTTCCTCATACTGATGTCACAATAGGAGACCCATCCAAACATCTCATAGAAGCTTATGAGTCTTGACACCAAATTATTTTAATTGACTCACAGAAAACAGATGTTTTTTTGTGCTTAGATTGTTTATAGGAGCAATACAGACCCAAATGAAATACAAAGGAATGCAAAAAGTTTTTTTTTTTTTTTTGCATAAAATAAAAATTGTTGAAAAAAATGTTACATTTAAGTTAAATTACAATTTTGGTAGAGCTTCTGCCATTAGGGCATACTGTGTTGGATTAGTTTTTATGTAAAGTAAAAATGCTTCACAGGACAGCCCAGTATGGCCACTAGGAATGGCCAAGGTCTGTGGTGAGACATGCTGTCCATATGGGCCTTTTCAGCTTGTTGGCCTGTTTTGGCTCCAAAGCAGTTTGCCAGTTTTACTTTCGCCATATCTCTGCTGGACAAGGCCCGGAACTGTCTTAAGACATGCAGGCAAAATAAGCATGTTTTAATGTGAGTCAATTTTGGCTTACATGCAGATTTCCAGTACGGACAGAGGACCAGCAGTGGCATACATTTGGATACGGCTTGCTGGTCATTACTTATTATCCATAATTCATTATCCTGTTTTCACATGACCTCGCGTCAAGCCAGGGCTTTCGGTCTTTGAGCAGCGAAACCATCTTCAGAGACATAAAGGAAAATGAATGCAAAGAACTTGGGGATATGAATTCAGTTTGGGCTGCTGGAATGAAAACAGTCTGCGACACGTACGCCCACACTTTATTGAATAATGTTCTGAAAAACATGGCAATTAGCACCCTTAAACTGCGTTCCCGAGCCGCAAGAGTCAAGATCGCGTCTGGGCGCTGGCGTGTGTGGGCACTGTGGCGGCTTTGTGCTGCTGCTGCTGCTGCTTCTCCCCCCGCAGGTTCAGCATGGACACAGCTGCGTCTTCATGCACAGGCTTTGGTGCGGATGCTCCTTCTGTGGAGAAAAAAACCCCCAGCAGACCAGAGGCTCACACATTCAAGCTGTAGCACATCAGTGGGTGCGTGTGGGAGTTCTTTCTGTATGCAGGGCTCAGAACTGGCAGCTATTCTACATACATACATTAAAATGCAAAGAGGGATCTTTCTTTGAGATGGTATGTCTTGTCTGTTTGTGAGTGTGTTCATTTGTTTCTGTACATTTTTAGGACATAAGAACAAATGACCTGACTTCAAAGGAAGTCAGTGAGAAATAAAGCTTACTTCAAATGTGAGGGCCATTTCTTGAGAAAGATTTTCCAGGGATTTTTCTTGGTTCACTTTTAAAATTTGCAGTAATTTACTGATAATGTGGAGGGGAGGGCTGTCACGTCCTTCCTCCTGAAACCGAGTCCCAACATCAGTGGACAGCTCAATGTGGCTGAATGCGCTGGTGATTCTATAAAGTCTGTTATCTGTTATGGATTGGCGTGCTCTACACTGAGAGTCTGAATGAGTGGGAAGATGATCCTACCCACGCATGCCATGTACATCAGCCCCTGTAATTCATAGCAAAATACAATAATACACTTCCATCACGAAAGAGTTCATGCATGCACATCACCAATACAAATATACAGTGTTATATTCATTATAGTGGTCAGAACTCTGTCATGGTGGAAGTAAATATATTTATGCATGCATGCTGCGTGTATGTATTTGGTACTGATTTAAAGTTTCATGTTTAATTCAGTCCTGCACAGCGCTCTCAGTCATCTCTATTTTCGAAAGAGGGCATTTAATTCGGTGCAATACGGAGCTCAAGTTTCCTCATTTCCTGTTTGAAGTTTGCTAATAGAGCCCCAAAACAATATTGCACAAAAGAGGACAAGGGAGTTTTAAAATAAGTCAAATTATATTTTTACCTAAAATGCCATTGCGGTTCAATTACGATGTGACAGTTCCACAAAAATTAATTAGGAAAACTTTCAATGTCTCAAGGCATCAGCTATCAGTGGCAGTGCAGTGACTGGCACCATTTCTTTCTGGAACATTGCACAGACACAGATCTACTTTTTTTTTCTTCCTAAATTCTCCACAGAAAGGAACTCCAACAACAGAACCGCGGACTGTTTGTGTCTCCATCTGTCCGAATATAAAAATACGATACAAAGTGGGACATCAGCAATCCAACAGGTATGAAAGCTCCGTGTGCACAGCAAAATGAGTCACACAGCAGCTTTGGAGAGGAGACATCTGTGTGCTGTAATAAAAAGCGAAGACTTTTCCCCATAATTTGTTGGAGCGTTTGTTCTCCTCAGGACGCAATAATGATCTAGTTTAGAGCTGTGGCCTAAAACAATGCGCCTTGATGTGCAAAAAGCTCTGACCTCAATAAACTTTTCTTCAGCTATTAATTTCGGTGACACAGATTTGAGTGGGCGGGGTTGGGCCTGCCTGCGACGGAGCCTGAGAAATCATGCCTCGTGGTGCTTCCTGACTCAACTCATCAAAGCACAGACAGGCTCCTCTTTATTACTGCCTATTATGGCTAGGTTTGGGGAAGAGAGCCACAGCAGGCTGATGATAAGGGCCAGTCTGTCGTCACTGTGCCCTCATAACATTCGCTCCAAATATAGTCTCCAATTCCAGGTGGTCCCACTCCTGCAGGCCACTCTGTCTGCGTTCAGCTCGTAACTATTCTGCAACTCAAGACCCAAATCAGGTGCAATCGTTTAGGGAGGTACTGTTATTTGAGTGACAGCCACAGTTTCCCATAATCTTTAATACCTGTGTTCTTTGCATATGTTACATTGCACATTTATATGCCCTATTGTACATGTCACATGTTTGTGAAATGATGCACTATTCATGGATTTGCACTTGTTACAGTCATATTATATAGCATCTTCATGATTGCAGGCAATAACAAAAGCATGGTGTAACCCATTTTTAATTATTTATCACTCATTGAAACTAGTGGAGAAATGTAGTTGTAATGCAGGTTGGAAACTTACATTTTCAGCAATCGTATATGTGGACAAGGACACATTGTTTTATAATTACCATTCAGAATCAGGATCAATTGTTTATCTAGTGATGGGTTCATGTGGAATTTATGTTATTTCTCTGTTTGCTGGGTGAAGACAACAATTGATAAACATCGAAAGGAATTTTAATTAGCCTCTTTATTCACAGTAAATAAAGGTGACAATTATTCTGAATGGCACAGTATGTTGGTGGCTAATCTGATGTGGTAGGACTTGAGTAAAGAGCCTGGACACCTAACTCTCACTTAGCTCTATCAACCAAAGATTTACAGAGAAAAAAAACTCATTAAACAGTATTTCAGTACATGTAGAGTTTAAATACAACTATAATGCCATTGAATAAAAGTATTAAAAAGTATAGATGTATTTTTTTTTAGTTTTCAGAAATCTTTCAGATTCTGCTTCTTTGACTATAAAGGGAAAAAAGCTCAGAGAGGATAATCTTAAGAGTACATCGCTTTTGGAATGGGAACTAAGGCCTTTTTTTAAAGAGCTTTAGTCAGCTAACCTCTGTTTTACAAGGTTGAAACTGGAAGGTGTTCAACCTTCAGTGCTGCACATTGAATGACGGTATAAAAACCCCAAAGTACATGTTCATGAAAACAGACACTGTTTGCCGACTCTCTATCTCAGCCCACCTTAGTGTGTTTGTGATTCACTGTTTACTTTCACAGTGTGGGCAAGCCAGTCACTGCAGGCCTGCCTGTGTCCGGTTGTTCTTAGCAGGTTTTCATTGCCTTCTGCCCTAAAAGCTAAATGAAGCAGTCGACTCCTGCTGTTGTACAGCTATTGAAAAAAAAAAGAGAGATGAAGTGTGTAACGTAGTCAAAAGCTTCTTACATATTTAATATAGCCTCGTACTCGAGTGCCCCGCAGTAGACATGCTGGATGAAGGCTAGTGAAATCCCCAAAATATTGTGAACATATAAATAATGTATCATATGCAACAATTAACTGTAAAACCACTGACAGGTGAACAGAATAACATTGGTTATCTCATTATAATAAAACCTGTCAAGAGGTGGGATATATTAGGCCATAAGTGAAGAGATCTTGAAGTTGATGTGTTAAAAGCCAGAAAAATCAGTGGATCTGAGAAAACTTGACAAGGGTCTGATTGTGATGGCTAGATGACCTGGTCACAGCATCTCAGAAACAGCAGGTCCTGTGGGCTGTTCCCATAATGCAGTGCTTAATACCTGCCAAAAGTGCTTCAAGGATGGACAACCAGTGAATTTGTAACAGGATTATGGACACCTAAGGCTTACTGATGTATAAGGGGAGTGAAGTCTGGCCTGTCTAGTGTGATGCCATAGAAGAGCTACCTTAGCACAAATAGCTGAAAAAGTATATGCTGTCAATAATAGAAAAGAGCACAGAGTGCATTATTGCTTGCTGCATTCAGGGATATGTTGCCACAGACCAGTCAGAGTGCCCATGCTGACCATGTCCACTGCCACACTGGACCATGAAGCAATAGAAGGAGTTCTGGTCTGATCAATCATGTGTTTTTTCTCAAGGCAACAGCTATCAGAGGCATTGCAGTATGAGGCACCATTTCTTTCTGGAACATTTTTTTTCTTATATCAAGTGCATGTGTGTCACTTACCTGGGGAAGAGGTGGCACCAGGCTGCACTACAGGATGGTGGCAAGCCAGCAGAGACATTTTACAATATGTGGCTGTTACTTTGACACAAACCACCTACCTAAATATTGTTTCTAACCAAGTGGACTATGGGGTGCCGTTTGTAAAAACAGCTTCACAAATTTAGAGGTGTCATTTTTTCATCATTTAGCCCAATGTTCACACAATTTTCA
>JBBMFX010000016.1:11270784-11287816 GCA_037832545.1 Rhabdalestes septentrionalis | reverse complement strand
GAGAGAGAGAGAGAGAGAGAGATAGAGAGAGAGAGAGAGAGAGAGAGAGAGAGAGAGAGAGAGAGAGAGATTTTGTAAGGGTCATTAAACTAATATGCTATTTTGAATATCTTACGTATGTCACCTGCATTATTAACCTCCATTCTCACTTCAGACTTCAGGACTAAGTCAGTAACACTGTGACATAGCCTTCCTTGGTGCTCTATCTCAGGTGAAATGGAAAGTACCTTGATAAATCCAGAGACCTCTGACACGATGAAACATCTCTGGCTCACCTCCCACTCTGGAGATTTTAAAGCAGACCTCCACAAGGTCACGGCACAGACATATTCATCAAGAAGCTCCCCTGAGCTCCAGCAGCTCGTAGTGATTTCATTAGTAAACTTGCAGTGGCTCTCCTGCAAGGCTACATGGACTGTGGCACTCTTTCTTTAAATCTGAAAGTGATTTAAATAGCACCTCTACCGCTCTACCGCCTCTCAGAGAAGCCCCAGCGCCTCCGACAAGAATACTAAATAAA
This sequence comes from Rhabdalestes septentrionalis, assembly GCA_037832545.1. Taxonomy (NCBI): domain Eukaryota; kingdom Metazoa; phylum Chordata; class Actinopteri; order Characiformes; family Alestidae; genus Rhabdalestes; species Rhabdalestes septentrionalis. Next base: position 11,287,296 of record JBBMFX010000016.1, on the reverse strand, counting down.
AGTATAAATGCAAATTGGGAAAAAATAGCATGAGTGAAAGCTAGTCAGACTTTCAGAAAAAATGAAGAGTAAAATGTCTGAATGACGAGGCTTTTCTGAGACAAACTCAACTGACAACTTGTTGCTTTAAGCATCAATCAACAGACCTGATTGTGGGGCTCGTTGTGGGAGGGCAGGTTCTCATTTCCAGTTTGGCTGTGAACCTTCATGACTATGTTTTACCGGCGTCAATTAGCAGAAAGCATGTTCAGCCTGCTCGCTCACACACTTCGCTGATGGGGAGAGTTATGCTCTCACGGGTCATTTGCTCTTCAGCTAATTGGGCTTTAAATCAGACCCTTCAGACCAGCTCAACACTGAGGCCATGGAAAGCCCGAGGCCTACTGCAGTGCAGGCACCATGGACAAACAGACAACAGTCCTTTAGGCAAAATTTGAATAAATACATTCATAGTTAGTGGAATTAATTTAGTAGTCAACACTTATGATCAAAATCATTGATACTTTTCAATGAAAATGAATCTTATGTGAACCTTATATATTGTTTTTAAATTTGTTTCCCTGCTATTTGGAAGTACTAGGTGAGACACGAATACATTCGATGGAATGTGACTTTGACAAAGGTCAGATTGTTATAGCCAGGCGGCTTGGTCAGAGCATCTTCAGAGCGCTTGTGGGAGGCTCCTGGTCACCAGTGGTGAGAATACTGACGATCTGAGAAGGATGTTAAGTGTCCAAAACTTACATTTATACCACTTTTACATTTACTTTACATTCACATTTACACTGCATTTACATTTACACTATATTTACAGCATTTAGCTGATGCTCTTGTCCAGAACAATGTACATCAGTGCTCAAGTAGTCCACATCTGTTTCTTAACCCTTAAAACTATATATCAACATCCATTATTCAACCAAGTTGCTGCATGCTTGATACATTTAAACAATGCCAGACAAACAATATATAACAAAAATAAATAAATAAATAAATACAAATTCAATACAAATGTAAAGAAGGAATGGGGATAAGGGTGTTTATTTAGTTGAGAAATAGGCAAGCAAAATGAGAGACATAGGTAGTCACCAAGGTGCCCCTTGAAGAGGAGATCTGATGGGAGAAGGGAGTTTCTTCCACCACTGGGGGGCCAAGACTAAGAAGAGTCTTGACACATGTCTTCTTCTTCTTTAGAGCAGCGGAGGCTCAAGACGAGCCATGTTTGAAGCTGTGAGAAGACGGGATGTGACATGTTGTTTGATCAATGCTGTTATGTATGGGGGTGCCATTCCATTCTTGGCCTTGAAAGCAAGTGTAAAGGACTTGAACTTAACGCGAGCAGCGATGGGGAGCCAGTGAAGTGTCCTTAGTAAAGGTGTGGGGTGTGTGAACTTAGGAACATTGAAGAATAAACTTAGCTGCATTCTGATTCAGCTCAAGTGTTATCTGTGAAATTCTAGCCAGTAAAGAGTTGCAGAAGTTTAGTTTGGAGATGACCAGAGATGAGAATCTGTGTGGCTTTCGTAGAGAGAAAGCCCCTCTTTCACAAGAGCAGTAAAGGATGCCTTGTATGATTTACAATGTTAGATGGAATATCGTGGAAGATGTCATTGAAAGTCTTAATACTAATGTATCACAACACACAGTGCACCTCAATCTGCTGAGTATGGGGCTGTATGAGTACAGATGGGTCAGAGTGCCTATGCTAACTCCTGTCCATCACTGAATGCACCTACAATGGACAAGATTGGTCTTGGGCATGAAAGAAGATGGCTTGGATAACCAGGTAGGTGTGCTATGTACTGGAGTAAGTGATGGCAATATAATGCACTGTGAGAAGAACAATGTCTAACAGTATAACCCTAGAAGGTCCTTGGTTCCTTTTGTGGCTGGGACAGCCTGAGTTCAGTCTGTGAGTAGCTTGCATGTTCTTCCTGTGTCTGAGGGGGTTTCTACCAAGATCCTTTGTTTTCTGCAACAATCCAAAATAAGTGTTTCAAATGAATTAAGAGGCCAAATTCCCCCTAAGTGTGACTGTGGGTGAATTTGTTTGTCTGTGCACCTGCCCTTTAAAGGACAGATCACCTATCCAGGGCGTTTCTCTACCTTTCGTCCCCATATATATGCTCCAGCACCTGCAGTAACAGGATTAGTATAAGTAGCTCAAATACTGAATGAGTGGACAAACACATGAGCAAACGAATGAATGAATTAATGAATGAATATAACCTGAAAAATGCTTAAAAGTAATTTTGGCCCTGTCTGTTATTGGTCTATTTATTATGGCATGTTTCTAAAATGTGAAGTGTGGCTGACATTTTCAAATTGTATTTAAAATGTAAATAATAGACTAGCAAAACCTTTCTATGCACTTGTGATCTTAACAATATGTTAGAATGATATAATATCACATAATAAATTATTTAATTTAATATATCCTAATATATTATTTAATTGAATAAAATGTAATGTTATATGCAGCCTTTGTCTCACTATGATGATGGCCTTAAACCCAGCCTTTCAGAGGACCTTTTCTGTAGAAGGTCAAATGACCCATATTAGTAACCTCTCCTGCGTACCTCATTCAATATTCCATCTGAGCCATGCTGCATGGCAGGCCCTGCTGGTCTGAAATGCACCAAGGCATCTTCTCTAAGCCCCTTACAAATCCACCATAACGCTGCCAAATGCCAGCCCATATTGGTGCAACTGAAGAAAATTGTCTTGATTGAGTGTGAGCCAATGATATTTACTCTGCAGCTTTCGGGGATGCAGATGGCAAAACTCAATCAGTCAGCAGGAGCTAATCGAGCCGAGTGCTGCCCGCAATATTGCTGAAGGCCCAAAATCCCCATTGATTTAGCAGAGAGGGGCAGTCGGGGTGGCTTGTAGGAGTGCAGCTTCCATTGACTGGCCTTTGCTCTGGTAAAGAGAGCTTGTGAGAGACTGGAGATAATGATATAGATTTACACAAGAGCTGTACATCTGCAATTAGCACTCCCCTCCACTGCTTTAAATCAGCACCCTGATGATCCATAGCATGCACCATTACTCAGTCATGGCAGTGCTGGAGGAATCCATGCACACTCCTACCAAACACTCACACACACACGTCACAGACATGAAGGCACACACATGCTTAGAATGTTGATCTGGAGAAATAAAGCATGTTTATAAATCGTATTAAATTCATGGATTTAATCTGTCGTAACTACTCATAACAGCATATAGCACTGAATTAAAAAAATGTGCATCAGTAATGCAAAGTGCATTACATCAATTCAGACTTCCTTTTTATACTTACTTTTGGTAATAAATATGTCACTCTCGTACACTTGATCCATAGACAAATTATGTAGGTATTCGAATCAATGCGTCGCTTTTTTCAGTGCACAGTTCCATCCCTTTAGATCTCTCAGTGTTCAAAACAAACCGTTTCCGCATATGTAATATGAACATTTGTTTAATTGACGTCCTCACTTCACATTTCACAGGCACAATCAAACAGAACAGATTCTGGACAAACTGTTCCATCACCTTCACAAACATGGCTCACAGCTATGACAGCCCCAAGCTTTTAACACTGACGTGTTCGGGAAGTGATCGGTGCGTATAGGCAATGTGAGTGCCCGTCACACTTTTGATTGCTGAAGCAAATCTAAGCTACGCTGAATCATTTCAATAAATGATTGGGCCTTCTAACACTTTCAGAACCAAATCATGGTCGGAGGATATACCGAATGTAATGCTCTAGTTATAAATTAAAGTGCTGTTAGAAGTACTTAAAAAATGTGCAATAATTTATTCATAGAATATATATACAGTTCTGTTCATTAAGTAATATGCCTCCAGACATTGCAGAAGATGCATGCCTATAAACTTTTGCCAGGTTTCTCAACCACTGGGCTGGGGACCATTGATGAACCATGAAGGATTTTGATTGGGCAGCGAATCTAAAACTGAGACAGGCCATTGGTCTGCAATTGGTTGTTTAAGATTATCTAATGTGGCAAATTGGGCCTTGGCAATATGCTGTGATAGTCAGGTGGGCCTTGATGTTTTAAAGGTTGAGAACCATTGAACTAATGTACTTATTAACCACCTATTCCATGTGTTTACATAAAGTTTGTGTGTTCATGCTATAAATCTTCATCTAATATGTTTGTATGCATTTGTGTGTATTCATGCTTTCGCTACTTTACATAAAGCGTCATGTACAATGCAGAACTGTAGATGAAGATAATTTACACCCTGATCAGCTTACCAACATGCTTTTATTTTGTGTCAAGTTTGAGAGAGAGATTATGATGTCTATTGGAATGGTCACAATTTATGAAAGTCTTCACTTATAACTAAAAACCTTGGATGCCTGAAAATGTTCATTTTCATGAGCGCCGTATTCTTGAATTAATGAAGTGTTTTTTGTAGCTTGTACAGAGACCTTTGTGCAAAAGTAAATTTATTATTTAGGCATTGTACTATTCATTTGTACAGTGAGCCCATTATTCATAATAAACTGTGATATGCTGTGAAAAGTTATGCAGTGTTATAAAGTGGTTGCAAACCTATGGGTGCAAAGTTTTACCTGCAATTAATGACAAATTAATGTGCACCGGATTGAACTGTCTTTGACTACCATAACACATTAGTTCAAAAGCAGTTTAGTAACTTATGTGTTATTTGTTAGCTTGCTGACAATTGACACGTATTTGTTGAATGAGGGTTTGTGATAGACCAAATATTTGTCGAATTGGAGGTGGGAACTTCATCAACAACCAGGATCTTTGTGCTACCAGGACTGCCACATATTGCATGTGTCTAGAAATGCCCCAGCAAAACGAAAAAGAATAAATACACTGAATTTAGTGCAGTTATTTGACATATTTTCTACCTAAGTAGCAACTGTAATAAGTAATACAGTTTGCCTGTTATTATTTTAGTGCTAATATAGCCTATGTGGCATTTAAGATTAGTATAATACAACCGATTGTTCCTAAATGTACTACAGTAGATATATTGAATGATATGACACAGACCTGTTGATCAAAACAATTCAAAGCTTCTGTTGTTTTGTATAGTTATTTGAAGTTTGCATGCTGGTCAGAGGTTATAACTGGTATACTATATAAAGATGTACAAAGAGATAATGTCCAGTATGTGAAATAAGTCTTACAGCAGCTGGCATAAACCTGTAACCCAATTATAATTATAAGTTGATAATTTCAGTGTCATTTAATTAGACTTACTGGTTACTTGCCCTCATTTCTTTCTAAAACTTACACAGAACTTTTGAGTATTTACATAATATACCTGACAAAAAGTTTTTTTTATCATTAAATTTATTTACAAATTTATTAAAATTTATTTACAATGTAAATTGATTCTTGGTGACTTCTGATCATCAATAGACTTCAGTAGAGCCAGGCAAAGCCAGCACCTCCGGTGTTTACTCAAGTGTTTATGAATCGCTTTGGCTCCGTCCATGACAAGAGACAGACAGCAGCATATTACAACAAAACACAAGCCCGAGAAAACATAATTGGCTATGATGCAGTATGTGTTCCTGAGGTAAGTAGCTGTAAAGGAGCAGTGAGTAACGCAGCTGATCGCTCAGAAGCACAGAAGATTAGGGCCTGAAATTAGCTGAATATATGTGCGGAGAAAAATCTGCATTTCGGGCTTTTGCATTTGTCTCACATCTCCAGAGCGCTACCACACATCACACTGAGAGCTTCTGCTTTCATCTCACACATAGCCCACACACTTTTACACTGAAAGCCACAGCTGATAATGTATTTTCTTTCATCCATCTCTTTTGCTCTCGTTTTCTCATCTAGTCTTCCGCTGTTCCAAAAAATGCTCGCGTTCCCTCTTCACCCTTTAGCCCCTCACTCTGCACAGGTCTGTATGTGGACCCACACTGCAATTCATCTCTCTCATAGTAATATAATATATTATTACCATGGGGTTTAGCACATAAATTCTAATATTAATCCAGACTAATGTTTTAAAGGAATATTCCAGTGTTTTTACCTGTATGTGCTGATTCGGTAACAAACAGAAAATTACCATTGGCAATTATTTTGGTGTATTTGTCAGTACTTAGAGAAGAACAGGAAACCTGTTGACTCAAAACACAGTTATGTGAGGAGCCAACAGGCAGGCACTGAAGCATCTGCCCACAGGCTCCTATTATTAGTGTGGTTCTGGCCATTGTGCATTCCAATATTTTCCATTGCTTTCATATGTATTGTCTGTTGTAAGTGACCGTACAGTAAAGTAACTGCAAACAGGGATTCGGATGCAGCTCTCTGAAATTGGGTTTTAAATGATAAATAGTACAGAATTTAGTTCAAATTGGTTAATAGGTCTTTCTCTTTTGCTGTGATCCGCCTAACTGTCTGCTTTTTTTGTTTATATTCTTTCCTATCATGTCCTCTCTTGTTTTAGCATGCATCGCTTGCTGTCTTGCTATTATTAGGCCACATACATCAAGGTTAACCAGCCTGACGCTTTCTGACACATTTACTTGCACGTTTGGGCAGCCTTGTCACCTCTGAGCGGTCGCGAGCAGGCCAGGAATGTGATAGGTCATGCCTTCATATGCCATCCACTGCTATCTGTGTCATCTGCACCTCAGCCAGGTCTAGGACCTTATCACCTGGCCGAGGCTGCGGAGAGCAAAACTGTCAGTGACAGCAAGCGGCCTGGTGCTGCTTCGAAAGCGTTTGGGGGCCATAACTTTCAACAATTCAATGTGTAGGCCAAAGATACGATTGTGAACACGCATCAGTCATGTCAGCAAGGGTCAGCAGCAGTCTGAACACAAGCCCGGGTCCGCCTCTGAAGAGCTGATGTGGGCGAAGAGGATTGATGGTGAGCTCTAGCACACATAACAGATGGCCACTCGAGCCCCTGAGAGGTATTTTCTGTCCACAAAGACACCTCACTTCAGCTCAGCCTTCATTCATGGCACAGACGGCCCAGAGTTATATTATTTTCATTGTACTGGGAGGAGACCAAACTTATGGTTGTTGTGTGGCATGTCCATGAAGCCACCACTCCATCTGATTTATACTGCTTTGCCTCCTTCTATTTGCTTCCTCTCTTTCTCTCTCTCTCTCTCCCTCTCTCTCGCTCCCTCTTCGGAGAGAGATCTCCCCGCAGCCCACCCGTGTGATTAATGTTTTTCATTTGATGTCCTCCTTCGCGCCTCCACCGAGTACCAGCAAATAAAACTTCCAGCCAGTGCGCGCAAATTGTCTCTCAAAAGAGCAGTAAAAGAGTGAGCGAGAGAGAAAGAGAGGGAGAGAGACATAGGGGGAAGCGGGAGCACAACACAGATCCGCAAATGTAGCCTTTCGGAAAGAGGAGCATTTGCGGAGAGAAACATTTGCTGTGGGGGAAGTGTTTCTCAGCATACGGGACTCCTCCCTGGAGAAATCCCCCTGTTGCTAATATGCAGTTATTGCAATTGCCAACGGCGCTGTCCAAATTAAAGCGTGAACATGGGGAGCACTTCAAACCCCTCCATTCCCACAGATAACAGCATTTCCCAGGGTCCCTCACTCTGTTGGTTGCTGTTCTGTTTTCAGCCATAAATAAATAATTAAACAAATAAATAACTAGCAGCGGTCCTGTTTTCTGTTTGATAGACATAGCACCTGAATAAGAACCTCAACACAGACCAAGATCACGTAGATGAGTTGTTTTACTGCGCTAATACGTATAAGGGATGTCAGTGCATTTTTCGCAATAACAACACAATGCTTAACTAATACATGTATATCTAAATGAAATGTTTTAGTTCATAGTGAAGGGTAATCTTAATGTCTCAGAACATAAAGATATGCTTCCACCTTTGTGGACACAGTTTGGGGTAGAACCTTTTCTATTCCAGCATGACACAAAACAAGCTCCATAAAGGCATGGTCAGATGAGTTCAGTGTGGAAGAACTTTACTGGCCCACTCAGAGCCCTGACCTCAACCCCACCCAGCACCTTTGGGATGAACTGTGAGCCAGGCCTCCTTGTCCAACATCAGTGCCTGACCTAATAAACGCTCTACACAATAAATGGGCTAGTTCCCACAGAAACACTCCAACATATTGTGGAAAGCCTTCAAAGAAGAGTCAAAGCTCTTATAGCTGCATGGGGGGAGCTCCATAGAAAAATAAATGTATTTGAAGGCATTGTCACTGCAGTTTACAAGGGTGGTGAAAGGAGCCATATAATTAATTACCCCAAAATCACCTGAAACATTGTTTTAAACAAGGTATAACAAATGCCATTAAAGTCAAACACATTATATTGAAAAATGGTCAGTTTTAAATAAATAACATTACTGCTTAAGTGTGGGTTGACATGTGTCAGATTTTAAACATAATTTCTTTGTTTATTGAATTTTGTAAGCAACCTCTGGTTCCAGTCACCACTAGAGCAAAATAAACTAAGTGTGAGTTTCTCTAGAATGGCACATTTCACATAAAAGCATTCTGAATAACTTTGTTGATATTTCAAGGACTGAACAATGCATATATTATAAAGGATCTGCATAAGCAAAGTGTTTTTGAAAATTTCTCCTTTTACTTGTTTCTGTATGTAAATATTCAATTTGTATATCATTTTGGGTTCTTTTTGGTTGTCAATCAGTCAAAACAAGTATTGCACTGGAGCTGCTGGGAGAATGTAATCAGGTATTGAAAGCTTTAAGACCTCAACTTAAGATTGTTCACAAATAGACTTGCTTTTGTTTTTTATGACACTGTATGACTCATTATTCTCTATATAAATGGACCCATGTACAAAGAAAATTTGAGCCTCCAGATTTCTGCCTTCTGAATTTTAGCTATGCAATCTTCAGTTGAAATCTTTAAATCTGCATCAAGTGATGATGCTCTTATGCAACATGTGAACAACCACACAGTCTCTTCTCAATGCAGCAACCTGTTGTTTATTAATTAGCCAATCCTCAATAATAATAAAAGCTCTGATAAGATGCTACTCTTTGTAATTTGATGAGACAGTGGGCTATTTAAAGAAAGTGGCTCCTCAATCAGGGAAGTGCTATGGAAAGTGCCATGGTTTATTTCAACAAGGACTAAACCAAGGCCTGAGAGTGTGTCATAAATCATCTCAATCACTCGGGCCAGCAGTCTGAAGACCATTCATCACCTCCCTCAGACCTGGGCCAGATGATACTTCTCAGAAACCTGGGATCAGCTGCTCCCTGCCCACATAATCATTTTTGCTAGACCAAAGAACACTAAAGCCGACCCTAGATCTGTATGCTTGCTTGGTGACTTGACACATATGAGCGTTAGATTGAAATGTTTCCCTGTCATGAAATGCAAATTAGTGCTAAAGAATTCTCTGCTACAGAGCAGCTTCCTCAACATGGCATGAATGTTTTAGTTCAACGTGTATTCTTAAGAAAATACAGTGATCAGCTCCATGTAAAATTATTGTATAACAGTAAATTATTTTATTATTCAGTTTAAATATTGTACACTTCTGCAGAAATTACTGTAATTGTACTTATTTGTTAAATTTTGTCTATATAGAATATAACATTTTGCGTTTTTTTTTTCAGCCACTGCAGCACCTACGATTCTTGCAGAATAGCATCTGATAATGTGACTCCTAAAATATCAATTTTACCCTTAAAATATCACTGGGGGAGGTTAAATAACCTTATGCTATATGCATGTGTCTAAATGCTGCTGTTAATTGAATCTGGCACTTAAACAAACTGAATGATGTGAGTGTTCGTGACATTTCAGTTGGGAAAACCTCAGGCATATGTCTGTCTGTCTGTGTGTCTCGCTCTCGCAGTCTCCCTGTGTGGTGATTAGCACAGCGCCTCGGCACAGTGCTGATGGAGGAGGCCTCAGCAGCAAAGCTCCTGACAAGAAGAGTGTGTTCAGCTGAGGCAGCTAAAGCCCCGTGTGTTCCAGCTGGGTCGCCAAGGCCATATTTAAATCTTCTGCTTTTAAAGCTGCGCTGAAGAAAGCTGGAGCCGAGATAGAGGCTCCAATTATTAACTTTTGAATAGGAAGCAAACAGATAGCTCAGTGGTCTTTCTGTCTCTATAAATGGCATTTAAATAGATGCGTAATGCTCAGTGTGTATTCTGTTATGGCACTGGGGGCTCGAAACAGCGCCCTTTTAAAAGTGCCATATATGGTATCTGGTGTGTGCTCATTTGTGTTGGGGTTTTCTCAGATGGGTTCCTGTAGGGGGCCCTGAGGAAATGTTTTCCTTGCAATCGTGGAGCAGATGAGTTGTGGTTCGTCACAGAAACAGCATCATTTGAAATGTATCATGTAACTCTCCTGGTGCTGCTGTGGGGCCGGCCTAAATGATCTCTGATTTCTTCTATAAGAAAATGTCAACCAGCAGATTTAAGGCACTTCCACTTTGAACCTTAGAACTTTCATCTCCCTTTATTTTTCTTCTTGTTTCTCTCTCTCTCTCTCTCTCTCTCTCTCTCTCTCTCTCTCTCTCTCTCTCTCTCTCCTCTCTCTCTCTCATTGACATTTACAGGAAACAGAGAGAGATGTTAACAGGAAAGTGTGTAATAATCTTTGAGTGTAATCATCTATGGTGTGTATCATTAGTTCTGTCAGTGAGAGAAGGAGGAGCGGCCAGCCTCGCTGTAAACTGCAGCTGCTTAAAGTGGCTTTTATCCCAGTTAAACAGGACATGCCATATGAAAGCATTCAGCAAAATCCAGAATAATCTCCCTGGCATTCCTATACAAACACACACACACACACACACACACACACACACACACACACACACACACACACACACACACAATGTCTCTATTGTATGTGTCTTACACTTTCATAACAATACATGCAACTTTGAGAATGGAGAATGTGAAAGTCAGCAAGCTAAACGCAATTAATATTTTATTATCCTTTTTTTCAGAAATTTTAAAGAACGACAACTGCAAAATGTGCATTCCTTGTGTACTGTGCTCATGCAGAATTATGTGTCCATGAAACATTATGTGAAAGTGTGACAATGTGTCCATGCAAAATTACATGAGATATCATAGCAAGTGATGAATTTAAAACGAATGTAGGAAATTAAATGGGAGTTTTCCCTCTTTGTGAGCAGATCATTTTCTCCCTTGTTGTGTAGGCCTTGGACTGAAGGCTTAATTAATCAGATTAACTGTGAACATAAGTGGCCTTGTGAAAATCCTAGACATGTCACTGACTGTCAGTGTAACCTTAATACATTTTGGGAAATAGAAAAAAAGCTCAATTTACTGAAGTAGTCACTGTAAACTTTCTGTATGATACAATATATATTTATATGCTTGTGATACCTTTCAAATAAAACGGATAATGTGTTTTTCTAGCTCAAATGGCCGTGCTTGACCTAGAATGGCCAAAAAATCTTTTTGTGCATCACCATAAGATCTTAATATTACCCTAGTGTTTTTTTCTTGTTTTTTTCCATCTGGTTTTGACACATTTGCTGCAAAATAAAGTCCTAGTTCCAACTGTCATGTTTTGCCACTGTTTCCACAATATGACACAACAGTTCATTTTATTCCATAATGAATGGATTTACAGGAAAAGTCTGAAACTATTTGAATGTTTAAATGCTCCATAACTTTTTTTTAACAAGTATAATACACATTAAATAATCAGATGGAACCTTTATAATCAAATCGTCTCTCTTTATGGAATTTTTTTTGTCAGAAAGTTGTCCAAAACAACCATTCTTTTTTATCATTATGGGTTTTTGCCTGGAATTGTGTCCCCGAGTGAACATATTTAGTCCTAGAATTCATCAATTTTACTAGATGCCTTTCCAGTGTATGTAGAATAATTTTAAAAAAGCTAGTTCAGTTTGGTACTTTCTGATGCTCGGGCTCCACTACAACAGCACTTCAAAGACAAACAAATGAAAGATTATGAAATATAAAGTATTTGTTAATAACATTCGGCTTTATCTTTAAATTCCGATTAAAGTTGACAGTAAATGTCGATCTAAAACAAAATCTTATAAAATGCTTTGGCTCTGAGGAAAACATTCCAAAGCTTGTCTTACTGATTATCAAAATTTTAGCAGTCATTATAAATGCAGGAGGAGAGAAAATCAGTAAAAAATATATAACTGTCTTATGCTTGTCATTACTTTTTTATAATCCCGAGCCACAGAATGGGCTGTCAATCTTTGACAGTTGCATTATCGTATTATCTGTTCACAAACACTGCCATCTAACAATTTTTAAAAAGATATCTGAAGTGCCAACTTGTATGGAAATCTAATTAAAAATGTAGGAGGTACTAAGTAAATGTTCGGTCAGAAAATTTCAGAACAGTGTGTTAGCATTTAAATTGCATAAGATGGCAAAATATGTTTCAGGGTGAATATAATTTATATTAATGAATGAGCAATTATAATTACATGAATACTATTTTTCAACAAACCTTAATACTTCAACAAACCTTAAAGCTATCAACACTTTTTCCCTTTCTTTTATAACTTCAGATCCATAAAACCTTCTTACAACTACAAAATATTAGATACGTTATGTGAATTTCTTGCAAAGTGTGTTTGCTGACATGCTGGAGTGGTCCAAGCACCATCAATTTGAACAGACTTAATGTTTTTATAAGTAATTTATTAATTGATCTTATAGCTTAATATCATTGTGCTTCTGTCAACAGAAATGTAAGCACTGATGGACCGTAACAAAAGTACAGCTGGTTGTTAATATTTGGAGGGTTACATCCAATTCGTATGTCCCAAAGTGGATATGATGGCCCTTTTAGTGGCAGACTTACTTGTAGGGTGTGGACACAAATGTGACCCTGTTACAGTGAATCAGAGTTCAAAGGGGCGTGGTCTGGGCAGGGTGAGGACAGCAGTGCTATGGGGGACATTTGGGACGATGCCAGTGGTTTTCACACCAGGAGCCCACTAAAGGCTGGAGCTGGAAAAAGCCTCACCCCAGGTGACAGCTTCTACCAACCCAAGAGAGAAAGAGAACATGCAGAGGGGACATGATGACTAGGGCTGCTGGGGTCAGTGGCAGTGAAAGACATGCAAGCGATTAACACACTAATGTGTCCACATGAAGTGTGCAAGTGTGGCTAAATATAAACACATGAAAGCACACGCACACACAAAAACTGCTGTGAAAAAGTACGAGCCCACTCCTGACTTCCTCCTTTTTTTTAATACAAAGAACATAAGAAAAACACATTACCTATGAGAAAAAGTAAACAGAATAACTGGTTGTGCCAACATTAGCAGCCCCATCTGCAAGCAAATTCTTCTATTAACTGGAGATCACTGCTGTGGAGGAATTTGGGCTCAGTCTTTTTCAAAAAAGCAAAGCAATATTGGAAGGATTTCAGACCTAAACTGTTATTTACGATCCTGCCACTCAATGATTCACCTCAAAAAATGTAGTTTGTTTTTCAGCCATTCAAATGTAGATTTGCTCTTGTGCTTCATATCACTGTTGTGATGCATGACCCAATTCTGCAAACTAACTGGACATTCTCTTGCAGGAATTCCTGGCAAAGAGCAGAAATCATATTTCTATCAATTATGGGAATTGACAACACATGCTTTGAAGAACCAAAACATCACCACACCACAACACTACCACCGCCATGTTTAACTGACGTAATGATGTTCTGATTAGGTGGATGTGCTATGAAGCTAGACTGCTGTTTTTCGAAAAAGAGTCTGATTTGAGGGTCACATGTGACATGAGACTTCATCTTCCTTTTGATTAGCAGCGATTTTTGCCTTGCAACTCTCCCATGGATACCATCCTTGACAAGTCTCTTTCTAAAGGACTCATGAGCACACTGAAATGATTTAAGGCAACCAAGGCTTGCAGTTTCACAGATGCACATGTAGGTTCCTTTGTAGCTTCCACTGTCACTGTGGAAAAAGTTTGGTGGGCCAGACAATCCTAGGAAAATTCTGTTTTCTCCGTTTGGAGTTAATGACTCTCTCTGTGGTTTGCTTGAGTCCCTGAGCCTTAGAACTGTTTCTGCACAGAATTTTCAAAATATTTCATTCTCACCTCTTTCTTTTTATACCAGCATAGGGTGCAGCCTGTTGAAATATTTCAACCTGCTTCACATCGCAAGCTCTAATTAAGCACTGTTTAAATAAGCCTGGGTGTGTCTGGTCTAATTGACAATTTGGCTAAATGATTTATTAAATAACTAAGCGTACATTAACTTTTTCACAAACAGTCAAATTATTCCCTTCAATGAATTAAATGATAATTTCAGAACTATTTCATGTTCACTTTGTTTGTTTTTGTCTTGTATAAAATTCTTGCTCATATACAGACATAAAGCCACATACATACTAGTGGGCATCCATGTCACTGTGTGTATTTAAAGATCTTTTCCTCAGGCTACAGCAGAACTGTAGAGTTGATAAAAGATAAACACGCTATAAGAGAGGACACAAGTGAAGGGTGATATAGAGTGGGCCCTTCGGCAGCTTCTTGTCGCAGTTGCATGACCCTACAGTGCCACACAAGCATCATATCTGTGATTAATACTTAGGTCATTGTTACTGTAATACTGTTTGGGGAGTCTGCATGTGTGCCCACATAATAACCCAAGATAATCATATTTTTTTATATGAAGCTGTTCTTCATTTCTAAAATGAGCCTCAGACAATGTCTTCAGGGTTATTTATCTGAAAAAGAGCATTTGTGACTTTACTTTTTTATATATATTTTTTTCTTTTTGTAGCTCACAGTAACAAATTCTCTTGAAAGGTCAAATTCTCTGTGGTACCACATTTGTTCTGTAGGTTGAAGCAGAGATATTCTACAGTTATTCAAATTTGATCAAAAAATACACTCAACAAAATTCTGGCCTTCAAGTAAACTGCATAAATGTATTGGCATGTAATGTTAAATAAGTATGATTTGTTATGTTTTGACCTGATAGTGAATTATCCAATTACATTAAAATAATAGTGTACCGAAAATAATATGGATAGCAGGAATTAGTCTAAACATGTAAGCAATACATGGTGGATTGGGGGTTTAGAAATTCAATATTGTGTAGAAGAAGCGTAGAAACATTGGAACTTATAGCCCAAATATCCGATTTCTTCAGTTCCCCTGTCGGACACCTTAACATCAAACCTCTCCTTTGGACACTCTGCCAGCCCCAAACTACCCATACTGTGTGTAAAAGAATCATTTTGCTTCAGTTTTGTCTTTGTCTCCACTGCTAATAAGACACTCTAAAGGATGTCAGTGGTACACAAAGTCCCAGCGAGAAAAACAGAGTCTCAAATAAAAAAACCTCCCCATAGCCACAACACTAACAATGCTATTAGACTCAAAACTGAAGAATCAATACGTAGGTATAATGGATTTAATGAGGACCAACAAGCTCCACGCTGCTCTGACTCACGGTGTACTATTCGGATCTTTGCATGCTGCTGAGAAAGTGTTAGAGCTGTGAATGAATGGAGAAGCCACACCTCAGGAACCTTACAGCAAAAAGTTGTGCTAACATGTGATTGATGTGCGATTAGCCTTCAGACAGGACCGCATCTATTTTCACGTGTCTGGGATTAGTCACAAGATCAAAAGTGTAATATTTAGTTAAGCACGTAGTCATGAGAAAGGAACGGTAAATGCTGTAAAATAGATTTAGAAATATGCTAAAATATAATATTCTAATCTCACCGAAGGAATTCCAAACAAAATATATGCAAATAGCTTTGTTGATAGTAAGAAGGAGATATCCATGCTTTAATGCCCAAAAACATTGAGATAATGATTTTCTAAGTATCACATTTATTGAAAAGTTACCAAAGGTATGATTTTTATTTAAACACAGATTCTCATTCCTTCAAGGATTGGCTCCCTTTCATTACTATTCAAGGTTTAACAACTAGAAGCATTGGATCTCAACTAGTAGCGAGTGAAACAACGGAGCAGTGTTGTGTAAATGAGTGTCTATGTGTGTGTCTATTTGTGTGTGTGAGCCTAGCTAGAAAAAACATTATCAGTTACGTAGGAGGATTATACCTTGCTAAAGGGCATCTTAGCAGTCTTGGGATTCAAACCCATAACTTCTTGACTGCGGGGCAAACATTCTATCTCTGAGACAAGTAATACACATTAAGGGTGACTACAATCCTCTCTGCACAGAACCAGAAGCACAGAGGTAGTTTATATAGATCGCAATTATAAATACAAAAATACTGTCCTGCGTGTGTGCTGCTGTAATTTATGCAGCAAAACGAAACAGCCCGAGATTTCGCATCTTGTGGCTGAAGGTGCTTCACGGGGGCCGTGCATCTCCACTCCGCTCCCTTTTTCACTGTGGCTTTCTGCAAACCACTGCAGACCTGGATTACGCACGTTTTAATTTGATGGTTGGATTTTTAATGCTGAGGTTAAAAACAGGAGGCGGGTCTGGGGAAGTGACGGGCCCTGAGAGATCACGGGCCCGTGTGCGACTGCACCTGCTGAACCTATAT
>JBBMFX010000016.1:11250117-11260389 GCA_037832545.1 Rhabdalestes septentrionalis | reverse complement strand
GAGAGAGAGAGAGAGAGAGAGAGAGAGAGAGAGAGAGAGAGAGAGAGAGAGAGAGAGAGAGAGAGAGAAAGAGAGATCTTTATGGACTCCTGATCTCATCTAAAATGATTTCCTGTCACTTTATGCTCCTTCAGTTTTCTCACATTATAAAATTCCATCGTTCATATTAAAAACTAAATTGAGTTCCAAGATTACTGGAGAGGATCTCCACGGTTCGTGTCAGGGTTTGAGCCTGAGCTGGAGTGCAGCGCTTGTCATGATTTTTGTCACAGTTTCGCATTTTAAAAGCCAATCAGGCCGTGGCCGCTTCGTTGAAGCTTACAGCAAACAGACCAGCTTTCAGTATCGACTTGTCCCAAACAGCTTCAAGTATGGCTCTTTAAAGAGGTAATGTCAAGGACAAATGCTTTCCTGGCTTTTCCCTGGTGTGCGAGTTTGATTATGTTTCAGTTTCAAAATATATTAAAGACTCTCCAACCTATTTAGCCCACGTATAAAAAATACAGTGCAAAAAGCATGCTTAGAATGTATCATATCTGTGATGTCACAACCATGAACATATTTTCATCTCTTCAGTCTACAGTAATTCTATTTTGTATTTAGGTTGAATGGTTAAAGAATGTTGTTGCTATCTGTGGCAGATGTATTGAAACAGATGACGACATTGTGTTACTCATGGCTGTCCAGGCAAATGTATCAATGCGTATTACTGAATCCAGACATCTGGAAATAGAGTCTGAAGTTTGTGCTCCCAAACTGATAGCAGGAATATGCAAAAATGTTATTTGTTTTTTGTGTAAGTCAATGTAAATAGTTGAAGCATTTAATTTTGGAGCATTTATATAGGTTCATCATCATTATTTTCACACATAAAGACATCTGTGTGAATTTTTCTTTTTTTACAGCAACAATATTCGAAAAAAGTCTTAAGAGCACAATAACAGTAATAGAAATGAAGAGAAATTAAAAAGGAGTTTTGTGAATTAAAATCACACATTTTTTCTTTGATAGATGCTTTAATCCAGATCAATTTATGACAAAGATGTGGGTCTTGCCCAAGGACTTTTTGTGTGTATGGTGCTATATTTTGCATAATCGAGGAAGCAAACTTTTGTCTATGAATATAAATACATATAAGCATCAACAAAAATCTTTAGAAAACTGTATATGTTTCTACCATATTGTAGGTGTACAGCGTATGCCAAGTCATTTTTCAGCAGTGAAGCTGTAGTGAGGAAAAACTCACTTGTCAGAGCACTGTGTGTCTGGTTCAGACCATTAAACCCTTCAGTTAAAGCGGCCTGTCCGACGTGGCCTCCTCGCTCCCTCACAAGCATCTGCACTACAGCGGTCACTTCATCTGACTTGGCCTAATAGAAAATTTAACTGACAGAATCTACCCCATGTCCTGTCCAACCCCAAATGTCCTTTAGGCCCATGGCAGGGTGTCAGTCTCTGAAATCTAAGCACTGCAGGGGTATTGGTGCAGCCCAACACGCTCCAAAATCATAACCTTGAGCGCTCAGACTCACCAGTCTCAGTATGTTGCCTTTCTATGTGTTATCCATGGCCTGTCAAAAGATGTAAGCTCTATATTTGAGGCCCATTTGTCCCAGAAACACTACCCATTTTTGTTGTTTTTTTTAAGTGCCCTATTTCCACTACTCACTGCCATTCGACATTCCTGTATCTGACTACTACTATAGATAGACAACTTCAAGGTTTCGAACTTGCATACATTCTGCAGGGCCTTTTTTTGGGCCTCAGCATACTCTTAAAAAAGTAAACCGATCAATACTTGGCTTGCACCAGCAACTCTAGGAGAAGCTATACTGACTGTCCTTAAAAGGGTTCTTTGTACAAGCTCATTATTTACTAAAATGTTTTTTGAAGGACCTTTTTCAATATTTTTTAAGGATTTGATGTGTATTTACATATGTTTGCCTAGGCAACATACTGCAGGTTAGCCCCACCTATTCAGGAGTGTTTCAGGACTTCTTTTTGGAGTTCTTTTTGTAAGAACAGCATGAGCTCAATATTTTTCTCTAGGGAACCAAAATTTTAGAACCTTGTTTGACATCCTTATATTTGTCATCGGTATCTGATATGCACCTATAATGTCTCCCTGAGTGGCCCCTTGAAGTTACTCTCTGCGCATCTCTGATATGCCCCTAGAGAGTGTGTGCTATGCAATAGGGATGGCATGACTTGTCACCATCACGTCTGCTAGGAGCTCTAGAGGTGACAGCAGCACGCGCTAGCGATTTGGGAGCAACACGACTCGTGTCATATCTCCATCCCTCGGGGCCGGGCTGCTTTTGTCCTGCTTTATTGGCAAAAGTCCCTGGGAAACAAAGAGTAACCCTACACGTCAAAAGCAAGGTGACTGGGTGAGGTGACTGTGAAAGTGAGTGTGGCAGTGGCAATACCATGGAACAGAGTGGCTGTTTAGTGCTGTTGAGTGAGGCTTAGCTGTACTCTGAATGATTTCCTCTGTAAATACACTTTTTCAGTCCTCCCGCTCAGGCTGAATAAGATTATATGTTGCCCTATTGTCTAATTTTGTGAGTCAGTAATCATGGAGAACTAAATGTACCTTCAGTTTTGGACTCTTTTGCTATTATACAGCTCTGTTGCATGAATGGAATGGTCTACTTATGGAGGAGCAGGGAAATGAGCCTGCTGATTTGAACTGATACATAAAATCTGCCAGCAAGAGTTTAAGGGCTGTCGAAGGTTGAGGGCAAAGCTCTTAAATAATCTTCATGCTCTATTACCTCCTACCTTCGAAGTCCATTAGAGCAACAGAAAAAAAGAAGAGTATACCCTCCAGTCCTGCAGCAGTATTGTCATTTGAAATCCTATGTTGCTACAGGATTAAAATTCTTCCGACCTTCCGCTTGCAGTCAAATTTTGTTTCAGTTTGCATATTGCAGTCACATCAAGGCACATTTTGCACTGTGTCTTCTTACGTATGTACTCCTGGCCCTTATCTGTGCAACAATGTAGCTGTGTTTTTTTAAAGCTGTGGAGGTGCGCATCTCTTACCGAGCAGCGTAGGTGTGCAGGAAGTTGTACCAAGCAAGTAGGAGATAACAGTAATCCTGGTGTGACCCGCAAGCCAAGTGGAGGCAAAGGAAGTGAACTCCTCCACATGCAAATGCAGACAAGCCAAAGCTAGTGAACACACAGTGAAGCAATCAGGACGACTCAGCACATCGATAGCCACTAAATGAGTGCTCCAACCCTCTGGGTGCGTTTAAGATAAACAGGCAGTACAGTGCAGTGCAGAAAAGATAAAAAACAACATTAAGAAGGCTATCTGCAAGGTCAAACCACAGGACATTGCTTTTTACGTGCAATCATGCTGCTGCAGGGCCTCTCATTCAATCAGAACTGCTCTGGCACAACTAAGCGTCTGTTGGAATCTCAGTGAATTGTCAAGGTTGCTTGCATTTTATGCCTTTCAATGCTATAGTGTCACTCTGGAACTCACCTATGTATCACTTTTTTGAGTTCTGAGAGCAAAAAAAGTAAAGGTGGTGTTTTTTAGCCATGGTCCTGGAAGCATCCTACTCATTTTAGTGTGTTCTCCACTCTGTACACAACTAACCAACTTGTTAGCTAATAGAAGCAGGGGCAAAGATGCAGTTGTGGGGGTCTCTCGTATAAGTGCTGGGAAAACACTGCTTTATGGATTTTAGTGTTTAAAGATCAAATATCTAGTAATATATGGTCATACTGGTCCTACCAAGGAAAAACCTAATGCTACTCTGAAGTGTTGTAGGGTAAAAATATAAAAATGCATATTACATATACATAAGAATTGTATTTATTTGTTTTTCTCACAATAGTCAAACTGAAACTGTGTGATGCATCATTAGATATTAAAAAAGCCCACACATTCCTTTTTTCTTGCATTTGATTTTGCCCCAGAGGTCCACTTATTTACAATTTGCTTGGTTCTATGTACCAGACACCATGTAATTCATTTCTACATGTCATTTCTCGCCTCTCTTTATCCCTTAGGCCATTTTTGATACTGCACCTTTAAAACTGATGCAAATAAACTCTGTTTAGATAAGCTACCCTGCATTGTGCCTCATTCTAAACGCAGTCTGGGCTGACACACTCCTTATAAATACAGTGAAGGAGCAGGACATTGGGTTTTGTGACATCATGAAAGTATTGAATTCCAAATGAGCTGTTTTGCAGCTGAATTTCCACTGGGGAGGAAATGGTATGTTTTTTTTTAAAAACAATTGTGTACATCAGCGTCTTTAAAAATAAATAAATAAATAAATAAACAAGGTTTTAAATGACAAGGGCCTAATACAAGGGCCAAAATTGATCCCATTTATTTTAAATCCAAATGTGATCTTTATCGTTCTTGTTAGCTAGACTAATGCGGAATATCTTCAGTCCCACTTATGACAGGATTTTAACTGAAGGATTGAACTACTTTCTGTTTCAAGATTTAAATACTTTTGTTTTCAAGCAAAGCATAATAATGAAATACTACAGAATGTGCTTAATGAGTTTAATCAAACACAGTGATGCCATGAAGTGAGAATAAACTAAAAATTACCGACAAGGGTATTTTTGTCCCTGGAAAGCTTTGAGGATATTTAATGTTATTTATTTATATTATTATGTAATTGACATGCACCACCGGTCTAAGAGAGGTCACAAGGTTCTATTCATCATTAAATCTCAAAGTTTTCTCACAGACGGCCATATGGTTAACTTAGCATTTCAAAGCAATAATGAAGCCCAAATTAAAGCCCAAAAGAGCAATGCTCATTAACAAAAGGACATTTGTTGACATTTAGATTAAAAACCACTAAAAGATGCAACACAAGTAATGATACCTTTTTTTACGTCTGTGTTTCCCAGGCCTGGTCCTGCAGGCACACGACCCTGAATATTCTCAACATACCTGATCCACATAATCTACGCATAATGAACCTCTAACAGAGTTGAGGTTGTTTTTGTGTAGACTATTTGGATTGGGCATGCTGAGAGTGGTGAAAAACTGGTCAAACATTTTATACTCATAGCATCACTCCGAAGAGCTCTATTTGACTCATTTATTATAGAAGTGTGTAAAAGTATTGCCTGCTTAATATGCTCACTGTTAGTAAAGTGTAAGCAAGTGTTAGGGAGGTTTTGATGCTGCTTTCACTGTTCCTGACTGGGCCTTTAACAGAAAATGGGGGGAAAATACTTTTGTGTTTATTGATGTATCACTGGAGCTCATGCCGCTCTCTCCGGCTGTGTTGATGCATTGTGTTTGGTATGACTGCTGCAATAAGCGTGCTTAATCTGAGGGATTGGGGAGAAATGAAAACGTTCAGACACTCACAGGGTCCCGAGGAGCCATGCTCAGCCTGCCTGGCTTTACTGCGACATCCCACAGGCCCGCCTTAATCTCTCAGCCCCAGCACAGATGCTACATGACACGCACACACAAACATACACACGCACATGCAAACATAAACATAACCACGCGCGCATAATCACCCACACACCATCACATAAACCGATTTACTGGTGATGCACATTATCAGGACTAATTAACATCTGTGGTGAAACCCTGCACAGAAAATGAGGTGGCAGGGCTGACACTGCTGTAGCAAAACAACAACAAAAAAAAAACAACAAAAGTACAACCTGATTCGGACAGCCAACAAACCTAAGAAGCTCATTAAAAAAGATTCGGCAGAAAGTGGTTTAGAATGTGGGCAAGGATCTGCAAATGCAGTTTGCTCTTTGGATTCAGCATTTAACTGATCAAATAACAAATGTCCTCTTTTCTTATTCCAAATATTAATTTTACATAAAAGCATGCAATGTAGTATATAATGTTGTTTGTTCATGTCCAGCTGGCCCATGAATTCTGCTGTTTTTGTGACGTCATGACAACCAGTGCATTTACATATTCATTGTACTGCGGTTATAATTAACACTTCAGCCCAGACGGTTTTCTGAATGAGCCAAAACTCCGAACAGAGGTCATCAACATGTATTGGACTAAAGGGCATAGCCTGTGCAATTCTAAGGTCATAAAGAAAGGTTGGTAAATGGGCATTTAAAAGTGAATTAGGCTGTTTTTTACATAAATCCATACAAATGTAATTAATGGGAAAATGCAAGAATGAGGCTTATTGTTAATCAGAGAAAATTGAAGTACATTCACTTTCTTATTTAAAAAAACATGTACCTGCAATTGGTGGGTTTCAGTGCGCTTGATGCAAATTTGGGCAATACATTCGTTCATTTTTTAACTAATAAAAACTCGCTTGTGCACATGTACACACTCCCCGCTTTTGTGTGTATATTGCTGTGCCTCTGTAGATTTGAATTCTCAACACCCTCTGGGAAGAGAGGTTAAATAAAACAATACTGTGTTTTGTAATATCATCCTTATGCAAATACACACAGAGACACACAGACACACAGACACACACAAACACACACACACACACAAACACACACATGCATATACATATATTTGACTCAACCCAACTGATGAAAACACAAATGAGCCACTGAGCCAATGAGCCACTTAGTGTTATTGTATTCCGGTTATTCTTTATTGGCCCTTTATACTCTTATAATTGTTCTAAATTGGTCTTTTTTTAATGATGCACACAGTTGTTTAGTGTTCTCAAAACACTAGAATGATATAATATCATATAATACGATATAATATAATATAATATAAATGTTTAAAATTATATTTTCTGCCAAAGCTTAAAGCTGGCCATGAACTAACATGTGGACAATTTAGCAAAAGTTGCCAAGATTGTGAAGATTCATTGCGCTGTTTAGAACAAGTGCTTCTGCAACACTTTTTGAGTTTCTGTCCCAGACTTGATGCATGGCCTTCATTACAGTATAATGAATAATGCAAACTGTTTGATGTTTGCCAGACTAAAACACTCACATGGCAGTCAAACTGATTGCTTTGTTTACTGGGAAAGAAGAACAAGTAAACAAACAAAACCCACACCTTGAAAATAAAGCCTTCAGAATGTGTCTGTCTATAACACTGTGAGGCTTGCGGCTCATTTTAAGTTTCACTTTAAAAGAAACCTCAAATTGAATAAAGCAGCGATGCTCTCCCAGCCTGCACCTTCGCTGGCTCTGATGCACAGGAGGGAAAGCGGTGACAGGTATTTGAGGTAGTGGGAGGCAGTCAGCGGCCCTTGCTGGGTTGTTTTTTTTTTCCCTATAGTGACAGTAACCTCTATCATGCCATAGACACAGGGTTCAAGGCCTGCATCTGCTTCTCCTCTGCAGCTGTGTTTGAGTCACATCACTACATGCTGAGCCCCTTCACATCTTGCTTGCTCATTAGAGAACCCCAGGCCTTAATGACAAATGCAAATGGCATTTCACTCTTTCAGGCAATTTCAGTATGAACATGAAATATATTTTGCTAAATAAAATGAAACATTTGGCTTATTTTAGAACAGGATGTAAACAGGTCCCAAGTAACAAGTAAGCCTTAACACTCAGGTCCCTATCCAACTCCCAAGTCTGTGCAAACAAATCTTCAGTCCTACACAAATTCTACAGTACATTTAATTCTGTTTCAACCCCACAAATGATGGACATTTTAATATACACTCTGAAAATATGTCTACCAGAAAGGGGTCTTTGGGGAATGCCATAGGGGAACCATCTAATCTAAGAAAAGAGAGGTTAAAATGAGAAATGTGTAGGTTTATAGAACAACACAGAATGTCAAGATGTGTAAATGAACTCTTAAATTGCAGGAAAAAAGCTTGTAGAGGTTCTTAATACATTTAAAAGCTTCTTTCATTTCCAATTGTAGATATTTAGAGAACAGCAGTGATTCTCCTACAATACTTTTAAAGAACCTGTTGTAACAACACCCTTGTGGAGTATTTAATGATAAGTTTCCTTAATTTTAGTTTTAAAAAGGTATTATGATTTCGAAAATACATAATCCATGGTACATGGATAACCGTATCAGGCACAAAGGCATAAGCAAAGAGTAGTATACCCAGTCAACCTTCACCCAGCTATATAGCGCACCAAAAAAAATTTTTCTTGATGGTAGGAGATAAAGATAAACATACCTGACTAACAGCTCAGCTCACCTGCCCAGTCCTGCCCACCCTGGAAAGCCATCCATCCCAGGGGTCACTTACAGTCACTACTGTGTGTTTTCATGTGACGCATGGCAGCAACACCAACAAACTGAAAGCTAGCCTGAGGAAAAAGTATGTTACTGCATTGAGATTACAGTGTACATGTTGAGTTTCTGAATTTAACTCGTTCTCAGCATACAGAGGCAAATTTATGCTTGTCTCACCTAAGGAAGCAAATAAAAATCTGTGTAGTAGGAGTGTATTACTCTAAACATTTGACTCCTGATTTTTCAGGAAGTTAATTATTGCATCAAGATCAAGATTTTATCATCATTCAGTTTGATCTGACTATTGGCGTGGAATTTATTTCAAAACACTGATTTATGTGAAACACCAGGCAGTAGTGACATAAAGACATTGAATTAAAGATAGTTTGATACATTTTAACATGTTTATTTTCATTTTGAGTGCATTTTGCCTGAAAAAAAGTGTGTGTACATTAATAAACAGCATTCCAAACTAGTATATCATCCCAAGATCAATTTAATCGAATGGCCACCTTTATATGTCATGATGAATTGGAGCCAGTGAATTGAATTAAACTCAAACCTGTTATTTAGGTTAAATACATTAGGACATTTACTGCTCCTTATGTAGCCCTGCCAAGCTAATTGAAATCACATAAACTACAAACAAGAGGAGTGCATAAATAGCAGAGGTGTAATTGATAATATTCTGCCCATGAACTTCTCTGGGCCTCTTCCCACATACAGTTTGCAATCGGTGCCAAGGGAAGTTTTTGTGCCAGGTGCCATTAGGTCATTGAGTGTGTTATTACTTCTAAAGCAACACCTTGAGAAAAAGATCTCGTCAGAAGCCCCTATCATTCGGCAGCACCGCCCTCGCTCTAATGCGCGGGCCGATTATGCCAAGCCACTGGCAGATTGCCGTGTTTAGGACCCCCATCTCTGCTTCATTATTCATGGAGCCGATGGTGCTATCTCTCCCGCCCGCCCAGGCTTATCAGCCCAAACAGAATGTGGATTGCCCGGGTTTGTGTGGGCGATTTTGCATTCTTAAATCAAACCTGTGCAATCGTCAGGGGCCGCAGGGTCCGGCTTCCTCCATAGCCAAGAGTGTGTGGAGGTTAAAGTATTTAAGCGGTCAAAACAGCGCCCAGGGATTAGCTCTCTGTTTACTAACAGAGAGCGTGCTAGGGCCTGTGTTGTTGCACCTCTTGCCTGTCGGTTGCGCTGATGTCTGATTGGCCCTCAAAGAGGAAATGTCACAGGAGCTAACCTGAGGTACAGCACATGTGGGTCATTGTAATGACATTCTTTCTCCTGTTTGGCATGTTTTTGCTCTGGCGATACATGAATTGCTCTTGAGTGATGTCAGAGTATCAGGCAGGGTTTGTCCTCCAGCTCAATCTGTCTGAGGATATGAAAAGCAGGGTGGGCAATATGGAAACTCAGCGAGGCATTTCAAGACACATGATGTGCATTAGAATATTTCACTTTTCAGATAGACAGGAAAATGTGACGGTGGTAATGAAAGCAGAGTCTCACTGTTCAATCCTAACCATTTATTTTTCAATCTCTGTTTTCATATGCATATGTGTATATATGTGTGTGTGTATGTTTGCAGAAAAATGCAGTATTTAAGTTAGTTGTCTGCAATTTTCACTTAGTAAAGAAACAAAACACATAATTTGCCTGGGGGTGTTCAAATCATATACTAGGCAAGAGATGGTTAATTATATTAGGAACAGTACAACAGTAATAGCTGTGTCTTAGCAGTATTCCGTGCCTGGCCCCCTGAAATTGCTGATTTCATTGTGTTTGTTGTTTTGTGTTTTTTTTTTTTTTTTTGCAGGTCTGGCAGTACATCAGATCATCACTATCACTGTTTCCCTCATAATGGTCATCGCAGCCTTGATAACAACACTAGTCCTTAAAAACTGGTAGGAAAGATTCTTTTCTAGCATAAATGTGTTAGCATTAAAAGTGTCTCTCTCTCTGTCTGTCCCTTAGTCTGTATCTCTCTCTCTCTCTCTCCCTCTCTCTCTCTCCCTCTCTCTCTCTCTCTCTCTCTCTCTTTCTCTCTCTCTCTTTCTCTCTCTCTCTCTCTCTCTCTCTCTCTCTCTCTC
>JBBMFX010000016.1:11209815-11228616 GCA_037832545.1 Rhabdalestes septentrionalis | reverse complement strand
CACACACACACACACACACACACACACACACACACACACACACACACACACACACACACACACACAGACACACATACCCCACTGACAGGCCCTCTGTTTCCTGACAGGCACATGCACACTCCAGCCTGACTGAAAAGAGGCTCTATTTGCATACACACCCCCAAAATATCTGACACACATTCACACACACAGACACACACACACACACACACACACACAAATATTACACACTCTCTCCCATTTCCTACATTACTAATGCACACACACTCCTCCCTGACACAAACACACACTCCTCCAGTCTCTAATCTATTAGGCGGCATTATGCAAGTCAGTACCCACGTCCTGGTCATTGAGGAAGGCAGCCTCTGCCAGCAGCAGCCAGCTTGTCACATTCAGCACGCAGAAATTAAGCTCCAAGAGCAGCCCACAAGAGCAGCCTGCCACTCAGCAGCCTCTCTAATGCCTTGCATGGCCCCTCAAGTCAAGCTTCACTGGTTCACTTCACTGCTAGATTCTTCCAGAATATATATCACCTCCACCTGGGCTGTACAATGGCCATGGGCACCAAGCTTCAACAGTGCAAATCAGTCATTTCATGGTGAAGAAAAAATATAGTAAACATATAAAACTCCCCTAATAAGTGTCTGTTTAAGAATATTTGAGTTTTTAAGCTTTACATGAAACAATCTTATTTCCATTTTAAAGAAACATTGCTTAATTTCACAACCCAATCAGAAACTAAATATTCAAATAAGCTCAATAAAAACACTGTAAGTGTAAATTCAACAAAATATTTTGTATTTTTCACTATATGGAAGCAAATTTGCACCCTCACTGTCTCTGAGCCTCGTCTCATTAGACAGTGCCAGAAAACGTAATTACTTGCCTTCTAATTTCTTCTATTTTTGGACATTTATCACACTGAATTATTTAAATAAATCCTTCAAACAAAATTATATAATGCACAGTCACCATGAGTAAGCTCGAAATATTATGCACTGTAAAGACACCAACTGACTCTCTTCAAAGAACGGATAATTAGGGTTTATTTAACAAGAAATACCCAGTGTTGATTTTAAACATCACTTAACTGGAAGTATTCTAGCAATGTGTAATTTAGGGCCTGGGTGACTTGTCATAATTAACTAAAGTAGCCATGAATTCTGCTTTTCATGATCCAAGGTTAAAGTTTTATGCAATAAGAAGCAAAAGAGCCAGCGTCCCTCCATGCGGCTCAAATGAAACAAAATTAAAGTTTTGGTGTAGCCTAGTCAGGATCATTGCTGCTGTGCTGTGACAGCTCCTTACACAAGCAGATCCACCAACAAGACATACAAGGAATTTGGACACTTTTCCATTGCACTGTATTTAATAACAGAACCCTTGGTGTCTGATGAACAGGGAGGATGACATAAGTCATCCAACAACCCGACTAAATGTCAGTTAGCAGAGCTTGATGAAATAATACTGTTACTGTAACCAGGAGGATAACTGCTTAGAGCAGGTTAGATTAGGTTAGAGCAGGTTAGATTCCGCTTTTCTGTCCAGCACCAGTCAATTGACTTTGCATACTCAGAGCCCTTTAACTCGAACTCAGCCCTGGTCCTGGCTGCCCACTGTCCTGCATAATTGAACAAACCAATCAGCCCCTTTACTGAGCTGAGGCAGGTGTGTTGAAGCATGGAAATCACTAAAATATGTAGGACAGAGGGCCTCGGGGATCAGGGTTGGGAAATTCTGCTCAGAATTGAATCCTGTTTGTAAAAGTCTTTTGAAATAATCTTTAAAAATCTCAAAGTTGGAAATATTCTGATGCATATTCTGAAAAGTATTTGCTGGATGTGAAAAACATCAATTGAGAAACACATCTAAATACCTTATAGTGTAACTTTGCTTTTGCATCATCAGTTCATGCTAGCTAGAAAATGCAAGTTATTAACTGCACAATGTCCCTTTTAACTGGAAATGGAATGCATCATTAATAAGTTGTCATCTCACGCTCTCACGCCTTACCTCTGATTTCTCACGCTGAAAATCTCTTTTCTCTATCCGGTCTAGGTTGCACACTCCTCTACGGTAGGTGGCGCACCTAATGATGCAGCAGTCATTGGCAAATGAAGATGAAATCTCACTCGAAGGCTTTTGGAAGAGTTGGCAACCCTGTATTAATGTATTAAATTCAGTTTCAATACAATTTCTCTGATTTCTCAAAGTCTCTGTCTTAACAAATGACATTTTTTAGCCCTTTACCTGGGCTAGGTCTGATCCTTCTTCCCCAACATTAGCATTGGTATATTATTCTCAATGCTTTGTGATTGACTTGCTGTTAAACAGATTTGCTGGTGACAGAAAGATGTTTGTACAGTGTTCATACATACAGATGTTTACGTCCATGTACTGCTGACACGGTCGCCTTCAAAAAAAGCTGGATGCTGGAGAATATCCAGTCATAATGATTGTACCATACAATTAAGGTAAAAATGGAAAAGTACATATTGTTTTTAATACATATTGTAACAATCCTGGGCTGAGATCGTTAAGGGAAGGAAGGAGCACTCGCGAGAGGGAGAAAACCTCCACAGTCTTTATTCAGAGCTCAGAACAGAGGAAGCATGTAAAGGATAAACACACATGCGTCACCACTCACTCCACGAACACAAAACCCAGTACACAGATCCACCGTGACTCACACTCATGGTACACTGTATACCTCTACTCTAAAACAAAACAACCCCCCAATAAAAAAACAACCCAAACACACACATAAACACCCCGAATGCACACAATAAACACATTTACCCCCAACTACACCAAAATAACATACAGGTACACAATAACAAGAGGAGGCGGGAGCAATGCATGCTGGGAAAGCCGTCCCCAACCCAACTCCACTGCAATATGATTATAATTGAACATTTTCGTTGTAAAATGGGTCAAGTGGTGCTTTTTTGTCTAGAACCGATCAGAATGCAGCGTAATACAACAGAATATTTCCAAGCTGTCTATATAATTTGGTACTTTGTTATTGCACAAAAAGCAAATCAAAGCAAATAACAAAAATGGAATCAAGTGGTACAAGACGATAGGAGCAACCTAAATATTAGAAACATCATCGAATATATGTAGAGGTTTAGCAACATACATTTTGATTTTTATTGTATAACGTCCATAAATCATCCCTATGTAAACATTTATATTTAGCAGCAGTCTGAAATAGCTTTGTTAACATGTCCAAGCCACTATGATTAAAATAGAACAAGAGAAACGGGTTGGCTTGCATATTCATGTCACTGGCTGCAAGCTGGAGGGTTCGCCAATGGCAGTGCTCATTTGTGGTGAGCTGACTCTTAAGCTGCCTAAATATTTTTGCTGTTTACTTGCCGCCTCAAACTCATCACTCATTTTGGTGTGTTGCCTAAAGTAATTAATCTTATTATGACCATGATCTGTGAGGCTACCAGCCAGACATTCTGTACAGAAATCTTTAGTGTTTTTCTGTAAGCAAAAGTATCTTAAATAAATCATTTTTCTTTCATGGATAATGGTATTTCATTCTGCTGAGATATTTCAAGTTCTTTTTTGGCTGCAAACCATGCTCAAACCCATTTTTGCAACTGAACTGAAATGACTGAATTTGGATGTCATCCATGATTATAGTGGACATTAACAGAGTTAAAATGTTGATTACTAGGACACTTTTTAGCAAAAATACAGGTTTCAGGTAGCATAAGGCCTGTCGTATTTATCACAAACTAGGGTATAGTTTGTAGAAATAAAAATAGCTATTAAAGCAGTTACAGCATGCTCCCTTGGTGACTCGGAATATGTTGGTCAAATAAGAGCTGAATATTGAGTAAACCACAAATGGTCCACATTATAGTAAAGACTCTACCCAGTTAATACATGCTAATGCACAGATAATACTGCAATAATGCTAAACTAAACTAAATGTTAATGATTTTTTTATTCTAATCATGACTGCCATAGCAAAATCTCATATATCTAAAATTTAAACGTTGCAGAAGAATAAATATATCCTTGATTTCAAAGCATGTTTTTGTAACAAAATGTACATTTGCAGAATTTGTTCAAGTGTGTGTGTGAAAGTATGGAAACCCCGGATCATTTTTATTTACGAAAGATGAAACTAATGTAAATGCCTGCATGGAAGCGAATTAAATGTGTGCAAGTTTGAGCAAGTTTCTGTCGATCCACTGTTTTAATGTTTCAGACCATATTTTTCTCACTGGGTGTAAGCCAGGTGTAGAAAGTAACAGTTTTTGTATGTATTTGATCCAGTTAGTTTCGATTACATATTGCAGTTTTCCAAGAACACCAAAGAACTTCGCATTACATACCTATGTCCTGTCTTGACCACCTAAATGTGTGTGTACTGAATCTCTTTTAACATTGGTTGACGAATTGGTTGATGGCATGTGTCTGATGTCAACATGTTTTTAAGGTAAACAAAGGAAAGCTGTTCTTGTCATTTCTCAATTGATTAAGTTTTTTGATGCACAGCTTTATTGACTCATCCTACAGTTTCTATATTTTCAGACGATATTGCTCTTCTGTTCTCTCATATATGACCTCTCAGAAAATTACAGACGTTTCTTGAGTTACAACAGACTGGACATATGACATTTCGAGTTTACGACGCTCACTCCCACTCATACTTACGGATTACGTGAGCAAACTAGCTTGGTTGAAGAATATGCAGTAACACAGTATATGAGTGAGGGAGTATACATTTTCCTTTTCCTGTGGCTTAGTTGTGTTAGGATAAGTAAGTAACTTAGGCAAGGGTGCGTTTCGACTTACACCAAAATTCGGGTTACATCACTGTCGAGGGAATGGACCTGTATATGCACTACAAAACCAAACCCCTTAATTTTACCCCTTAAAATTAGTTCAGATCAAACGTGGTATGTGTCAATGCACTGGAATGAAACAGGTCTCTGAAAAATTACTCACTGATCAGGTTTGCAAAGCAAAACCTCCACATCAGTACCAAAACTCTATTGGAATATTTGATCATCCCAGTGACAAAGATGCACTGGCTCAGTGGCATTATTATTGCATGAACATGGAGGACTCATTAGAGGGTTACTTTGAGCATGATGTCATCATAAAATTCTGTAATCGTATTAACCATTAAATTATCACAGAGAAGCTGGTGTGTCCAAATGGTATAAAAAAATCAGTCTATGTGTCAAGTGTCCTTGCATGAGAGAGATTTATAACGCTCTACTCCAGAAGAAGTGTGCCTACACCTGAAATACATCTAGACCTGCTACTCTGAAACATCTCTACATGACCTCTCAACCCAGCACTCTTCATTCCCCACAGATCAGAGAGAGAGAGAGAGAGAGAGAGAGAGAGAGAGAGAGAGAGAGAGGTCCTCTTGAGTGCTTGACCCTTACTGGGTGATTTCAAAGGTTTTTCTTATGAATTCACTGCCTCCATGAAATTCAAATTCATTTTGAGCCACATGAAATTCTCGGTATGGCACACAACGCCTTTGGTATTTGCCTGTCTAGAATACCATTTTAAATCCCTTTGGTATGCACCTTTTGAATGATCACAGGCCTTGGCATTACCTTCAGTCATCGCTACCATTTGCACTGTTAGGAGAATCTTTATTTACACAATGACTGCAAGAGTGTAACACTGCTATGAGCCTGAAAAACACCAAATCCTATGGCAGGTTTTGTAGTCACACACATGAGGGCGGATATGCTAAATGTGGTATAGTGTTCTATCTCTTTGTTTGTCCTTTGAAGGAATTTCTTAAAATAGACATGCCCTGTTGGACAGCACTGAAGACCTGGGTTGCCTAAAATGACAAGACCTTTACCCAGTGAGTTCAGGAACTTTACCATATTTAGTTATAGGCTGTCCTGACACAGATGTAGCTATCCTGGTACAGGCTTGTGGATTAGACAACTGGTTTTATGGACACAGGAGCATGAATTCAGGAGGTATAAATAGAGAGTCCCAACTGCCCCACGGGGTGGTTCCACTGACTGTCTGGGTGTTGTTTGCTGTTTTGCTTCTTTTGGCAAAGTAAAGAAAACTTCCTATAAATTTTCTGTTGTACAGTTGCTTATATTGTATTATCTTAGAAGCTTAAATTTTCTCCATAACACTTTTCAACTGTACAATTAAACTGATATTTATTTATAGAGCTGCACACAAAGGTACATTTAGAAAATAAAACAGTTCATTTCCCCCAAATAATAGGGTGAGTGATTCCAGAGCAATGATACACCTGTACCAAATGTTGTCAGGGCAGTCGTTTGTAGACATCTGCTCATCCAGTGTTTCTCCAGATGTTAAGGGTATCAACAGGGAGTTTGCCCACAAATTGCTGAAGTAAACACCTTTGCTTTTCTTTGGGAGGCTTTACCCAACAGGTTGGTCATACGGCTGTAAAGATGCCATGAGATCATTAGTGAGGAAGAGTACTGATGCCGGATGATTAGTCCTGGATCACTAACACCACTCCAGAAGGTACCATTCCAAAGGTATTATGATAGTGCTCCATCACTCCAGAGAGCGTAGCCCTACTGATCCACAGTCCAACATGTTTGATCCCTCTAGCCAACATTTGGCTTTGTGATCTTTGGCTCATGTGTGGCTGGAACAGAGCATCTCATTCTATTGCCAGTGTTTTTTCTATGCCGGTTGTGTATGCACAGTTAAACCCATGTCAGCAGAAATCCAGCTCATTTCCTGTTTGGTCATTCATCAAAAAATATTCCATCAATGTCTTGAAATGGAAAAAAAGCATATGCAACTGACGGACCCAAATTGCACTTACCGCTACTGTGAAAAAAATGAAGTAACTGAATGCATTACGAATGGGTGTCTCTACACTTTAGTGTACACCTACGAGCTAGTGGAGTATCACTTCAAACATCTCTTTAGCAGCTCTTCAGTTTTTTTGTCTATAGTGCATAGCAGCTCATCTTTCAGAGCTGTCTGTTGTGTGTCAGAACTGTCACGTGTTAGAGCTGTGCTGATATGATTGCTTTGGTTGACTGATCGAAGTCGTGTAGCATGTGAGGAAGTGTCTGCTTGTATCTGTCACTGTGATTAAACTACACACTGCAGCTCTCTCCACACAACACTCAGCAAGTGTGTGTGTGTTTGTGTATATGTGTGTTTACAACCAGAACAGACATTCATCAGAGTTTCACAGGCTTCACTTATATCGAATTTAAATCAAAGTGTGACGTATTGAGAAAAAAAAACGGTGACACGGTAAACAGACCAAACTGGGAGGGGAGAAAGATCATCCCATGAATATGCACTGAGTCGAAGGCTATATATGTCAGATAGATACATGCAGACAGACAGAGAGACAGACAGTCACTAAGACAGACAGACAGAAACACACACAGACAAACAGACAGACAATCAGACATACAGACAAAGTCAGACAGACAGTCAGACAGACACACACACAGACAGATAGACAGATAGACAGATAGATAGATAGATAGATAGATAGATAGATAGATAGATAGATAGATAGATAGATAGATAGATAGAGACAGACAAATAGAGACAGACAAATAGACAGAGACAGACAGACAGAGACCGGCAGATAGATGAATAGACAGACAAATAGATAGACAGACAGATAGATAGACAGACAGATAGACAGACAGACAGGACAGACAGACACATAGATGGCAGCATGTTCGATGAGCACTCTCACCAGTATTTATTTAATATAACATTTTTATGTTATACATGATGTTGGTGCCTGATCCCACTGTAGTAGACAAACAAGAAACAAAACTCAACACAAACAAGGGGTCCAGGAGTTACAAAACCACAAAATAACATGAATCATTTTAAAATGAAGACTTAAGCATGGCAGACACCAACAAAAGTGCAAGGTCTATACATGAGAAAATTAACAAGCTAGACACAAAATACAAGCAAAGTAGAGACAACAAGAGTTTTAACAAGAGGTTTTACAAAGAATACACCAACACACACTGAAACACATCTTAGGGGTGGAGACAAATACAAATACGGTATTCGGATTGGCACAAATAACGTGTTTTTTACGAATACCGTATTCTGACAAATACTTAAAAAATATTTGTATTCCGTACGCACACCAGCAGGAGCCGAGTCCCAGATCACTGCTGCGTGAGCAGCCAGAGAGCGCAGTTCAGTTGAGTGAGATTTGTAAGGAATAAAATGCCAAAATGGCTAATAAATTATGTCTTGTGAATGTTTTGCCGATTCTGACTCTGAAGGGGAATATTTGCCTTTTGGAAAAGACGCTCGCGCGTCTCCCGCTTCAACTTTGGAGCGTAGCTGCGCGGCCGTGCGAGGCGAAAGTGAACACAAAGCACAAACACATGTTAATTTCAACACTTGACCCATCGGGAAAGTGTGTGGAAGTGGTGGACCTGGTCGTACTGTCTGTAGGAGAGCTGTTGGTCGAGCTAGAGGCAGCAGGAAAGGGGGAAAATTGTGCTGGAAGTTTCTTCATCCAGAACTGCAGAGGGGCGGAGTCTCACCGCCGGCCATAATGTGTGTGAGAGAAAGCTAGGAGACGTAGTTTATTCAACTGTAACCTAATTCCTAGGTTTGGTTCAGTCAGTGATAAAAATGTCATGACCATTGAAGCCTAAGTTATAGGCTTGTTTTCAATAATAAATGGTAAAAAACTGCTTCTTGTAAGTCTGTATGTATCTGTGATTAAATGCGATTAATTAGATAAATTAATTGCAACACCATGTAATTAATTAGATCAAAAATCACTAATATATATAATATATATATAAATATATATGTACCACAGTAGGTATATATACTTACAAGGGTAATGAGAACACCTGGGACAGGAACATAACACAGGTGGAGACACTGAGGAGGAGGAGGTGGGCCTAGAGTGGGGACTTACCTCATATAACCTCACACTGATCAGGATGACTGATAGAAGCTGTAATAAGGGACCATCATGAGATTGGTTTTGGAATTATATTATATTACATTGTCTGAAGATCTTGAAATACGATTGCTGTCTTTGTTTGCCCTGGTTGTTGGGTCTTTTTATTAGTATCCTTTATTAGTATTTCCTTTGGATTGTGAGAAGTACTATGTCCTCTTCTACGCAGGTCTTTTCTTTATTTTACAAGTTATCCTATTTTCCATTGGTGGCATTTTTTTGAAGCTTCCCAGTGATTTAGGACCTGCTGCAAACATTCCTGTACAACAATATTACCTCCAATATATCCAGTTGTTACATTTACAGTAATAACTTAAATAGGGTATATTACACATTATTCACCTAAAAGTAGTATTAGATTTTTTTTTATTTATAAACAATTAAAATGACATTAATAATATACTGTAATTATATAACAATCTATCTATCATGTGTTATTTTATCCATCTTTATATTTGCATTTGTTTTTGTTGTCTTTTGCCTTTTAAATGGAGAAAATGGAGAAGAGAGGAAGTGCAGGCAGTCTGAGCTTGGTGCTTGGGTTGAGAGTTTGTGCCCGGTTCATATTTCACTGAATATGGCTCTTTGATTGGGTTTGTTCTTTCTGTCATCGCCTGTGTGGTGCAGACAGGGTCTAGAGGAATGGAGCTGGTGTTTTGTTTTGGAGTGCTGTGTTCTTGCTCCACGGTTGACAAATGATAGTTGAACTGTATTTGGGCAACAATGCATTGCCCACCACTCTGAGATCACAGCCAAAACTCTCTCTCTCTCACTCTCTCTCACTCTATGCACACAAATACATAAA
This sequence comes from Rhabdalestes septentrionalis, assembly GCA_037832545.1. NCBI lineage: Eukaryota > Metazoa > Chordata > Actinopteri > Characiformes > Alestidae > Rhabdalestes > Rhabdalestes septentrionalis. The sequence goes on along the minus strand of JBBMFX010000016.1, from coordinate 11,218,834 downwards.
GCCCTCTGAGACTTGCTCAGCCAGAGCTGCACTCTAAGCACAACTCGACTTTGTGTTTTCTGGTCATGGCAGTAAAGCATTTTTCGAATTCAAAATATTGTCTGGGTGTGTGCGATTGTATTTCATAAGGCTGCAGGAATAAAGCATCATATCTCCAAAATGGTAACTTCTACACATCCATCAGTGCTGCTATCTTTGGAAAATTCATGATGGACAGACCTAAGCAACAAAGTAATTATAGTTTTTAGGTTAGTTGTTCATAGCAAAGTAAAGACGTGCTTCCCTCTCTGTAAAATAACTGCCTGCCTTTAGGTGAAATGTATTTATTAAACTATATATATATATATATATATATATATATCCCACATTTGAGTGGCTCGGAGCTTGGAGTGACAGTTTATGAACACACCCAGAGTTGAAAACGTGTTATAATGGCTCACGTATTAAATAACGTTGGGTTTAAATTGGGTTTGGGCCGGAAATTACAGTCAATGTGTCGGCCTGGCTGGGCTCAGGCACAAGGTGCTGGGGCTCGGGTTGGGTTTCATTGTTTGGGCCCGATCAAAGTACTTGAGCAAGGTACTGGACTTGTTTCTATGAATCTATTCATTATACACTGATGGGGAGGAGCTCCTGTTATAAATACACCTTTACAAATATGGCTTGTAAGTAGCAGTTGAAATTATAGCTCTAGGAAATATCCTAAAGACATTCTTAAAAATGTCCTCTTACTTATTATCAGTTGCAGAAATAAAGAGTGAGGTTTTGATAAAACAGTGACTGTACATGTGTGTATCAAAATTTCCGCCATTTGTTTAATGGTTTTGTCTCTGGATTGTAAACCAATCAAAGGACCTATTTTTATTTTGGAGTAAAACTGCATTTTCTTCAGAAGTGACAAGGACACACTGAACCTTCCTTGCACAGCACCTCTATACATCACGAAAAGCAACACACTCCTGCACAGCTCTTACAGAGCTTCCATTGTGTTGGCATAGGATCAATAAATGCCTCCTGCAGAACTACTTACATAAAAATACAATAGATTACCAAACACCACCAAAGATTATACACTAATACAGGAGACTCTTATATATAATCATGAAATCAGCATTAGATTTTGTGGAGACATTTTATTACAACTGCAAAATCCTCAAAAATATCTTTGTCCTGATTTATCTGTTACTTTCACTCTCATTCTTTCCGCAATATGCATTCTTTTAGCTCAGCAGGAGGTGGTGAGATATCTCCATCCCAAATCGCCACTCCTCCTTTAGAAATGGGGCATCTGAGAGACACCATTAAGATTTAGCTCAATAGCTGTTCGTTTAAATATTAGGGCTTTTAACTGCTTTAAAAAATGGAAATTAAATCCCAGAAAAGAGCAACATTGCTGGGAGGAAATATGAAACATTCTCACCTGTTTCAGAAAAAAAATGTTTGTTTTATTTATTCTATTTTTTTCAGGAAAAATGTTTTTGTGAAACAGTCCTACCCTGTGATCCTTAGTATTATCTTCTCCTCCCCTTATCATTTTTTCCCTCCCCGACCCGCTGTTCCCCCCTTTTTATATCTGCCCTCTCATCTTTCTCAAGTCTACTTTCCTGCCATTTGTCCTGGTTAAGGTTCCTTTGCTCGTCCCTGATCTGCCCTTTTGTCACACCCATCACATGGTCTTCGTTTGTTACCCCGTTCATGTATCATTTGTCCCAGATGTGTCCTGCATCATCTATAGTCCCTTGCTGTTTCACTGTTCACTGTGGGTTTCGCCTTGTGCTTTATAGCCACTAACCTCTGAGCTTTTTGGCTTTTTGTTTTAATGTTTAGTCTTGTTTCTTACTGTCAGTTGGTTCTATTCACATATTGCAAAAATATATTTAAAAAATATATATATATTTAATGTACATAATAAAACACCCCTTCAACCTACTGTTAGACCTTACATTAAAGAAAAATTAAAGAAAAAAAGAAAGACAACCTATCTAACAGCTAACCAAGTCTAAGAATGGATATTTATACCTAATACCTAATCAAACACAAAAAAAACCCATTTAAAACAATCCTAACCCGACAGAGACAGATATTTTTACTTGGGCGATGATAAAATGATGCATCCTGATCAGTGAGAACTAATCCATGTTTTACTCCCATTACCCACCGTGTTAAAGGCCTCCATTTCCAAATAGACATTAGTTATCTTCCAGAAATTAGTCTGTACATAAAACACGCAAGTTCTCAATAATTTGTGCTGTGGTGTGTAAAACTATGACAAGTGGTCACTTCACTTTACTTTACACTAAAGACTTTACACTAAAGACATTGCTGGTTTTACCTACTAACATTCCTCTTGAACTTTTTTCATGTCAGATGCAAGTGTAAAGTATAATGAGCATCAGAAATTTATGATGGACATTCCATGTGCATCCTCATAACTAGTCCAACCTTGGATGGTGTAGAGGAAATGCAGGTCATGTCCTGGCTTTTGGAATGCAGCTATTGTGAAGAATTTCTAAATAGAGTCATTTCTGTCATGTGTTTTGTTTTGGAGAAGTAGTCCTGCTTATTTTTCTGTTGCTCTAGCTCGTTTACCTTATTGACCGTGCTATCTCACTTGCCTAGTCATTACATAGATGTGTGTGTGTGTGCAATTGCCTGACATTACTTCAAAGCCCCAATTGAACCACATAAAGATATTATTTAAAGCAAGCATAACCTGTGATAATAATGCTACATAACACACTTGTAAAGCCTTGCAACCTTGCACAACTTGACTACACCTAAAGCTTATATAATAGGGACCCTATTAAATGAATTGAAAAAGTTATGTTGATGCTTGAACACAATGAAAATTATTGCTTCTCTGTGGAGAGAACTCATGATATTTTCTCATTTCTGAGCCCTGGTTAGGCCTATTAGCTGTATGGAAATTACAACATTTATGCTCCTTATTCTTGAATACTAAATGGGAGCAACTTTAGAAACTGGAGGAAACTTTGGGAAAATGTGAGAGAAAGGGATTTGCCAGGTATAGTACATTATCTGTCACTTCCTCTATCTGTCCTATGCAGTCAGCGCTATTTCAAAGGGATGAAGTGCTGATCTTACTGTATGTGAGCTAATGCACTGTCTTAGGGATAAGTTTTAATGAGTTGAATGTTCCTTTGATTGTGATTCTCTGTGGTGAATGAGACATATGTTACTTTAGCTTGATGGAAAGTGCCAAAAACCCAGAGAATTTCCTTGGGATCCTTCAGAAGCTTTACTTTTCTACTATCAGAGCTTAGTAGCATGCAAAGGACCACAGATCAGTCAGACTGTGCAAGAAGCTGCCACATCTGTGCGAGGCTGACTGAAAATGTAGCATGCACACACACACACACACACACACACACACACACATCACACATCATGCACGCGCACACTGGCTAAAGGTCCCTTTGACCCTCCTAAAGACTGATATGCTCCTCCATCAGGCTGTCGAATGGCTGTAATAAGCTGAGAGGTTCCATACATCAACACTGGCAGTGCTGCATCACAGCCAGACACAGCCAGGACAGACGAGGCCTCATGAATCACACTCTTTCTCACACACACACACACTCATGCGCATACATCGTTTGGGCCCGTCCTTGCCAAAGACTGAGCTCTTCCTTGACATCCTGTAGCCCATGGAGCCCCTCTGTCTTTGTCTCTGAATGAACAGTGTCAGGTCAACTATAACGTCAATGCTGCTATCTTTGGAAAATCGATGATGGACTGACCATAGCAGCGAAGAGACTGTAGTGACAGGTTAGTAGTTTTGTATCGTCCATGTTGGGTCATAACCCTCTTGTAAACCTCCTCATATGTTATATAGCTTTTGAAAGAAGCTCAAAGGACGATCTAACATAAAGAGGCTACGGACACAATGTCAGTACTTCGTAACTTCCTGGCAATATTCCTTGTATATGTAAACCGAAATTTCACAAGTTCGTAATGGACTGAGATGTTGACAATATCTTGATAATTGAGCATATTTAATAATAGATTACTATACAGAATACCTTATCCACATTGGTAATCAAATCCCATGGAAGTTTGCAATAAATTTTATAGCTAAACACAGTATGTTATTTAATAATTTCTAGTGTTGACTCTCCTCTTGGCTTTTATTATTTCTAGCTTAAGGTTTATTGAAAATATAGTGCATCAAGTTAAAAAATTTCAGCCCACCTTCAAGGTTTTCATCATCTGAATAATGTTTGAAGGAGGGCTGAAGCTTTCTTTTATTCATAAACTAAGTTTTTTGCTATTATACAGAATGCTGCACCCTCTGAACAAGAAATATGATTTGAATTTGTTAGTTATAATAGATGAATATTGCAGTGTCTTTAATGCATTTGCCATGTTACCTGATACAAAATGTACATCAAATAGACATCATTCATAATAATAAATAGCCAAAAAAGAGCTAGGTAGCATGCATTAATTGTAGCCTGAATGCTGTTAAACAGGGTTAAACAATTTCCATGTGAAAATTGTCTCATATTTGACATTTGTTGGTTTATGTCTATAAAATATGTTCAAGAATATAAACTGAAACTATGCTCTAAATGATTCAAGATAAAATATTTCAGGTTGTTCCCTGTAGAGCATGTGTTAAATTTATTTAACTTCAAATCAACTTCACCACATCATTTAATGGGGATTCTCTAAAATGTGCATAAAACTGTACCTTTTTCCCCCACAAAAGTATCAGTTTCAAGTTACTGAAGAAAATATTAAATATGACAAGTTATTCTGCTCTCTAGTGTTTTGCCCATGTGGATATGTTGTAGGCTGTCCTCCAGTTGGTGCTGAACCTCAGCTTTGCTGTTCTATAAACAGTGAGATGTGTAAAATGAGGGCTGGCAGAGCATGTGAATCTCAGCCTCCACCTCCACCTCCCCAAATGCCCAACCCAACGGATGGATATTTAACAAGGATTGAAAATCCAATACGGCCAGGAGTGATTGCAGATTGCAGAGTATGTCTCCGGGCTGCCGTAATACATTCTGAGCATCAGGCTTGATCTGAGTCCAGATTCATCATGTGATCCTTGTCAGGCATTTATTGTGGGCACAGCCTTTGGGGAAGAGGGCAAGGACTCATTTGAATAATGTCTGAGCATTAGGAGAGATAGAGGCAGGCTATCCCTAGCCTTTTTTTATTTCCATTGCCATTGGTTTGCTGCATTGTGATGACTGTGCGGGTGGCTTTTCTGCCATTAAACGCTCCTCTATATTTGCCCACACAGCACAATCTGCATAGCTCTCAGCAATTCTGAAGGATTAAAATGAACTCCTAATTATTTCTCTAATTACACAAAACACAGTTTAGGCATATTTTGATGGTGGAAGATCTTTTGGGCCCGTTTTGCATTGGCCTCCCTCCTTAGCACCATTAAAACTGACAAATATATAAGTTAGCAGAAATGGAAGGAAAAAGTTACAATCAAAAGTAATATTTTAGATTTTTTTTTTTGCTTTTCTCTAACAGAAGAAAACAAAACTTGCCTCTCAGTCTGCCTCTCTTTTTCACTCATTCTCTCTGTTTTTGCAGCTTTTGCTCCATTGTAACACGGATTGTGAAGTGTTGAGTAGCTTGTTTGCTGCAGCTGTGCCGAACTCCAGGAACTACTCTGTTGAGCTTTTGCTAATTACCTCCCAAAGGAACGTGCACATTGTCGGGGGAAGGAGGGATTCGGGGAAGGGGGGGGGGGGTAGAAGAAAGTGAGAGAGAAAGTCTCTCTTGGCTTTGTGCTGGGTGCATGATGGCACCACTGCATGCCTGCCCCGCTTCAGATGCATCCCAACTTTTACATTTTGCGATGCACTCTTTAAAAATGCATCACTTCACTCTTACAAAGACCTAGCAGCTAATGTGTGGTGGCATAAATAGAAGATAAAGTCTTTCATCCCAACCAAGCCTGTTGTGTTTCATATTTGATGCTGTATCAGAACAGTGGCACCTAATTGCATTAGTTTCAGTCCACTGTGTGCCTCCATATGTTACATAATCCTAGCCAGGAGGGAAACTTAAAGAGGTCAAATGTGTGGCTACGTTAGACAAGTGAGCTCAGCATGAAAATAAATAGCAAAAAACTAGACAAGTAAGGATCTTTAGTTAACTGACCTATCTATTAAAAATATTGCAGTTGTTCCCTATATTTTAGTGCATAGAGCATCAAATGTACTTCATCTGTGAAAACTCGGCACACTGTTTATATAGTGTACATAGTGTAGAGTGTACAGAATTATATTTTTTTATTTGTATTTGTGTCGCTGTGTGTCTGCACAATCATGAGCAACTCGATTCGTCCTGCAGGATCAAGTTTTCTGATTAGGATTAGGCTTAGTACTCAAGATGATTATGTAAACATTACACCTTTTGCCAAACAACCTTTCCATATGGAATCGTGGCATCTCAAAGAACTAGTGCTACAGAATGTTCACATAACAAGCTTATTTGCTCATTGCCCTTTACACCCTTATTTGCCACAAGTTGATCTTTCTGCTTTGATGGATTCCATTTATGTGTGTAAGTGACCCATGCCCATTTAAAATGTGAATGACCCTGTAACCTCACAATGACCAGCATCCTAATCAATAGAATGAGTCAGGTGTGTAATGAGCAACAATAACTGAATGAACTCACAGCACAGGCCTTTTAAGCAACAATCATTAGCTCTGATCAGCTCTAAGTTGTTCATGAAAGTGAAAAAGGACAGATGCTTTAATGCTTCTGCACTGTTCATTGGCAGAACCTTCAAAACCTGCTGCTGCCAGACTGTAAACATAAAGTGATGATGGTCAGAACAAGTGACAAATAAGTCTCAAATTTTACACAATGTGTATAACTTTTTTGTAGTCAAATTAAAGTCATTTCAACACCAAACCTAAACAAACCAGGTGGAAACCTAAACTTTGTATTGGAATATAATAATTAGCTTCATTAAATAAACACAGCTGACTAGCCCTGGATTGTCTGAGATAAACATAAATGACTAGTCTTTTATTGCCTGTGGTAAGATTGAATATTTCTAGTGTTTCAGACTTTTTTACCTATTGTGATTCCTTAGCTCCGAAAACATACATACATACATTTACAGTGGAAAAAGCATATAAGGAAATAAGGTCACAAATCAGACATGTCCAATTCATGACCACATATGAAAGAGGCTTGATTCTATGACATAGTAGAATACTGAAGGGATTGTATTCTTGAGTATCCATAAGTGGCTTTTTGAAGCATCCTCTTAATGGTCTTTTGCCTAATCAAATGACTGTTTCACCACCAGGAATCTCTCAACCCTATCCTGTTTTATATGGTTCTTTAAATAATCTTTTAAAAAGGGTCCTTTAGAGCAATAAAGGGTCCTAAAATTGTTCCAAGAGATTGTTCCTGGTACTCATTTTAGTGGTTAATCTCTATTACAAGTGTTTAAGTGTTTGTTATAAAGGACTAAATTAATCAGAGATAGCACAATGACCTTAACTGGAACATTCTGAAAACTCTCCATTATTTTTAAGACATTCAAGTATTGGTCCAAGTTTGTGTATATTTAACTGATTTCATTGTCATGTCTCTAGCTGAATCAGAAACGTAAGTGTAGTCAAGGAGATCTGGAAATTTTGAAGGAATGGCCTACTATGCTGTATTAAAATACGTATGTCGCAATGCTTCTTATATCTTTGCTCTCCTTGCTGTAGCAAGTAATGAACACAGCCTGAAATTAAGACCACTAATGTAAATGTTACTTCCATTCTTGGAAGACCTCGACAGTGACTCAATGGGAACAACCAGGGAAATGTAAAAGTGCAATATCTGGATCTACTTCAGAGGTAAAAGTTATAATCAAAAGGAATATTTAAAGATTTCCTCACATTCCAGTTACAGACCTACCTTACTGCTCCCTGTATCTCTGATGCAGATGGTGATGGGCATGATTGATGATTATGGTGATGATGGTTATGATGATGTGGTGTATGAGTCACAGGGAGAGATGGGGAAAATGAAATGAGGGATGAAGGCATGGGACAGAGGGAAAAATATAATCGGAAATGCAGGTAGACACGAGTTATGATGTTGGCAGGAATCTTTATGACTACACAGGTTCCCTCGCACAAGGAGGCGCTACGGTGGCTGGAGTAGAGTGTGCCCGCCGTAGCAGAAAATCTTTTGGCATTCATTAAAATGTTTAACCAAGCATACAGGCACTCAGAATCCCTCTCTCTCACACACACATCCACACACCGGGAGATTTCCTCAGTCTGTCACACAGTTGGAACTGTGCTTGGGATGTGCAAGCATGTGACAAGAGTTAAATAGCTAGGTGTTGTTTTCTCATTTAGATGTCTAAACAAGATCACAGTGGTGTGAAATGTGGCACTGTAAAGCAAACAGAAGTGGCTGTCCTAAACATAGAGAAAGCCGAGGCCAGCATTCTTAAGGTTCTCAATGGGGGACCTCTACAGTGAGCACAATGCAGACTTTGACCGGGTCCAACTTTCACCCAAAAACAAAATAAGCGTTGAATTTGGGCCATGAATATCTACCATAGCCATTCAAATTCAAGTCAACCATTTATCTTGCACCTATGATTATTAGCCAATTTTCTGAAACACCTACCTTGTCACATGCACTTTGTGCATCCACAATTAGTGACGGTAGCCCATCTGTTGCTGCACAATTTATCAACCATTTGCGTGCCCCATCCATCAGTAGAAAGGGATAACCATAAGACCACCGCTGAAATATTATTTGAGTGATGGGCCATTCACAGCAGTGACACTAACACAGCCGTGACATGGCAGTGTGTAGTGCTGGTTCAAAGAATATCTCAGGCATAGTGGCATTGGTGGGATTTTACACATCTCAGTGTTGCTGTTGGCTTGGGAATGGTCTGCTAGATAGATAGAGATAGAGATAGAGAGAGAGAGAGAGAGAGAGAGAGAGAGAGAGAGAGAGAGAGAGAGAGAGAGAGAGAGAGAGAGAGAGA
>JBBMFX010000016.1:11183504-11196553 GCA_037832545.1 Rhabdalestes septentrionalis | reverse complement strand
ATTATTATTATTATTATTATTATTAGTATTATTATTATTATTATTATTATTATTATTATTATTATTATTATTATTATATTATTATTTAGGGCCTGCCCTATTAAAATGATTGCGAGCTTTGCTTCTTTTACTTTAATGGGCCGTCCCTTATTGTTATTCAACTCGGTTTCTTTATTATTCTTATTCTTCCATCACACATAATGTGGCCCGAACCATGGCAACCAGGCAACTTATATATCAAAACGTTCGGCTCATCAGGTTTACTGTGGCGATGCTACATGCCAACAAATATGGCCAAAATGTCATAGACAATGAATAGGGCTCAACTTTCGTATTATTTTGCTCAGACATGCTTTGTCCCAAACCCACCAAGCTTCACATGATACAAATCCCCCAGCACACAAATGCAGTCAGGCATGACAAGCACTCATCTTTCCTTGTCTTTTGCTAATGCTGATGTTTATGTTAAGCTAATGCGATGTTAATGCTATGCCAACATTAATGCTAATGCTAATGTTAATGCTATGCTCATTCTATGCAAAAGCTTATGCTAATGCTAGCTGCTATGGAGTCTGTAGGTAGTTGTATGGTGACAGGCATTTTGTTTTTTGTAGTTATGTACTATTAAAAAATGGCTACATATGTGACATTTCACCACCACTGTAAAGAGATCAGAGTCATAAGCAATGATAACTTTGTTTGCATGTCACTGATTGAAAAATCTGTGAAATTTGGAGGAATTTTAGAGTCAGAAATTAAGGTGGGGGTTTTTAAGAACAAAAAAGCTGCTGACTGAAACAACTGTCTATGAACTTTTCTAAGAAGTTTTTAGGGGGTATTCCTCACAACTCCAGGTTTGGGGGTTTGAATCTGGGCCCTGGTGTGTGCAGAGTCTGCATGCTCTCCTCTCGGTGGTTTGGGTTTCCTTTTGGGTTGACCGTAGGTGAGAGTGTGAGAGCAAAAGGCATGTGTGCTTGTGTGTGTATGCATCCTGCCTTGTGCCTGCAGGCTCCAGGTACACGCAGCCCTAGTAAGGATGAAGCGGTTACAGAAAATGAATTGAAACATTTTCAATCAACAAGTGTTATGCTTTTTTTTATTGCAGAACTCAAACTCTTCCCATAGAGGTGGCATAATGAGAGATGCTAAAATGCTAGAATAATTAAAAGTAACACTTTTAGTATATTAACACTAATCTGAAAATATTTTTATTTATTACTACACCATGTTCTTAATTTGTACGTTGTGTTCTGAATTACTGCACTGTTTTCTGAATTACTAAATCATTTTCTTAATTACTATTTCGTATTCTGAATGACTGCACCATGAATGAGTTCCTCGTGTTCTTAATTACCACACTATATTCTAAATTACTGCACCATGGTCTGAAATACTACACTGAGCTTTGAACTACCAGACTCATGTTTCTTTCTTGTAGAGAAAAAAGAGCCACTTCTACATGCTGAAACATTCTGAGGTTTTACTTTTCCAGTTTTAATGAGGTAAAATGGACCTCTAAATGGGTTTCTGAGGCATTGTTAGGTAATATAGGGTTAATCATACAGTCTCCTAATATAGACTGTTTGTAACTGGCAGTGTAGAATTTTTAAACTGTGACCTTGGCCTGAATGTCCCCTTTTTCTCCAGAAATTCATGGCTGATATTGTGACCCTTTTTAATTTGCTGTGGAAACGGTTCCAGCTAGAGGCTGCCATTTGACGTCAAGGAGAAACTGGCCCAGAGTGATCTGTTTGTCAAAGACTAAGTGACATTTTTGTGCAGTAAGCAGTTATTTGAGAACAAGTGTCAGCAGGTTTGTATGAGTAATGCTTCTATATAATGTTTGATAAGACCTATTTCCCTTAAACTTCAATACATTTCCTTTGCATACACAAGAAATAATATTGTGTGCTACTATAGCAATACTACTACTACTACTACTACTACTACTACTACTACTACTACTACTTCTACTACTACTACTACTACTAATAATAATAATAATAATAATAATAATAATAATACAAATACAAATAATAATAATAATAATAATAACAATAAATATAACAGTTATAATAATCACCATCCTCACCATCATATTAACACAAATGTAAGCATATAAATAACAAGTATAAAAACAATATGAGATACAAATAAAACAACAGATAATACAAACGAATTAAATGGAAAGATATTGACAAAAAAACTAAATTAAAAAGACACAATCGTAATGAAAGAATCTCACAGTGCTGGTTACTACTTACATGTTTTCCACAGGAGTCTTGCTGAACAGCAAATCAGTATCTTTACCTTAACCCATCTGGTCAAGTGATGCGTCTGACATCCAGCTTTACACCATGTGAGTCTCCACTGGCCCCCTAAACACACTCCTGCTGCCAGACAGTCCATTTTACTTATTAAATCCCAGAAACACAGCACTGTACACTTCTGAACTGCTTTAAAACATGCTTGCCAAGCCAATGAGTAATTGGTGACAAGTTCATTCATGAGCCTTTGTTGTTGATGCCGTGCCTGGTATTGAGTGGGAAAAAAAAAATTGGTAGGCCGAGGTCAACCTTGATCACCTGTGCTGGGGAATGGATTCTGCATGGAGCGACAGCCCATTGGCACCGTGCTACTTTACATCCACAACTAAAAGCTAATTGACTCGAGTGGAAACTCGGCAAAGAGACAAGAACAAAGGAAAGCACTCTAGATGGCTGTCAGATTAATTAAGTTGTTTTCTTTGTCAGCTTATGATCCACCCATAAAAATGTCAAGTGGGCAGAGATTCCTTCACAAGTGAGCATTCCTTACTTCAAGCAAGTCTGGATAGTTTTATCTCTCATTCTACGCCATAATTAATGAACGATTTACTTGAAGCTACAGTTGGCACCATCAGACCTAGAGGCCAAACATCCATAAATTATACATCAAATGGAGAAGAGCAACTCCAGCAGAAAGCGCATGGGTTCCCTTACCCAGGTAAAGCTAAACAGAATTCATCAAGTGTCATTCAACCCCACAGTGAGGCTTATGAACCTGCCACTTCGGGCAGATGTCTAAGGCAGGAGGCTGGAGCTGTCTGAGCCGCAGCCTAGAACTGGAGTACAGAGCGTGTGATGATCAATCTCCTGACTATTGACTGTCTAAGCTGGGAGAGGGGCTTGGTGCTTGAAGCACTCACTCTTAAAAAGGCTGAAAAATGATAGGGAGAGATCAGGAGAATTTTAAGCAGGCAGATTTTTCAAAGGAAAAAAAGCGAAGCACTGGACATGATATCTCATGTTTAAAGAGCCTCTGTAAATGTAACATAACTATACCCATTAGTGTGGCCAAAAAGATCACAGACCACGCTCCATGGTTCACAGAGCAAGGAAGAGTATATTTAAGTAGACATTAATTAATGTCTAGTGCATGTTTAGTTAAAAGTTGCAGTGATCTTCTTTAAAAGTAGCACGGTCCATGTAAAAGTTCACGTTAGGGCCAATGCTAATGTAAAACAGTGCTATCCATGTGTGTGTTAACAAATGACCTACATGCATCCCCTCTAGACACTGCAGACTGTTGTCTACTGTGCTGCAGAGTGTATATATTTACAAGATAAGCCATGAGGCAATACACTGAAGCACAACATAGATTCAAGGTTTATAACATTCCATGATAACAGCAGAAGAGAACCATGGGAGAGAAGAAGAAAAATCTATACACCTAAATAAACCAAGAATGAAGACAATACAAAATCCAACCATGCAACAAGGTCTGGAAAACAAAAACCCAAAGCACCATCAAAATAGAAAGCAGTGGAACAAATACCATCATGAGAGACTTGAAGGCGATTCTACAGAGAGGTGAGAAAAATAATAAAGCAGCAGGAGGAGCAGACATAAACTAAATGTTAAAATATTATACAGATTATACTTATGTTTGTCCAATTAACCTTTCAAGGGAGGATCTTTCAAAGAATGTTATTGTAAAAACAAGCTGCTTCTACATTATTCTGGTGAATAAGTCTAGCTTGTTGGTTTTGATTTGGAATGTTTGCCCTGCATTACCTTTATCTGTTTGTTGGTCACATTCCCCATGTGCTTGTGACCACGTGCTTTGGTTATAGATGTGGTTCCATGTCTCTGCTCTAGCCCTGCCTCCTTGTTAGTGCCAACACCGGTGTATAGTTTGTTACTCCCAATTTCCCTAGTGTATCTAGCATTGTCTCATGAATAAGTACCACCATGTCTCAGCGTGTCCTTTTCTGATGTAATGTTCTTTATTGTGTTCAACCTAGTGAGCATTTTCTATAATTATGCTATAGAAATTTTATTTAATTTTATCTTTTGTTTCCTTCGAACATGTTAAATTCACACATACGTCCTGCCCTATTGCCTCAGTGAATGATACTGCTGATTCATCTCCCAGGATTTCCAAATGGTTAGTAGATAATGAATGTGACTGACATTTTGGTTATGCTGAATAACTATTTTTACAGTTTTTATTTTTGACTCGTTAAGTTTCTATATATACAAAATTACATTTCTCGTGAACATTTTGCATTGTGTTTTAATTAGGTTTATCATCCTCCAGAATATTACAACTTTCTAAATGAGATGAGGATGACTAATAATAATAATTAATATTAAATCAATATAATGAGTAATATAAGATCACATTTGAAATGACAATCTTTAAACATTTAAATGTCAGAATTTAGTTTACACTGAAAAATAAATCGGCTTGAGAGAGTTCACAATGTAAAGGGAGTGTACAGACTATCACTCAAATGATATATAATATATAGGGCCATGTGAGCTTCTGGTTTACTTCCCGCTCCTATACCACTATTGTACTTTGATATGTGTTTCTCATTCCACTCTTTCATAATTTCCAAGACAAAAAAAAAACACACACACAGTGCTAATCCTCTGTCTGCCATCTCCCTTATTTCAGCAGTGGCAATCATGGTTATGGAGCATAAATTGCACCCATTCCTGTTGTATGGCTGAGCTTGGCTGCTGCTGATTCATTGTGGCAGCTCTGCGCGCGATTCTGCATACGCATAAACTCAGTCCTCACAGTGGTGAGCTAATCAGCCTAAATGAGAAGATATGAGCTGGCAAATGTAAATGTTATCCCTCTGCAGCAACACGAATGCCAAAGTGCCAAAGAATGCTGGGTGCATGTTGCGTTTGAATCATGGAGGCTCATATATGCAAAGTCTGGGGCCTCATCAAGCAGTTAATCTGAGAGCTGTCCAGCTGAAGAGTCTCTCCATAACAGCTGAGATTCTAGCGCTGTAAACCACCCCAGACAATGATGCTCTCTTAAGGCCATTTGCAATAGCAGCTATGTACCAGTGTTGATTTCAACTAACTAATGCGCATTTATTCCCTTTTACATCTAAGTTTACACTGACAGACCCCTTCCTCTGAGAAATCTTCTACGTTATGGATGCAAGCGCGTACAGTCTCAATGCCAGGATCAAAGGCAGGGTGAAGGGTGATGTGTAGGCAGATTTAAATGCTAATATATGCTATTGGAGGAGCAACTGATAAAACTGCCTCGATGACTCTTCAAAGCAAGCACTCTAACCTTTGATGGATGTTACCCTGGCACTACTGATAACAAATAAATGACAGTTAAGGACTAAATGAATCTAACACTTTACCCAGAGGAGCAGGAGTGTACAGAATAATGTATGCTGTCTATAGCAGTGACTTTATACTATGATGATACAGAGCCATAGGAAATAGGAAACTATAGGAAATTTTATTTGTTCCTCACCAGAAAGTCCCCAAAACATGTGCTGCATCATTTTATGAGCCACTTATCCTTAACCAGGGTCATGGTCCTATCCCAGTGGTCATAGGGTGAAAGGTGGAGAAACATTCTAGATGTGTTGTGAGCCCATCCCAACCAAGACACACAATCACACATTGGACATACTCACACTAGGGGCAATTTGACATCGCCACCTTGTTCGATATGCATGTTCTTAGACTGTGGGCGGAAACCAGAGAACCTGGTGAAGACTTATATGTGCAAGAGTGCAGAAGCTCCACACAGAGAGGCCGTGAGGCAACAGCACTACCCACAGCACCACTCTGACACACTGTGGTGTGACACTGAAAGCAGTATTTGGAAATACTGGGTATTTGGAAATATTGTGTTTCTGTCCTTTGTTTTCACTGAAACTGCTGTTGATTTTATTCTGAAGAGCCTAAATGACAAAACCTAACAATATATTTTTTAGGAGGGAGAAAACACCCGTCTAAAGCACAGCTAACAAAACCTATCACAGATTCAACTACAAAGGGCAAGGCTTTGTTCCTGGAGCGTAATTATTCGTCAGCACTCTTTCAGAGTCAATTCATTCACCTGACCATGGTATAAGTGATTGCCACATTAAAACATCTGCTGTGGCTTTTATTTTAATGTTCCCAGTCCAAAAAAATGAACACTTTGGGTGGTTACATTCCTCTTGGTAAAAACAAATAGCAGCAGTAAAAGCAAACAACAACATTTGCAATAGGAGACTGACAAAACTGTGGCCTAAAAATGCCCATTGTTCTATTAATATCAGTATGCACAAAATTATTGGATGGTTTTACTGCCTTACAGGCAGCCCCGCAGGGATCACCGAGACATAGACTGAATATGAACGAACTGCCTTTCGGATATATGTGCGCTACATGTACTGTAAAACAGCCCAGCATAGGATTCAGTGGGATACGAAAGTCTGAGACTACATTGATTTGTTTTTTTCATTTAAACCTGGAAATAAACAAAGAGGTAAATATTTTAAAATTTAAAAAAAATATTTTAAAAGTAAAATGAATGTTGGGTCTGTCAAGGGCAATCATGTCATTGAGTTCTCTGCCAGATGCCACTAACACATTCGGAATGACTGAATTCACATCAAAGTGAGATTAATAACCATGACTCATACTGCAAGAGTCACCATCGGACATAGATGCACCCAGTGTTTCTCTGAGTTCTGCTGGGGAATGAAAGCAAACTGTCATGTCATAAAGCTGTTAGCAGTGACGCTAGGCCGAATCCTTTGATATCCCGCAGCCTTCCGTATCCCCCTCTCGAAGTCAAAAGCCCTCGTCATTTGAGGATAGGTTCTTTAGATGTGCAAATGCGCACTATAGGGTGAACATCACATGCTTATGTTCGTTTCAATGAGTCAGCCATTATGCTAACTTCCTGCTTAGCCTCAGTAGGGATGCTACTCTGCCGCAGCATTAAACAAGCCTCTCGCAAGAACTAGACCATGAATAATGCAATTCATCACTTGTAAACCCACTGCTTGATTTCCTCTCGACACCTGTTGCCTTGTGCAGAATGAAATTCATGTTTGCTTCCAGCACAGTTAATATTTGCTTGAACTATTACTGTTTTTTTCATACAACCAACATTGCACTACTTAAATGCTTATTACTTAAAGGTGCTTTGTGTTTGTCTGATGTAATTGTAAGTCCTAGTGATGTTTTCAAATTATTTATTGTGCAACAGAACAGCAATATATTTTATTGCAAAACAATCCTTAACTAAAAATTCCCAGGGATCATATTCAGCATAGTGAGAAATGAGTTCAAGTTTTGTCCAAACAAATACATAATTCACATAGGATTTTATAGTGGTCTAACAGAGCACAAAAAGTAAGTTTCCTGTTTAAAATGGTTCAGTATTGTACAATAAACACTAGACCTCCCTACTGTTGCCAGTTGCCAATCCTAATATTATTTCATAAGAAACAAAAGGAAAATGATAAACTAGTCCAACTTCAACCTTGTCCAAATTTGCAATGTTTCTTATGAAAGGACATATTTGTGTGTGGTCAATTGTGAAGTGAAGTGAAAGTGAACAATCTGTAATACATGAACACACCACAGCACACAGTGTGAACAGCATGAAGTTCTTCCTCTGCATTTAACCCATTCACCTATTGAAGCAGTGGGCAACCAGGAACACAGCATCTGGGGAGCAGTGTGTGGGGACGGTACCTTACTTAAGGATACCACAGAGGCAATTAGCAGTCTAGGAACTCAAACCCATGACTTCCTCCTCATCACAGGGCGAATTCCCGAACCACTAGTCTTCCAGCTGTCTAGTAAATCACAAAAAAATAGGATGATTTATCACGAAAGGGGCCTAAATAAAAAAAAATAAAAAAATAACCATGGACATTTTTAAACTGACGTATTCTACATTTTTGATGATCTAGCACTTTTATCGGAGATGGTAGCAAGGACACAAGGTGAATATCTACTGACAGGCTGCCAGACCTTCAAGGAGAGCTGGAGTGATCTGTGCTCTATTTGTACTAACCTCTCCCTGAGTCTCTCCACTCAGAAATAAAACAGTAATGTGACATTATTCTGTCCCCAGGTGCTCCCCCTGCTCTGCAACTGGGAAAGCGTCCAGAGCTGCAGGCTATTCTCCTCCAGGGACTCCGATCCTAAAGCGAGTGGGGGAGTGGAACAGATAGAGTGGTAATAGACTAGCCTACTTCTTTCCTCTCCAGCGCATGACTCCGGAGGTTTGGATTGAAGTAGAGATCAGTTCAGCTGCTCTCTTCACTCTCAGCTTTGCAACAAGAGCAGGCGATACACCTCAAAAAACTGCGATGATGTGTGCTCCAAAGCTAAAAATACAGGGCTTCGTAGAAACTAATGTCAAGCTCTCAGGTGTGCCCACGCTCACTGTGCATTGACAAATACGGTGCTCTGAATTTACTTGATCTCCACTTGATTTGCACATGAATAAAATGCATCAACACTATATTACAAGCGTATTTAAGTAAACTGTACAACAAAATTGTGTCAATGCAAAAAAAAATTTCATTCATAAAGACATGAGCTACACATCTGAAAGCCTTTTTAAACGTAAGTACAAGTATTGGGTGGCACATTTCCCTCTTAAGAACAGCACCCTTACATTGTGAAGCTGAACCATTCATTTTCAGGTAGGAAAACAAATGTATAAACCAACATTCTAGTAACAGGAAATGAACTGAAGCTGAACACTGTTATGGCACAAAAAATAACAAAAGTGACATCCTGACCCACCTCAGCGTTATTTTTGCATCAGTTTGATACAGCTCAGTTGAGCTGCAAAACTCACAACATAAACAAAGTTTAGGTTCCTTATAATGAAAATGTAACTAAATAATATTTGTGGCAGTGTGATAAATGGGGTAATTTCCCTATTGTGTGAGGTCCATCTTACCTTGACCTATGATTAAAGAGGGGGAGAGAGAAAATTACAGATGAGGGGTGGTATATTTCCCCAGGGGCCGAACACATTGTACATTCTTCCATCACATGATCATTGCATTTTCTCAAAGGACTTGAGGGTGTGATGTTACTAAAGGGTAAAGTTGAAGTGGTATAGCATCAGACTATTAATAATAGGCTTACAATGCCAGAAGACCTTGGTAAAGTCAGTCCACTGTCAAAGTAACAGTACATGCCCTAGAAGTAATTTGGCTAGGTAAACATTCCCAAAAACATCTCAGGGTTACTGTTTGTTTTCATTAGCTTTGGCATTAAGGTACTTTGAATACAAAGAAAATATTTTTCAATAGTTGAATCAACCTGCTGACTCAATTTTGGATTGAATCTTCTTCAAAAAGATTGATTACTTGAATTCCTAAATTACATAATTAACTGACCTTCTCAGATTTTCTGTGGACTCAACATTATAGTCAGGGTTTGAAATTAGAAGTTGGTGTAATGCCCAGAACAACATGAATCCATTCTCCTTAAATGAGTTTCCATTAGCTCTGCCATTTAGGTGATTTGGATATATAAAGATACTTGTCATTAGTTTGGAACCTGAAGGCCCATCTACCAGCTTGAGTTAATTATTTGTTGCTGGAATGCTCCATAAAGGGAAATATAACTTCCATGACTGCATGGATGTCTGGCCTTCTCAAAATTTGTAAAGTCTCAACATTATAGTGAGTGACAAGCTTTCTGAAACCTTGGAATAATTATGAAAGTTCCCGCAATCTGACGCAGTCCCCAGTGGATTGTGGTGGCAGCTGTTATGAGGAGCTTCCTTGGATGCTTGAAAGCAAAAATGACAGGCTCTGGTGTAATGAGAGGGGTGACAGAAATGCTTGGATGCAGATCTCAGCTGTTGAAGGTGTCTCAGCCTTGGTGATCCTGTCTCCAAACTATGGGGTGTGTGTGTGTGTGTGTGTGTGTGTGTTTGTGGAGTGGGTGGGTGGGGGGGGTGCAGTGGAGTCAGGCGATTCAAAGCACCACTCATCTGCATATTGATTGGGAACTTCATCAGGCATCACTAATGAGAGAACGGCGATGTCTTTCCAAGATGATAACAGTGATTACGATGAAGCCTGTAGTCTTGGTTAATATTCAGCCTTCTGCATCAGCATTTTGCTGTGCCTTTCAATTAACATTTCACGCACACACTCCCTGCCAATCGACTTTCTGGTTGTTTATCAGAAGAAACCCTCAAGATATGGCTGATTGTGCTGTAATTGCACTGATATGTCAGAAGTGTCTATAAACATTTTAAATGCCATTGCCAATCAGTTTGTAAATCGTGTTCTACATCTCACCATACTTAAGATTTCTGCAGGTGCATGTAAATGCATTCCTGTTGGGTTTTGTAATGGATGTGGAGGATGCTCAAATGTGCATGACTGTTAACAAAGACTGAGTTTACACAAATACCATTATAAAGTTACATTATCAAGATAAACTTTGCAAAAACTAGTTTGTAAATGTTTATATGGGCAGATATTCATACAACAGCATTTGATGAAAATTAACCTTGTGTTTTAAATCCTCGTGTTTTAAAACCCAGCAATCTTTACATGTCATTGTAACATCTTTGCCTCATTTATAGACAGTAAACATGAAAATAACCCCAAGTGGCATCATACAATTAATAATTAATCCATCATACATTTATCAATAAGTGTACAATGTCAAAAGCTCTTGAAAAATCTTTATTTATATACAAAGAAGGTCAACCTGTCCGTGAAGTAATCTCCATTAGCTTTGGCATTGTGGTGTTTTGAAATTGAAGAACACAAAGAATTCAATGCTCCTATGTTATGTCATATAGAAGTCTGATTAGGACTAATATTTAATATAATACATTTTATACTTTGTACTAATTTTAAACTAATTGTGTAATGACCAAATTTTTGATATATGTATTACACACATTATACAGACAAAAGTATTGTGTACCTAGCATTAGGTTTCCCCGTTACTGGAAGTAAGGAGCCTAGTTCAAACCCTGAAAACAAGTATGAAACAGGTCCCAATACTTTTGCCACAGTGTATGTCACATATATATGTTTATCTAATATAAGTGCATAATAAACACCTTGGCTGCAGTCAGCTCCCTGGTCCCTTGGTGTTTTGACTCCTATCTCTTGGTTCTGTGTTCATCATAATTAAATGGAACTCAGCTTTTATATAAAATCAAGCTGTAATTGCTACTTTGTGGTTTTATGGTAAATGTTTTGTGAAAATGGTGATAAGCCTATAATTTTCTAAATTGTCAGGGTGCTACAATAATGTTTTAGAATAATAAAAGATAACAGACATTCAAATAAAGGGAAGTGTAGTCTGAAGCTAAAGTCTGTTAAAAGTCTGAACTGTGTGCAGCATGGCGTTAGGACGTTGACCCAAGTAAAAAAGGCTGTTTGATACATGTTCTTAGAGTTAACAAACAAAAATAAATATAGATAAAACAGTAGCAAAGGATCATTTCTTAATTTAAGGGAAATAAAAAATGTGCTTGTTTCAGTAGTAAATAAAAGAGGACAGTCTGTAAATGCTTTAAATTCACCTTTTAAGACGAATTACACGAACTTGTAAAGCATCTGCTGTGGCCAAGACCATGAAACTGCTAACTGAGCTTGTCTAACTGTAATAACTGGTGCTGGGAAACCAGACGAGTACAAAAGTAAAGTAAGAGACTTGTGTAGACTAAACAAAAATAAGAAAAACAAATCTGGGCATTCAATGAGTAAACAAGATTAATGAGAGACTATTTCAATAGCTGTACATTTTCATGGACCACTAGACTAGACTATCATTTCCCCTGTTTACACCTGTTCACTTCAGGATTGTACCTGGATGAGGCAAAGCTACAAAAAATGTGGGTGTAAATGGACCCAAGATGAATTTAAAACACGTATAAATCCGATCCCTCAAATCACTTCAGCAAGTGGTTTGAACCATGTTATAGCAGTGTAAATGTATCTGTCTCTGGAAGAAACATTTAATAATCCAAACAGCTCCCATTACTGTACCGGTGCCTTTCTTCCAGCCCTAGTTACGGATTCAGAATCAGAATCAGAAAACTTTATTTATCCCAGAGGAACGTGCTTATATTACAACTGGCCAGAAACACAGAGACCCAGAGATAAAATCTAAATAAATCCAAAACAAAAAAAGAACATTTAAATAAAAAATAAAAAAAACCCCTACATGTTAAATTATCAATACGAAAAGCATTATAATATCTACACAAACAGTGGAGCATTAACAGGATAGATAAATAACTCAGAATTAAGCTATTCTTTTTTATAGAATACAAAAAATAAGGAGCACTGCATGTAATAATTTGTTATATATGTAACCCCTTTTTCCCCCTACGCTGGGTGGAATGTACACTCGGACTTACTGTGATATAAATGTGTGGCGCAACAGGAACCTGGGGTGAGTCAGCATGTGTGGTGAAAGCCTGTACTCCCTGCCCTAAAATGTGTGTGTGTCTGTGTGTATTAAGCCTAACTAGGCTGTTAGTAGCGCGGTGCCTCCACTGAAGACTAAACTTCACGGCCTGACCAGTGTGAGTATGCGTCCCCAGAAAACAATAAAACATATAACACAAACACAGTCAAATACACCAACTATAGTGAAAACTGCGGGGACCCAATATATTTATTTATAATAATTATTAATCAAAATGTACTCTTATTGTCACGGCGAGAGCCGCGGGGGAAAGGAAAGGAAGCGTTGACGCAATCAGCGGTGATACAAGTTTATTTGGGC
>JBBMFX010000016.1:11161440-11178233 GCA_037832545.1 Rhabdalestes septentrionalis | reverse complement strand
TTGAAAATGCTAAGAGTGTGCAAAGCTGTCACCAAAGCAACAAGTGAGGTTTTCAATATCAATCTACAATGTAGCCAATAATAAAAACAAAGGAAATCATTGAATGAAAAGGTGTGTCCAAACCTTTGTCTGGTATTGCACATGAAAAATATATAGTATCCTAAATGTAGCTGGGAAACTGTGAAAGAATCATTTAACAGCTATCAAATCCTCAGCATTTGTGGAATTTCTTCTAGCATCCCATATGGCTATTTATGCAGGCAACAAAGAATTTGAATGTTGTAATTATGGAAATAACACAGTGCTACCTTTCACTTATTATCCATTTCACTTAGTATACATTACCAAAAAGAAAAATGATACTAGCAAGATGTTAGTTTTTTAATGCCACAATATAATTGCCTTCTGAGCTTACAAGTATAAATCTAGGTGATTAGAAAAGTGTTTCTAACCTTAGCAAATAAACCCATATCCTCAATTTCTGCAGCAAACATCAACTAATTCTCGGGAATAAACATATAAATAGTATAACTTGTTCAGCTGAAAAGCAGCCAAATAGCAATCCAATATATATGATACAATTCTCAGTCATGAACTGAAATTTTCTGTCAATTCATGAATTTGTTTGGAGTTGCAGTACTCCAGCTGGTCTTATATAAAATGAATCAGCAGCTATCATGAGGTACATTAGTAGAGAATGGCTCCATTTTGGCAGCACACAAAAGATGGATGTGTGCAGTAAGTAGTCCTTCAGAAGCCCTATTGTTCTCGGTAGATTCAATTGCTCAGTACTCCTTCGGTGTTTCACATTTTTTACGTTTTTCACACCCCGAAAAAGAGAAAAAATCTGACACACTAATAGGCTCCGGCTGAGGGTACAATCAGCAACAGTTTATTGCAAAAAATTAAGGCATTACAATATCAAATATAAGGCAGTTACAATGGCAGCTCACACACAAACAAGTTCAGCGATGCCATGATACTTTCTATAATTACATTTTGGGCTGTTTTGGTTTCTCACCATTCTGGACATCTATTCAGACACAAATATTTATCCCATGGGTGCTAAGTAGTTAACTTTATCAATGGCATCTAGCTATATAGGCTTTCCTCTTTATACCAATCAAAATGTAAAAATCATATATTTTAGAATCATATATTTAGCAGACCAAAATAATTTGGACAATGCCATGCTTCCGACTTTGTGGGCAGAGTTTTGAAACGAACCTTTTCTGTTCCAGCATGACTGTGACTCAGTACACAAAGCAAGATCCATAAAGACATGGGAGGACAGTGTAGAAGAACTTGACTGTCCCACAGAGGCCTGACCTCAACCCATCCAACACTTTGGGATGAACTGAAAAGGAGATTGAGAGTCAGACTAAATCGTCCAACATCAGTCCCCAAACTCATAAATGCTCTATAGAATGAATGGACACAAATTCCTACAGAAAATCCAAAATCTTGTGAGAGACTTCCAAGGCAGCTAGATACAAGACAGCAAGATAGCTGCAAAGGTGGACCCACTCCATTTCAAAATCTATGTAGATGAATGCAATGTCATTAAATTCCTTGTTGGTGTAATAGTCAGGTGTCCTATACTTTTGTCCATATAACGTACCATATAAGGCTTTTTCCCCAACAATCCTTTGCTTTATTTCAAAAACCAGACTTGTGGGTGGGACACCCACATGGACTGGCTACATATAGGGGTGGCTGTCTAAATGTCAGACTCTACCTCTGGCATGGCCAGCAATCTAATGGACTGACACAGTTTGATTTGTCTGTCTGCTCATCTATCAGTTTAAATATGGCTTCATTACAGGCAACTCTGGTCCTGACAGCTGGTATTATTTATGTTACAGCACTAGCTCCGCTGGCCAGTGCAATGTCAAGCTCATGTCTCTACTGATCTCTGCTCAGGCCACAAGTGCCATTCCAGAGAATGGACAACTGAGCTTCTACTGAGGTTAAAGAGTAGGAGGATCTGTTGGGGGATGCAAGTGAAATTTCATCATCCAGAGGGAATGCTAATGTAATGCTAATGTAACCCAAATCTGGGTGCAAATCCTAAAGCTAGGAGCATTCTTTACAATTCTACGCTGACCCTGGGATTGGGTGGACTCATGGCGAATGTCAGAGAGTGCATGCTCAGCTGTGACCAACTGTGTTATTTCACTTTCCCCTCCTCTTGACCTTCCTTCTCCGTTCACAGAAAATCACAAACTGACCCGCAAATCCCAACTGAGAACTCAATTCTAAAGGTTACAACATTGCACAGCTTTGTGATTTAAAATGCCTTAAAGTACCTGATTCACTCAATAAGCTCTTGATAATTAGATAAACTAATGAAATGCTTCACCACGAACAGAGCAAAACTGGGCTCTTATTAAGTCTCATTTACTGAATCCTATTAAAGAAAATGGCATGACAATAAAGGATTTTTTACTGCTCAGAAACAAAGCTTTTAATACAATCATTAACATTTAATATGTACAAATTACATGTGCAGCTTGAGAAGTATAACCCTGTCAAGAAGCTACCAACCTACCCATATATACAGTCGCAGACACCAGTTTCAGCACCCCTGGTCAAATTACATGTTTTGTTGCCCTAATTAAAAATAAATACATCATTTACAGAAAACACACTTTGCACACTTACTGTTTACTTGCTAAAAATGAAAATGTGACCTGTGGAAATGATGGCAAATTTTCTGTTTCGGGTTTTATGGGAAAAAAAATGCCATTCTGAAATCTGTCCCCTGAAGAGAACTACTTATCGCGTATAATATCAACCAAACGTCAATTGACCAAGGTTGTTCAAGCCTTTGCGTCTAATCTTCAAATGCCATGATCACATTGATCATGCAGCCAGAACAGTGGTTTGTATTATAAATGCCACAATTAGGCTTTGAAATCATAGGAACATGTTTTATTGAAAGTATGCTTTTCCTTTGAACTTGATGTGAACAGAGGAGAAAAGATTTTTCCCCTGAGGTTAATTTACCTGCAAACACAGAGAAAATTGTTTATCAGAATAATGGTCAACTGCAACATGCAGCAACAGTGCAGCTCTGCTCTGT
Source organism: Rhabdalestes septentrionalis (assembly GCA_037832545.1). Taxonomy (NCBI): domain Eukaryota; kingdom Metazoa; phylum Chordata; class Actinopteri; order Characiformes; family Alestidae; genus Rhabdalestes; species Rhabdalestes septentrionalis. The sequence goes on along the minus strand of JBBMFX010000016.1, from coordinate 11,175,148 downwards.
GGTGGGGAAAGGCCACACAAAGCGATGATGTATACTTGCCGTTTGACACCAACATTTAAATGTATCTGCTATGTTTGTATTGCTATTATCAGAATTGATTGGAGAGATTCTCTTGTTGTCACAGGAAATGCCTCCCCTAATGATGATGGATAGCAGATTTCATAGAGATGGGGCCTGTTTCACAGCCATGCAACACTTACTCCGACATTTTAAGGACATTTTTGGAAACATTTTTGATTTTTTAAAATCTTTTCTTGTACATGGACACATATGCACGAGTCCACGCAGGAATGCGAGTCTATAAATTGTAATTTCTAACTATTTTTTCAATGAACATCCTGTCACTGTCAGTTGTAGAGTTATCATTGCATCTTCCTTTATATGGCTTCCGATTATATCTGAAGTAAGTCACTGAAAATGGTTTATGATGTAGTTTATATGAGGCTGGTGTATTAGGGTGCAGGTTCGAGACTGAACTCACAGTTGCTTACATAATATACAATATACAGGGCCTCTGTACACAATCAGTTGTCAAGGTCTCTGGAAAAGTCTGGTTGGAGGACACACAGTAGTTTCTTTTAAAATGAATGCTTATCAAATGGTAGCAGTACTGAGCACTTTTGGTGTGAGGCACTTTAAAAAACATTTTGGACACACCTTCTCATTCAAAGCTTTTTCTTTGTTTTTATTATTTACATTATAGATTGATATTGAATACAACCAAAATGATAAAGGAACAAATGGCATTATGCAACTGTGTGTGTGAATGTGTGTGAGTGTGTGGCCCTGCAACGTGCAACACACTGTCCTGGGTGTACCCTGCCTTCGCCCGTAGTAACTGGGATAGGCTCCAGTATTTTTATCTCCCTCCACCCTCACTTGTGGACGTAATGCAGTCTCTGCCTCTGATTGGCTGACACTGACACACGTTCCTTGGTTTAACCAATAACTATAGCCCCTTCATAAAAGGGCTGGTACTGTTGGCACGTAAAGTGGAAACTAAACATGAGACCACAACAAGACCAGAGAGAGGGCAGCCAAGAACACAGACACACACCACACGTGTGGAGATCCTTTACTCTAGACTCACAAACAGCACGGAGACTTGCAGTACCTGCAAGTCGGACTTAAAGTACCGGGTTCTGCATGGTGTCTGAAACGGCACTGCTAGCTAACATGCTAACACTAGCAGTGCAGAGAGACTCATCGAGTACAGAGGAGCTGAGCTGCGGCACGGCTTAAACTCTTCCCACTTTCTGTTTACATGTGAATTTAACAGAACAGTCAAGGTATCCGCTTTTGTTTTGTTTAATTGTCATGTTGACGGTTAACGTTGCAAAGCATTTGACAACCGTGTTCCTGCGTGTGTGTGACATCAACCCGACTAGTCGACAAGACTTCGACTATCTTGATGGATTAGTCGACTTGAAAAAATCTGAAGTCGTTAATGCCCTAGTGTATATATATTTCTAGTGTATAAGTATTTCGATGCTTTTTTGAAGGTAGATATTTATATTCATGGGGGGTGCTTCTATAGAAATGTTCTTCTTAAAACAAAGACATAATAGCCACATACAAATAAAATGGTGAATACAACACTGCTGCTGCACTTCTGGAGGGAAAATAAACTATATCATATGAAAATGTAGACGTAAGGCATAGCTCTGACTACAGACTCTCAGCAGAAAAAGATACAAAAGGTCACAGAATAACTGAATAATAATCACATCCATATTTTATGGTGACTGGGGACTTATTTGCCAAATTGTATTATTTATTACAGTTAAAAATTCCCTCCTCGGTGATGAGGGCTTGCACTGATGTGATTTCGTGCTGATGAATTGAGTGGCCTTGTCATTTGGCCAGTACAAATGGGGGAGAGGCTGAGAATAGAGAGGTCTTTCATCTCGCCTGATAAGAATGTCCTGATTACATCTAAATGTAGAGCAACGTTTCCCGCATGATCAATCAACGCCACGTGTGCAAAGCCTTCACAGAAATTAGCTCCAAAATGGCCTCCGCTCAATTTAATTTCCTGTGACAGTGTGTGTTAGCGCCTGCACCTTGCCCAATTAAAATGGCAAAGAAGATTACAAGCTGTGTGGATGCTGCGCTGGGTTCTAAAAGCAAGCTAACAGTTCCACCGTATGCATGCTTCTCCTCGTGCTCTCCCGGAGCGTGCACGTGCCTCATGAGATGGCCCTTTTGCATCGGTAGCTGTTGGAGTGTCTTTTTAAGACCCACATTGCTAGACATTTGTTCCACTCTGGTGAATCTCATTCATTTCAGCAGGAGGCCTTCTGCTCCAAGTCTCCTGAGGGGCTGTCCCCCTGAAAAGCTGTGAAATTCCTCTCTCTCTATCTCTCTCGCTCTCCCTCTCTCCCTCTCTCTCTCTCTCTCTCTCTCTCGCTCTCTCTCTCTCTCTCTCGCTCTCTCTCTCCTTTCCTTACCACTCCACCAAAGAATCTGGGGCACTTGAGCTGCAACTGAACTAAGAGCAGAAGATCCAGTTTACAAAAGAGGGCAGGATGTCAGTGTCAGGGACCTGTTTGATCTTGCTGGGCTCGCTCCCTGTTTTCTTGTGGGAAGGTGATGGATTCACTACAGCTGATTAAAACCGAACCCTCTCCGGTGAGAGCACGGCGTAATCTGTGTGATAAATCATATTACTCCTGGTTGGCTTAATTGATGATGATTTTCTTGTTCTAGATGGGAATCCCATTGGGTTGGGTAATTAGCATCCACATCTGTTTAGCATTGTCATTCCACTGGGCACAAATCAAAATCACTGTTCTTCTGCCTGTGTTACAAAGTCTTCCATCTCAAGGCCTACATTTCAACCATATGAATGAATGCTAGCTGTGTATATTAATATTAGGATCTTACACCTCTTTTTGGGCCAAAATGCAAACATGGTCCCTATGGTAATCCTATTCAGTTTAGATTTATGCAATGTTCTACTGTACATATGGTAGTTGTGGTTTTGATTGCATTACTTTTATGGCATATAGCAGAATCCCTTATGTACTTACAAAAGGGCTTTGCGGTCAGAGAATGTATTCTAGCCAGTTCTAATAGTACACTGGAGAGAAGTCACTAGAAATAAGAGTCAGTCATTATATTTTTGAAAGAAAAAAACATAAACAACAGAAAGTGCTACTGTAGCATTCATTTTTGCAACCAAAAATAAGTGCAACTACTTTCTACCCTTACTTAATAGTCACTCAGCCAAAACATTCTTGGTGTCTTGAGAGGTTCCATAAACAATGCTATTGGTAAATAAACAATCACATCCCGTGCAAAACCAAAAATTCTCATTTCAGTGCCAAACCTGGCTTGGCTAATTAATTGCATTTGGGAGGAAATACACACCTGCATAAATATGCGTCCACTCACTTTAAACAAGATTGGTTCTATCTAGAATAAATCATTCCAGCCATCAGAGATAGCAGTTTATTCAAAGTAGTCCGTTAGAGCGATGGACGTAAAGGCCCAGTTTAGCAAAGTGACCCTTTTTGGTGCACCAGAGAGATAAGATTAAGGCTAAGTGACCTACTGATACATCTTCCTATTTACTGTAATTGATCCACATAAGGCTCACCCAGATGTTCAAGAAAATACAAGACACCAGTATATTCTATTTCTATTTTGGACACTACTGGAAAAAAATAACAATGTTTCATTTTTTTTATTGAGGGTTTCTAAATATACACCAGGGTTTAAAATCAATCATTTTATTTACAGTTTTTAAATTTCATTTCATTGTATAACTTTTCACTTCTTTATCAGTGAAGACATTTCATGGGCTGGTTAACAGAGTTGAGAAATCTGTCTCACACTGTGAATTAAATTATAATAAAAGCCAACTTCCAAAATCCTTGTATTTGGCAACTGGTGATCAAGAGTTTAAGGCCATTTGAAAAGAAATAAGGAAAAAGAGACAATTACAGTTTACAAAGATTTCAAATTGACAAGGGTTACTTTATTTTAGGAAAAAAGACAAAATATTAAAACTGCATTTTCTTGTGCTGCTTGTGAAAATGTCAACCTGTACTAAAGCACACAACGTGTCCACACACTTCAGAATGGAAGGCTTGATGTTCTTTGAGCTTGGGTTTATGCATGTGTTTTGCCAACAAAAGGCTTGGTCAGGAGTGACATGCTGGTAAATGACACCCTGGAACTGCCATGAGAACCTGATAAGAAAGGATTCTGACACACGCAAGAGCAGTGGTGTCAGTTTAATCGTCTCATTTATGACGGTGAAGTGTGGGGTGTACTTAGTCCGGGCTTTAGAAAAGCCCACAAACATCCTCACGGTGTACTGGAATACCACCAACAAAGCACTTTGGATGCATTTACAAAACATGTGACCCTTATGTGTGTCATTATAAAGCTCATTAAAACCAAGAGTAAAGAAAACACCACCCTCACTCATCTGAACCTGGAGCACAGCTCTACACTAATGCTTACTAACACACTAGTGCATACTTACACACGTTACACATCCTACTAACAAAATCTGTCCACATTCTCAGGACCAGCACACACCAGCACTCCTAATCAGATTCAGCTACATTACTCAGCTCTGACAAAACTACATCACCTCTGTTCACTCCTGCCACAAACTGCCCAGAAACATGCTTCCAAAATCATTCATGAAACATTTATTGTTATTACTGTTTTCTCATTATCTATGAGCTAATACATGGTCCTGTTCCACAGGTAACAAAATGTATTATTGTCTATTGTTTCTCTTTTCTCTCCTTCATGTTCAATGCTGTTTTTAAACACATTTCTAATTGCAATTTAATATGTGCTTATATGAGTGAATGGAACTGTACTGAGTGAATTGAACTGAATTAAACTGGACTAAACTGAATGGAGAGTGAGTGAGAGAGAGTGATGAAGAGAAAGAAAGGAAAGAAAGAACAAACAAAAGAAAGAAAGAAAGAAAAAGAGTGATAAAGAGCGTGGGGGAGAGAAACGTAAGAAAGAATGAGAGAGAGAGGGAAAGAGAGTGAGGGAGCGAGAGAAAGAAAGATATATAGGAAAGAAATTGTGTGTGTGTGTGTGAGAGAGAGAGAGAGACAGAGAGAGAGAGAGAAAGAGAGAAAGAGAGAGAGAAAGAGAGAGCGAGAATGAGGTGGGTGAGCGTAGGTGGAAGGAAACATTATGCCTGCAGGAAATGGCGGTAAATGCGATAGACAGAGGCTGTTATTATCTCAATAATCAATGGCTGGAGTCTAACAGGTGACGGTAATGGCTGTTCTCTCGGCAGAGCTTAGATCTGCCCTCTTGGCCAATTACTGTTCTCCTCGTCTGGCCTCTCTGGGCACATGCGCTTATCTCAGAATGATCGGCTTGTTATTTCACAGCGCACACAGAAACCCTGGTCGGGTATTATTGAGCCTTTCACAAAGTCTTTCACACTTCCGGTGCTTTCGTAGAGGGCCATGAGTGAATTTGGGTGCTGCAGCAAATGAGCAAATCTGAGGTGTGATGGCCTTGGTGCTGTTGATGTTTTCTAGTAATGGGGATGGTATCAGAGTGTGAAAATATACAACTCAGACTTTTGTATATACAATATTTACAGTGGTAGTTACGTGTGTGTGTGTGTGTGTGTGTGTGTTTGTGTGTGTGTGCATGTGTGCGTGAGAGCAAGATTAGCTCATCATTTTAAACATATTTGAACTAATTATAAATTACTTTCTCATGTGCTTATAATCTCAATTATTCTTTGTTAAGCTCTGTTCTTAAGGATGATAGGTGTTTTAGAATCTATTACTATCATTTTATTTCACACATAATCTATTAGATTTCCCAAAACATTCAGTAACTTCTGCAGTTCACTGGTCTAAATGCATTACTATGATGCACCAAGTAACTTCATTCATGCTACTCCCGCCACCCCCCTGCCCCGCCCAATCTGTCTCCTCTCTCTCTATCTCCCTCTCTCTCTCTCTTCAACACCACTTTAATGGTTGTTCTGAACTGTGACCGGGGTGGTCTCTTGATTTCACAGCTCTGTCAGGGTCTGTTACTGCATTTCTAATAATTGTCTAGCTTGCCTCAGCCCCTGCTCCATATTTCAGCAGCGGAGCGACAGCTCGCCACAGCCAACTCCAATTAAATGAAAGGAGAGCGAGCTGAACTGGAGCCAGGCTCTGGATCAGCCTGCCTGCAACACTCTTACACACCAACCTGTCCAGTCACAGTCACTTTAGCATCAGGAACAATTAAAGCAATGGTGCTGTCCACTGGACAAACAAAAGCAGGCTATGCCAATAGGTAGTCACAGACAAAAATCACTCCAGTAGTATTTATGTACATGATGGATCGTAACTGTTTAATTGAACATACATTTTGTCACACAAGCCATTCTTTAATTCATGGGTGCAATTGGGTGTTTTTTTGCTATTTGGCTAAGGCCCAGCCATCTAGAATTGTGTATATTTAAAACATGTAGCTGAGCCACAAGGTTTTAACACTACGAGTAGGTTAACAATAAAGCAACTTATAAGCAGTAGTTCATTCAGGGCACATCCAAACAAGAGCAATGCCCCCTTCTGCTGGTAAATATAGAGGGGTATGTTCCACAGCTAAATTGGGTTATATAATGTGTCCAGTAGAGGGGGTAGAGGAGAATTGGGTATTGAGGATTTGGTTTGTTAATATTTTGGAATATTTTGGAGATGTTTGGTTTATTTTTGGGATTGTGGTACTGATTAAGAGATTGTAGATGGGCATATGGGTGAGTGTGAGAGGAGCAGGCATATAGATCACAGCTCCTACAGGTCAGAGCTTAGGCTGCTGCCCCATTCCCAGTTTATTTCTTTCATAAGGTATATCTTTGTTAATATTGTTGGACAATTTTTGGATTATGTTTTGCATTTTGGAAAAGGAAATTGATTTTTGTAAATAACGCTTCACTTAAGATCCAAGATTTGACTGCCTCTAGCTTTCTTTCTGTGTCCACCATTGCCTTCTCCTAATACATTAACCCTGGCAAGGAACTACTTATAGAAAAATGATATAATACATATTTAAACTATATGGACTGAAGTATTGGGGCCCCTGACCATTACACCAACAGGGAAATTAATGAGATTGCATTGTGCCTATTCATTCTGTAGAGGTCAGACCCTCACGGTGGATGAGACGGCCTGACTCTGTGTGTGTGTGTGTGTGTGTGTGTGTGTGGGAGAGAGGGAAAGAGAAAGAGAAAGAGAGAGAGAATGACAATAAATAAGAATAAGGAAAGCTGTTCTCGTTGCGTTGGACTCAGTCTTATAACAGTGTGCAGAAGCGTTGAGAAAACGATTTCTAAAGTCATTTATCTGGACAGTCATGATAAATGGACCAGTAGACATGATTCAAATGACTTAAAGTAAAATCAAATTCTTTTAACCTACATTGAAATTAAATACGTTTTTTTTTCTTTTCTGTAAGTTTACTTTTCTTAAAGGCACGAAGTTTTGTTATGACAGTGATGATATCATTTTACCGTGTGTTTAACTGGGAAACACATATTGGGTGATATTTCCATTCTTATTAAGCAGCATGAAGAGGATCAGAGAATCCAAAAATAGATAAATACATGAAAATGTATCCGCTGTACGTTTGAAGGACAATTAATAGAACTGCAGGTTTTGTGTATTTTGCCCCCAGGCACAGTGAGGATTATGGTTAGAATGTTCTGAGATTTCAAAGATTTTAGCATTTTGGAGTAATAAATCTTCAAAATCTGAACCTCCTGCTGGAACAATAACTAGAACAGGGTTCCATGGTCAGACCAAAAGCTTTTTGGCAACAAATACCCTAGTTTGGCAGTTTAAAAAGGATGAAAATACTTTCACTGTTAAATACGATAGTGGATCTATGATGTTTGGGGTATTTTTCCACCAAAGACACTCTAAAACATATTAGCATATATGGCATCATTTACTACATGAAACATCTGTCTCTGTCCAAAAGTTAAAACTGGGTAAAAAAAAAACCAGGGGTAAAAGCTAGAGCATGATTTGAAATCTCCAGACACGTCCTGAAAGCCACAATGCCGTAGATGTTAATACTGACAGGGCCTTTAGAGCCCCACAGCATCACAGGTCCTCCACCATATTTAACACTGGGTATTAGGGACTTTTGCCTGTAGTGAGTTTTATTTCTACACCAAACCCACCAGTTCTTTGGATTCAAATTTGAGTTTTTGACTACGGCATCCAGGCCCAGATAAAGTACCAAATCAAGTCTGTTGAACAGCTTTTTTCCGGATGAAGAGATGAGAAAGGCTTCTTATTGCCTTACATTCCAGTTTGTTGGCATGAAGAAGACATCTTTGGTACTTTTTAAGAAATGGGGGCCCCAAAACCCTACCATCCTCCTCACTATGGCTGCTGACAAAGTAGCCTTGCATCCTGTCCTAGATACTTTTGACTTTCTCATTAACTATGACAATTGATTTTGATTTAAAAGCATTCTTCACTAATTATTCTGTTCATAGACTAGGTGCACAGAGTTATATTTGTAGGGGTGGCAATAATTGTGACACATGTGCATATACATGACCATGGCTGATATGAAGCACACTTTAGCTTGTGTCATTTGTCCTTGCCTCACTAAACCTCTGCTCCACGACACTCCAGGGAAACAGTTCATCAATACCAATGCACTTGTCTGTGGTATGCAGTGTATATTCAATTTATTATCTGCAGTTTCACTCTGGAGGGTTCCAGGAGGCATTTGTGTTTGCTTCTCAATATTGCATTCGTACTGATTCCACTGCCAGCGGATTTGGCCGCATCATTGCACGTTTGACTTTGTCTCCTTTACTTCAGTCAGTGTTTTATCCTGCTTCTGAGCCATGCGTGACAATCCAGTCTCAATCATGAAAATGTAAAACTGTGAAGTGTGGGTTTACTCTAACTCTGTTGGAAATTTTCGGTTGATATCCTGAATGTTTACATTCATAAAAGGGGAATCACTTAGGATCCAGGTTTTGCTATGTGGATGAAGTTCATGACATCTATATGTTTTTGGAAGCTTTTAACAAATAACTATAAATATATACTTTCCATTCTCTTGCTGACCTACAAACATCACGACAAACGTGGTTTAAAACAAACAACAACAAAAAACTGTATAGAAATGGGGATGATTTTCTGTAAATTCACTCAGGTTGTCAATTCCATGTTAAACATGCTGTGACATACACCAATCATTCACAACATTAAACCCACTAACAGGAGAATTATACTGATGATCTCATTGGCACCCATGAACAGTAAGTTACTGATGTTAATGTGTTCTAAGCCAAGAAGAATGGGAAATGATCTGAGTGGTGGTCACAAGTGTTCAGAGCACCTCCAGAATAGCAAGTATTTTGGGTCATTCCCAATATGCAGTAATTTGCAGTACCTACCAAGCGTGGACCAAGGAAGGGATTGAGCTCCCCAGGGGCACTGAGCTCCCCAGGACCTTCGATACATGTGGGAAGTGAAGTCAAGCCTGTCTGGTCTGGTCCAACAAAAGATTAACTATAGCACAAATTGCTGATAAGACTCTGGCCTTGCAGATTGCTGCTTATGGACCTGTGTAGATACAGACCAGTCAGTGTGCCCATGCTGACTTCTGTCTCTCACTGTAAGAATCCTAAATAGACATGTGTGCATCAGAACTGGACCATGGAATAGAATGGAAAAGGAAGTATTATGAGAAAAAGAAAGACGGCGTGATGTTCTGCACAACATTCGTCTGGGACACTTTGGGTCCTGGCACTAAAGAGGATATTCAAGTCAAGTCTAGTCAAGTCAAGTAGTTTTTATTGCCATTTCTACCATATACACAGTACATAGAAAAAACGAAACAACGTTCCTCCAGGACCATGGTGCAACACAAGAGATATAACTGTGACATTTACCACCTACCTAAACATTTTTGCACCCCTTCATGGTGATAGTATTTCCTTATGGCTGTGGCCTCTTTCTGCACATTAAATTGATTTGAGAAACATGGTCAAGATTTCAAAATGTTGATTTGACATCAAAAAGAGAAAAAAATCCCAATATGAGTGATTATTTCCCCTTCAAGTCAAATTCAGCCAACCATGAAAAAAGTCATTATATGGCAGGGTTTAAAGCAGAACAGTTCAATTGTTTTCACAAGAAGCCAGTATTTATGTTAACTATATTACTTAGTGCCAAGCTAGCAGTGGCGAGATATCAGCTGTACACAGACATCTGGAGCTTATAAGCTCTTGTTATTATAGTTGCTAAAAGTGCAGTCGCTGCTGTGAAATACAGAGTGATTGTTCTGTTAGCTTGCTTAAGCTGCATAAACCAACATTTAAACATTTAAATGCAACAATTCTTAGACATTTGCATATTTTCATTGCTGTAGCTGAGGAGAGGTCCTCAGATGTGCTGAGTGTGTGAGCTCCCATCCATTCAAATATACAGACATATTAAAAATGTATGCACATTGTTATAGAATGCCTCTTGTAATGTAAATGTAGGGTTTTATTCTGATTTTATTCTCTGTCTCTGTTTTTCCGTCCCCTCATTTCAAACTGCTAAAAATACTTTAGCTTCAGGGACAATTTAAATGATGCTCATGATAGGTTGTCAAGGTAAAGTTGGAATGACTTGCCAGTCATTGTAACATTTCACAGCAGAAAAAATCTACCATCATTTGCCCATCATTTTAAAATACAGAAGAATAGAATAGCCAAGTACAATTCAAGGAACCTAATTTCCTTTTTTTACACCAAGACCCGAAATTGTGGACACTGTAATAGCACAAATTAGAGCATCAAATTAGAATGTAACTCAAAAATGGTCCAGTCACACTTCTTGAGGTACTGATAGTATGAGTAATTATTACGTATTTTATTTTTTATCTGTATAAAGGGGCTATGTCACAGAAAATCAGTTTGATATTATATATATTGCTATGGTTTCCATCTACTCCCAAGTACATATAGTCAATTTATAATAATTACATTGGAAAACTTTACACTGTTTTTGTAAAAAAAAAAAAAAAAAAAAAGAATCAAAATCCACATCAGAAGCTTTTAATTATCCCATTGGAAATTGCTTAAAAATAAATCCAAATATTAAGCTTCCAGGTGAGCACTGTTCATTCACACTGAAGGAATGGTCCATTGTTGTGCAACCAATCAGAACAGAGCTAATTTACATACATAAGTCAGAGCCAGAATAGAAATCTGTCTGTTTAATGCTAAGGAATAAAAAAGGCTGAGAAACAGCCTTGCACAAATGAACTGTGTTGGTGCATAAACATGTTGGAACATCATTACTGAACTTCCCAGAAATATAAATACATAAAATACTAGAAAAAATGTAGGCTATACTGCCTGTACACATTTCTGCATTTCTGGAAACCTGTAGATTATGCTAAAAGGGACCCTGAAGAAAATATTTATACTTTGAAAAACCTTTAATATAAAATATGAAAAAACTTTAGTATAAAATATTTAGATGTTAAACAAATGCAATCAGATAACTTTCAATCCATGCAAAGCAGAAAAAAAATCTTAGGCTGCAAAAGAGTATTTTGATTAAAAGTGTACTAAAAAGAGATGAGTTTGGGATGTTAAATGCTGACACTGAAAAGTAATTGTGCAAAAAGTAAACCTGCTCTCAGAGCAGAAAAATATATGTTGCAGCATGTCTAGGAAAACATGAAGATGTCCAATGTAAGTGGATCTACGGTATGTATGACAGGTTGATGGAGGACCCCACATTTGTTAATGGATGAATTCATGGCTACATTGTGTCATTCTCTCCAGGGGCATCAACCATGGCATGCTTAACAATGACCTTCCTCCCATATGTCTCTTTCTGTGGATGTATAAAAAAAAACACACAAATTTGAAGGCTACATATTTAGGAACACATGCGTAAGTATTTCATGATGTTTTTTATTTACAAAAAAGCTTCTGAAAAAAAAATCTTCTGTTGTCAGGATAATTTATATGACTTTTTCTGAAGTTCTCTAAGCTTATGACATAAGAGCCCTTAAAGTGAGGGCATCACCGCAAAAAAATGGCCCTGCTTGGGGGGAGGGTGTGCACACTACCGGAAAACAGAAAAAACATTTGAATAGAGGCAAAAAAAGTTCCAATTCTGATATTTGATGTTTACATTGATGCTCTGACAAATGGCAGCACTAACTCCTAAAACTGCAAGAATATCTGAGTAATCCTTTATTGCCTGGAAGGTTTTGAAGCCAGACAGTTAAGACCTGCATTACCGGTGAAAGAACATCGAATTTATCCACTCCGCCTCCATAGGTAAAATTTAAATAATGATTTTACTATACATTATCATTAGACGAAGCACCTGCCACTAATGCTATCCTTCCAAAAGTGATGAACCATGACTACTACAGCAATATCAGTTCAGGCCATAAGTTCAACCAGTTTATTTATATAGCACACTGTCATACACAGACGGTCATTCAATGTGATTTAAAGCAATGGAAATTAAAATAAGAATAAAGAAAAAATAGAGAAAGATAACACAAGCTAATTGTTTATATATAAAAAAAATATATATATAAGTACATTAAAACTGCAATAAAAGTGCATTGAAATGCAATTATTTAGAAGAAGGCAGAGGAGAATATTGCTGTTTTTTAAAGCTAGCTACAGTTGGTGCAGATCTGATAGTAATGTGCATGTTGTTCCAGCAATGAGCTGCATTATGACTAAATGCCAATACATCAAGTCTGGTTTTGGATCTTCTTACCACTAACTGACTAGCTCCTGCAGATCTAAGAGACCTACTAGGAATATAAACTTCAAGCATATCAGAGATGTACATGGGACCCAAACCATTGAGTGTCTTGTTCACAATAAGTAAAGTTTTGAAGTCAATTCTGTACCGAACTAGGAGCGAGTGCAAGGACCTGAGAATAGGAGTATTGTGCTCTCTTTTCTTGGTTTTAGTTAGAACTTTGGCAGCAGCATTTTGAATGATTTGGAGCTGTTTAATGGACTTGTTGAAAAACCTATTGAGAACATTACAGTACTCAACCCTGCATGAAATGAAGGCATGGATCAGTCTTGTTCGGACACAAAGTCTTTAAATTTAGCAATGTTTCTGAGGTGCCAAAATGCTGACTTTGTGGCAGTTTTGATGTGATCATCAAACCTGAGTTCTTCATCCAGGAACATACCAAAGTTTTTTAACATGGCTGGATGTCTTAAGTGCTCTAGATTCCAGGTGGGCACTAAGAATTGATCTTCCCTCTTTATTAACAAATAGAATGTTTTGTCTTTATTTAATTGGAGAAAATTATGATGCATCCATTCGTTTACTTTTTCAAGGCACCGACACAAATGAGTCAATTCGGCCAAAGTCACTTGGTGAGAGCGCTAGATCTCATATATAGATCTGAGTGTCATTCGCATAGTTATGATAGGACACATTATTCTCTTTAAGAATTTTACCCAGTGGAGGCATGTACAGCTTGAATAGGACAGGTCCCAGATTTGACCCTTGAGGTACTCCATTTGGCATGGCGGTTTTCTCTGATTCACATGAGCCAATTAACACCAGGGGCCCGATAATGCACACGGTGCAATGTGCTTTCGTCACTGGCGCAATCCATCATTGCTATATTGTGCGAGCGCATCGTTCATTTTTCCGCCAGAAATCTACATTGTCATTATAGCAGATGGCAT
>JBBMFX010000016.1:11072701-11093479 GCA_037832545.1 Rhabdalestes septentrionalis | reverse complement strand
ACGGTTATCCAACACTGACACCTGACGCACCTGACGTTGATTCAACGCTGACTCCACGTTAAAATGCCAGCTGGGATGTTATCAACATCTCTATTGGTGCAATAGACAGGTGTCCCAATACTTTTGTCTATAATGTATATATCTATGTATGTAGGTATGTACACAGTGGGTAGAATATGATGTGAGATCATGATAACACAGCTGTAGAAAAGGGAGACCAATAGCTTATCTAAGCAATATTTGCTCTATATTTGCCATCTAACAGTTCATTTTGTGTCTTGGCCTAGTGCTTGTGTTGAGTATCCACTCCACTTCATATGTGTACTCAGGGTTTGTAATAAAGGCAGAACATTTCCTGGAAAACAGCTCCAGCGCAGCTGTGCTGATTGCTAAAGACTCTGTTGTGTGCAGTGATAAGAAAAACTGGAGGCAGGACAGACAAATATACAGATGTGATAATCAGGGCTTATGTAACGCTGGCAAGCAGTAATCCAGAGCCAAAGCCCTCCATTCCCCCTGACACACATACACATACACACACACACACACACACACACACAACACAAAACACAAATCCAAATGCTTTAAACACTTTTCTGTAACACTTTTTAAACCTTTCAGTGTTCGTTACCCTGTACCCACGTAACTGTCTGACAGTGACATCATATCAGAGCCAGTGTTAAAGAAAAGAGCACTTGTGTAAATGGTATTTTTCACTTGTTTGCATTATTTGCACTTGACATGTCGTAGCTGTTTGTGATGAAAATGGCTGTAATTAATTCCTACATGACCATTTCCAGCCTCTCTTTATCTTTAGGAATTAAACAAGCTGGTTTTGTGACTGTGCCTTGAAGGGGGTATTAATGGGTGTACATTAATGAACTCATCTCTGAATCGCTGCCTGACATGTGCCTCATTCATAAAGCATTCAGGACTGAAACACTCTTTATAGCTTCAACTAGAATATGCTGGGTTAAACTGCAATGGGCTGAATGATGTGTGATATCACCAATTCACTATGAGAAATTTTGCAACTTAAGTGGACTTGTATGGTCTTTATTCACTGTATACATGAATAATACTGACTTTGAACACTTTTAATGAGACAGATTATTGCTTTGTAGTATATCCTAAAAATGTGAATAGCATACTACTCCAAAGCTGCATACAGTATGTAATTTTTGCCCACTCTTTCATTTGACTGACAGTGTAGCATTTCTCTAAAGGTGCAATAGCCATTTCCATTCTAGCCTGAGGGGCAGGAGTGAAATGTTAATTTTTTTTCCCCATGGACTGGTTTTATTAAAAACAGAGCAAAACCTCAGCTTTTCTGTTTTGTATTGACATGTAGGTAATGCTTTTTATACATTCTGCTGGGTCGTAACACCCACAAACTGCAGAAATGGTGCGGCGAGCATTTTCATGAAACAATTTGGCCATGTCTGTCATAAGAGCACTTCCGTTCCCCTATAAACAATTAAACTGCTTTTATTCAAGCAGGTAGACAGACAGACAGACAGACAGACAGACAGACAGACAGGCAGATGAGGCTCTGGACTTTTTTCCCTTTGAGGTTTTTCTCGAAACCCTCGATGACGAAGTCTGAAGATTTTAGCAAGCATCTTCCACAGCACCACAGAATCATGGATTCATGCAGGATGCAGAGAGAGCTGAGGTGCTCGGCTCCGTTCTAATCTATGCCAGTGGCGACTGGAGCTTATTTTACCCTCTGTGGGGAGGGGTAGATATTGTAGACAAAGTAATGTGAGAAAGGCTGGTGACATGCTATGCTAGCACACTAAAACATCATTGCTGCAGGGAGGGGAAAGATCCAGTACCTCCGTATTTGCAGTAGCTTTCACAATGTACTGCTGTGAATGATTTAGCCGCTTCTGTACTCTTATTAAGAAGCTTATGACGCACAACTATTGCTTTAAATACCATAAAATTCTCACGTCATAACTGCCACAGATACTTTTTTTGAGAATGTTGCCATGGCTCCTAATGCAGTCCCGAAAGCTTTTTCAGTATATGGCCAGACTAGAGCATATCCACCCTTACTGATTTATGCAGAGGAACAGTGTTTTCTAATCCAAGGTGTAGTGATGTGAAATGTCTGGTCTTGATACATTATTGTAGTCAATAACATCTTCTAATGAATCACAAATTCCACAAACTCATGATTTCCATTTCATTTAATTATTTTGAAGTTTGCATGTATATATTTACATGAATCAGAAAGCACTCTTATATAATTGCATTTGCAATGTGTGATCAGATATCACATTTTCTAAACATAAAAAAAGAGAATGGAATTAACTGTCTGCAACAACCAACCACATCATAAATGATCCTCTTATCATTGTGTTGAACCTGATGATAAGCTATAATCACGATACCAAAACATCACATCATACTAAAATAACACATTGAGCAGTGAAATACTGAATTATGTGAAAAAAGTAAACAGATGGGGAAATCATATTCTGCAAGTTCATTAGTTTGGCTCTAGTTTTGACATTCAAAAGGAATTTGGGCCAATTCCTCAGTCACAGCATATTTAACCTGCTCCCCAACCAGAGCCTAACAGCAATTAGCTGCGAAGACTTGTGCACATACTCACACAAATACAGACTGTCAAAGAGAAAGTAATGAAGTACTGCAAATATTTATTTTTTCCCTATGGGTGTAGAATTTTATGGAAATGAAAACACCCTAGCATCTTACATGTAATCCAATTAGGCTACCATTGTAGCTTCTGAGCTAGTGAACCAAATACTTAAAAAAACATTACAAGGCGATGGTCCTAAAATAGAGATTGGCCATGTTTTATTACTTCATGACATTATCGTCACCGGAAAGAGTTTAATAATATTAAAAAAATAAGTTTAATAATATTACAAGCTGCTTATTTTACACCAAGGTGAGAGAGTCAGTGACTGTCTGAGCTCATATTTATATACTCAGTACTAACTCCTGTGGTACTGTGCAGTTATTATGAAGTACTTTTATTTTTAATTAGTGCCATTATGGGCTTTAATGAATTTGTCTATTTTCTTTCATTATTTGAATGCTAATTCTACATGCACAACAATGAGACCTCAGATATAGAGGCACACCTACAAATTACCTTGGGCAATGCAAGTGAATGGGGGTATCAGTGTCTGGGCGAGTGAGCACAGCAAAGGACACACAGGCTGGCTGACGTTGCTTGATACAGTTTTTTATTAGCACGTGCACAACAGATAGTAGATTAGTGCATACACCATGCGCTTCTCGCAAACTCAAATTTCTCAGAGGGTATCCTCCACATAGTGTCGAGATCCCTTCTCTGGTCTCAATTTGCAACAACACACAGATGGTTAGTCTACTAACACTCAGTTCAGACTCACGTTTCAAAAGGGAGCAGTCCTTTACAGTCCAAACCACTCCTGTGATAAGCCAGAGAATGTGAATGTGCTGCCTGAGCTTTACCTGATACTGTTTTGACTTCTCAGTCTCACCTGGGAAGACGTACTGTGGGTCACACTTCAGTTGCCATGCCCCCCAATCATCATTCACACTCAGCACTCACACCTGGTCCAGGTAAGTATCTCCTAGTACTCAGACGAGGAACTGCGTTGCTGGAATGGTGCTGAAACAACATACACCCCCCTCTCAGGACCAGCCCCTGAGGAAGGGCGGGGGTTTACCCCAGCCACTCCCGAGGACGACCTAGGTGGCCCCTGGCATCTTGGCCCCCTCACAGGCCTTGACTGTCGAGAGGGGCAGCCATGATGAGAAGGGGCGACGGAACTTATTTATGAGCTCCTGTCTTAAGATGTCTTTGGCCGGGTCCCAAATGTTCTCCTCAGGGCTGTAACCTTCCCAGCTCCCCAGGTATTGCAAGCCCCCCTGTTGCCTGCGGGAGTCCACGAGTCTTCTCACACAGTAGGCTGGGACCCCCTCGATTTTGATCTGGCTCCACCTCTCCCTGATCCAGCAGACCTGCCTTGGTGGGTTTTAGCCTAGAAACATGGAAAACAGGGTGAACCCTCATGTGCGATTGTAAGTTCAATTTAAAAGTCACTGGGTTCACCTGTTGTATTATTTCAAATGGTCCGAGATACCTAGGGGACAACTTACTAGATGGTGAGTTCAATCTGAAGTCCCTAGCCGAGAGCCATACTCTGTCCCTGACCCTATATGGGGGTGCATCCTGTCAGCGCCGATTAGCTACTGTTTGAAATTGTCTAACCGCTCTGTGGACAGACGTGTGTGCTCACTCCCACACCTGCTCTGCCTCCCGGAACCAGCGATCCACCTCCAGGACATCGGAAGTGGCACTGTCCCATGGGCAGAGCGGAGGCTGATGCCCCAACACACACTCAAAGGGCGTTAGACCGGTCACGGAGTGGCGCATTTAGTTGTGGGTGTACTCTGCCCAGCCAAGGTACTCTGTCTAACGGTGCTGCTGCCCATGACAGTATGCACAGAGGAATCTGCTTACTTCCTGTATGGATCATTCAGTCTGACCATTGGACTCAAGATGGTATCCTGAGGTCAGGCTGAAAGTAGCCACCAGAGAACAGAATGGAAGGAAACAAACCCCCTACGAAAAACTGTCCATGACCACCAAGATGGCGGTGTACCCTTTGGATCCTGGGAGGTCCACGACAAAGTCCACTGCAATATGTGACCACGGCCTCTGCAGCATTGGTAGGGGCATTCGTTTTCCAGCAAGGAACTGACGCAGAGTTTTTGTCACGGCACATACAGCGCAGGATTTAACGGGCCGTTCAACCTCTCTATGCAAGCTGGAACACCAATGTCTCTGCCCCAAGACCTCGACAGTGCGATGGATCCCTGGATGACCCGCCGCAAGCAGTTCATGTGCCCATTTTATTAATTTCGAGCACGCTGTTTCCAGCACAAAGATTAGATTTGGAGGAGTCGATTGCGGAATCAGCTCCCTACTATTGATTCACTCAATCTCTGATTCAATTTCCCAACGGATCGGAGCCACGATGATTTTGGGGGAACGATCGGTTTCTCGCTTTGGCGTTCATCTGGTACTGGGTAACGTCTAGATAATGCGTCCGCCTTAGGGTTTTTTGACCCGGGGGCAATATGTGATCTTATAATTAAATCGACTTAAAAATAAGGACCATCGCACTTGTCAGGAGCAGAGACGTCTCGCCTGCTGGATGTACTCCAAATTTTTCTGGTCTGTGAACATTTCAAAGTGGAAACGCGTTCCCTCCAGCCAATGACGCCACTCCTCTAACACGGCTTTGACTGCCAGCAGCTCACAGTTCGCAATGTCATAATTTTTCTCTGCATCAGTCAGCTTCCTTGAGGAAAAGGCACATGGATGGAGCATAGGAGGCGAACCGTGGTACTGGGAAGGCACCGCTCCCACGCCCACCTCTGAGGCGTCGACTTCAACTACAAAAGGTTTACCTGGGTCCAGCATCTGTAACACCGGAGCCGAGGTAAACTGACGCTTTAGGCGTTCAAAAGCGGCGCAAGCGGCTGGGGGTATTTTTAAGGAGCGGGGCTTGCCTTTAAGCAGATTGGTAAGCGGCACTGTCACAGTCATAAAATTTCTTATGAACCTCCTGTAAAAGTTTGCGAAACCTAGAAACCTTTGTTACTCTTTTACAGAGATAAGCTCAAGCCATTCGGTCACTGCTCGTCCCTTACCCTCTTCCATCACCACCCCTCCAGGTCCTATACGATACCCCAGAAATGAAACTTCCCTGATATTAAATTCTCTTTTTTTTACGTAGAGTTGATGTTTCAGGAGATGATGGAGGACTGTTCTGACCTGTCCCTCTTGCTTACATTTTTGTAATAAATATCATCGAGGTAGACAATTATGTATTTGCTTAGAATGTCTCGAAAAACACATCATTCATAAATGCCTGAAAGCATGAGGGCGCATTAGCCAAGCTGTGAGGAACTACCAAATAATGGTAATGACACAACTATCAGATTATCATTAACGAAGAATCCTTTTGGAAAAAAAATATTTTTAACACCTGCCAAAAGACCTCCAAAAAATGTGCTTAATTAACATCTTCTAAAAAGATCTTACAAGATTGGTGGAAATGTTCCATGGTGGATCTGTCATAAAAATTATAATAATAATGTATTGTGAGGCTCTAGTGATCCTCAAGCCTAATTATAGAACATGTGCACTTTCACAGATCTCCTCCTAGTCACTAATTAGCTCTGCACACTACATTGCACAAAGAATGAATATCCTTCAACGAAAGGTTCAATTATCCTGGCTTTAAAAGACAGCAATAAAAAGGTCCTCAGAGAAGTAACCCCAACAACTCAGATATCACAGTGGTGGAGAGATATTCCAGACTGATAGTCACTGCTAGGCTATCGTGGCTGTTCAGAAAGCTATGAGCCCTAATTAGTCATTGCTGGAGCTCGCTCATGTTTACGCTAAAATGACCAGAATAGACACAACGTCTTATCATCACAGTTTAGTTGAGCAGATTTATTTGAGTTTTATTCTTAAATCTTGTGAGGTTTATTCCTGGAACCATTATAATGCTGTTACTATTGCTTCTCCAGTGTTGCAGGGGTGGGCCATGTGACTGTGGGCATTTCATTAGGATTTTTATAACTGTCAAAGTGTAGGTCTGCTGTGCTGGGTGAGAAACGAGTACATACGATTTGGAAAGTCAATTCCCGATATAGTCTCTCCCTCTCTCCTCCCATGAGCCTGCTGCTTCATCTTTAGAAGCTATTGGTCACGCAGCACATGAGCTTTCCTCCCAATTAAACATGGCTGATTGGTTCTCAGGAACCCTCTGCCAAGCATAATACATTCAAACTCAAACAGGAACTCCAGCAAAAGAAAGTAGCTCTAAGAACAGCTACCAGAGAAAGCCTTGCACTGCCATCCATAATACGTCATTTATATATTCGAATACGCCATGGGACACTATGTGCTTTCACCATGGCCAAGAGGTTTTCTAGGCATAATGCAAAGCTTTTACATAAACAGTGACAACTTACAAATAAAATAAAAGTAATAGAGAGGCACGGTGGTGCAGGGGTTAGCGCTGTTTCCTCACAGCGAGAAGGTCCTGGGTTTGACTGGGTTGGGTGCAGGGTCACATGTGTTATTGGGTAAAGGTTTATTCAGCACGCTAAATTGCCCTTAGGTGTGAGTGTGTGGCCCTGCGACATGTTTGCAACTGGGATAGCAGCTGGGAGAGGCTCCAGTGCCCCAAGCCCCCACCACCACCACCCCCCCCACCAAATGCATGATAAAGGGGTAGAAAATGGATGGATGGATGGAGAAAAGTAATAACCAATGTAGTTTAATAACAGTTGGCTGTGGGTGCTAAACAACAAAATGGTCAGGATTATATTACCACATTTTGTATTGTAACAATCATTCATTCATTGTTTTAATTGCTGCGCACAAATATTTTGGATTCTTCATACATTACTTAGTTTTGCTAAACCACCCCGCCAAACCCCCTTCCCCCACACCCCCACCACGGATGTGCACAGTGTGATTCAGTCCATGTGCTTTCATCCACACAGAGCTCTATAATACACCACAGCTGTGAGTTGTTATGTCTAATTGTCTTCAAAAACCTTTCGAACAGTTGCTGGCCCATTCAATAAGCACCTTCATTGTTGTCTGCCAGGCACAAAAGCTCAGGGAGAGATCCATTAAAAGACACATACCACACATGAGTGTAAAATGCTCCCAGAACTATATAAATGTCACTGACATTATAGCACACAGTGCCAAAACGGCTACTGATTCTGTAATAATAGCTACCCCTATTAAAAAGGTGAACATTCACTAGATATGTTACACAAACCCATATGCCACACTACTGAGTAATAATATACAATGATGTATTACATGTGGCCATGCATATACATTTTCTTCAATGTTAAGGCAATTTTGTACCAAACACTTTGGCAGATCAGAATGTCAGGTATGAATAAAAGATGAAACATACTTATTGCATATATCTATTACATTAAAATAATAAATACATAAAGTGTAACTTATATGAAAATACTGCTTCCAGTGAAAGCTTCTGTCCATCATCGCTCATAGGAGCATAGTGTGCATAACTAACGACACAGGTTATAGATTTATGGGGCTTTTTCAACCATGGCATGAATGGACGGCTTTAATAAAATGAAGGCTTCATACTGGCAAGAAGGGCAGCAGCCATTAGTCATAAGAATTAAAGGCAGCCACCATTAGAAATATGCAGCGGGAAACAACCAGAGGTGGGTGGCCAGCAAGTACATTTACTCAGTCACATGTAAAAGCATGAGAAGAGGTCAACTCTACTCAAACATAAGACCTTGGTTTATTATTAAATTAATATTTAGTGTCATTATTAGTGAATTCACAAGCAAATAATGCTGACACAAAGCAGCCAATGGAAACTAAATTCATGAATGAAGCTTCATGGTCGGATTAGCAGTAAATGTCTGATTTAGACATTTTGTCTTTTGTTTCTGCGTTAATAAAGCAACACCCCACTCAAAGTCATGCAGATTTGACTAGACTAGCCATGGGAGAATAATGTGGACAAATTTCTGGCAATAACATCCATTTATTCTTATATCCAGTTACTGGATGTCAGGCTTTGTGTTATAAAGAAAACTTCCTTCTAGGACTTTAGCATGGAGACATTGCATAAAGTGTTCATATGGTAAAAAGTTGACATTTTAGGCATTTTGGTTTCTTTAAAGTAAAAAAACCCATATAATATAAAAATATAATCAGGCTTTGATCAAATTAAAATGGACTTGAATTAACTGAAATCATAGCCAACAGATCTAATTTAACTAACTTAAAACAGTGGAGAGGGAAAAAGTCTGGGTAAAAATAAAAATAGAAATAGACACTTTTTAAAAATGAATGAAGTTAATTAACTGAAAAGCTATATTTCAATATCTGCTATTCAAGATTCTGCCAGCAAAATATACACCCTAACAAATCCTGAGTCAGCGGTGAAAGCATAAGTAAGAAAAACATGGATTTAAGGGCGTAAGTGACTTAAACGCGTGGGCTACAGTCGTGGATCAGAGGAGCTGGGCTTCAGCGTGCACTACTACAGATATATTGAAGGGTTAAACTAGGAACATTTATCAACACTTATTAGCATTAATGATAGTTAGTGTTAGACTACTAATGTAACCTTGTAATGTTTCACTTCTACTTAAGTCTTTATAATATAAATGATAGTACAATCAAAAAGGCTTTTTTATTTCCCTGTTAGCACCGGTTGCTGACAAATGGAATGCTGCTTCTCAGGGTAAAGATGTCAGGGGTCATTCTGTCAGCAAACAATTCCATCAACTGCCCCTCGTTTGAGACCCTGCTCAGGGATAATTAACAGCCCACCCAGGAGCAGGCATCCATCTTCCGCCTTTAACGTCCTGCTCATTCCTCATTCATGGAGAGTGGCTCTGCTCCTTCCCCCCTCATATGGCAGCCGTCTAAAAATACTTCTGAGGTCATTTGCCATGCTTATTGCAATCAATAAGAAGCCATGCTTTGCCTGCACACTCAGGCTTGTTTGACTTTGAGCTCACCATGGTGAGCCTAGCTGAGATAACAGGTGTGCGTGTGTGTGTCTATGTGAATTTCAGTGTGTGTGTGGGTGTGTGCGTGTGTGTGTTGCAACGGGTGACGCAGCAGAATTCTGAATTCGCAAAAGGAGGCTTGGTGCTGCATCTGAAATTATAGTCCTTCACTCACATGAAAGTTTCGAAGTGCTAACAGATCAAGGCATGCTGCGATGCTACCTGGACTTAAAAAGAATTTATAAAAAGAATCCTTAAAACAGATATTTAGATGGACCAAAAAAAAAATCAATAGACCAAAAAACTGAAAAACAACCCAGTATCTTTTACAGCATATAAAGTATCCTTAGAGGCAAAATCACCTTAAACCTTACAGACTTTTCAGACATTTATTAAAAACCCTTTTTATGGTAAAGAATGCTTTGGTTAATGTTTTAAATGTCCATATTTGCATTGCAGACATAATGACCTCTGGTTCCCAATTTCACCGCTGTGAAAAATATCCAGTCCAGTAAGTTCCTCTGAAATGCACTACTTCCCTTTAAATCACTGTGAATCATAGTTCGACATCTCAACCACTGTACTATAATTCAACAATAAGTCCATATATCAAATAAGTTAAATATATTAGATATACAGTGTTTTAGCAATGATTTAGGCAAGACATATTTTTGCAGTGTTTTTCCTGTTCTTGTTAGGTTTTCCTGTTGAAATCACAGATATATCTTTATATTTTGGCTTTAGTCCAAGGACTTGATACTTGTTTAGAACTGATGTGGAAATTCTTGCAAGCTTCCCCTCTCTGTTCCTCTCCATTCAGTGTTGTGTCTGTTCTCTATAGCTTCTGTTCTTGCTCTCAGTGGTAAAGTGCCAGGCTCTGTCAGAGCACTGTGCCGGTCTCCGGGGGAGGCCATGCATTTTTAAACACTTTTCTGCTCCCTGTTCCCTAGAGAAATGAATGCTAAAGGCGGCCGTGTACACCACTCAGAGCAGAATTAATACTGAGCTGCGAGACATTGCAGCCAAAGCTGCCATGACCTCCAACAACTTACTCCAACACCTTTATGTAGAACAAGCGCTTACTGTATTTCTCACTCTGTCTCGGTCATTTAAGACTTTAAGCACCTTAATAACAGCAAAGTGTGGCCTGGGCTGGTTCAGATTAATCAGAGAAAAAACCTGAATTAAAAAAGGGATTCAAAATATGTAGCTATATAAGAGTGGTTGACATGACATGGCTTTATTTGTCCCATGTGTCAAAGGTAATTAAAAAACAATGTCAAAGCTGTGGTTATATTGTTCAGAAAGTGCTTTTATGTGAACATACAGAGTATTCATGGGATTCATCTTCAATTGGTTCACAATTTAGGCCAAACTAGAAAGAGCTCATATGGCGTGACTTTCCCAAGTTGTCCCAATACATTTCACAAAGTTTGATTTTGAAAAAAGAACATGACAATGAATTCATTTTCTGTTTCTTCAATCATTTATTGATAATCCAGATGTCTACTTGTGAGTCTGCTTGGCTAAACGTTCAGGCATAATATTTTGAAGCCACCCTTAAAAAAACACTTTTGTCCCAAAAATAAATATCATAGGGTGTGACACCATATTCTTTTTATTAACTGGGCAATTGTTTGGAGACCTTTGAGAAGTAGGGGTCCACCTTCTGTCAGGAAGAAGAACAGTACTTCAGAAAGACACTGAAATTTACAAGGTGGTTTATCTCTCTTCAAGATGTCCAAAAAACCCTAGCTTATCCGGCAGTCCTGCTTCTGTTTCCTTTTAGCACAGTCTTTCGGTGTGACAAACTTTACACAAAAATGCCCAAATGAAATGACTTTTCAGTCAATATTACCTTGTAAACTAGATTGTCATATTGCATTTAGCATGGTTTTAGGACGTTAGAATAAAAGCACATTGCTTAATCTCATGCTAAGTACATAAAACCTCATTTGGTGTGACAAAAAATCAGGGGGTGACAGGGTTTTATTGTCACACCATATCAATATTTTGTCACACTATATGATATAAACTGCATTTAAATACATAAATAATGCTCTTAGATTTTTAAAAACACATTTTAATAATGTATTATTCACACATTAATATCTTTACACCCAGTTAATTCTGTGAATACCTACTTCCATACTTCCCCATTTACGAGAAGAATTCTTGATCACATTTAGTCATTCAAAAGTTTCCCTTTATGTATTTTTTTTCGGTTTGAGGCAGATTTTAGTAGGTGGTTAGGTTTAGGTTTAGGGCAACATGCTTCTCCATTTTGTGCCATTCCTTACATATGTCTTTGCATAATATTTTGCTCATTGAAATTTAATATCATAGATCAAACATCATGTAACTTATGATATCATCAAAACTTACTTGTTTGTATGTAGTCATTTGACTCAAATGTATAGATTCAGATGTCTGTGGTGTGTCTCTGACTGTAGTTTTAGTGGTTAAGAATTCTAAAAATCATTGTGCATATGGTGGAAGCATGTAAAATTTTTAGGTCTTCCCAATTTATTCCCATTTATTCGCATTAATTCCCATAAATTCCAATTAATTCCCGTGGAAAGTTTCCAACTTTGAGATTTCCCAGAATTTTGCAACCTCAATGGAGACACACATACACACAAACACACACACTCACACACACACACACATACACACACACACACACACACACACACCCACTGCAGATATGCTCACCTATTCAGACATACATGCAGGCTCACTTAATCACTCTTGAATGCAATGGTGAATCCAATAAATAATTGAATTATTTCTGAAATACTTGTGTACATGATTACATTAGTCTATTTACAGATATTAAGTGAAAAATAAACTGAAAGGAGAGATACAAGCATTCAGAGTGAAATCTCATCTACCATCAAGAAAAGAGAAAATTGTGATTTTGCTGTAACTGAAACATTGATTCAAGTGAGTCAAACTCAGTTTGGATGTTTGTTAATTGCAGCTAAAAAAGATTTTTGGATACAGATTCTTATGTGGTGTGATTCATCATATGGCGTGACACCGTGTCATTTGGTGTGACCTCAGAGGTCCTCAGAGGCGGGAGGTTTGAAAGTAGCCAATCTGAGAACATTATTTATTGCTGCTGACTAGCTGCTGTCCTGTGATGCATCCCTCCCAGCTGCAGTCCACCATTTCCCCCGTGGAGCATCTGGAATGTTTTTGTGTTCCTTTTCTTATTAAAGACCTGTATATAATTACTGTTTTATTACTGTATTTACTCTGATGATACCAAAAAAAAAAGAGGTCAGTGTAAACTGTACAGTATGGATACAGATTTACCTTTACATTTTCTTTAATGGCAACGTATTAAGTATTGAGTTTAAAATAAAATTAAAAGGTTTTGGAAGAATTTCTGGGAGCATATTTAGGTCAAAAGGTTTGGATGGCTATTAAAGGTAAGCACCTTCCCCTGTGATCTGTTTGCATGTAATTAGTAGCTGTGTATAAAAGGTCAATAAGCTTCTGGACTCCTGACCTACCCTTGCATCTTTCATCCAGTGCTGCACTGATATTTTGGATTCTAAGTCATGGGAAAAGCAAACGAATTGCCAAAGGAATTGAGAATGCCAATCAGCTCTAAGTAAGAAGTGGAAAATTAGGGGTTCTGTTGAAACCAAACCATGGTCGGGTAGACCGAGTAGAATTACAGTCACAACTGCCAGGAAAATTGTTTGGGATGCAGAGGAAAAATCCACAAATAACTTCAGGTGAAATACAATACTCTCTGAAAACAGGTGGTGTTGTTGTTTTGAGATACACAATAAGGAGTAACTTGAAGAAAGATGGGCTGCATAGAAGAAAACCATTACTATGTGAATACAACAAAATATCCCGGAGACTGCACCTGGGATGTACTTGGACATTCCAACATAATAATGATCCAACACACAAGGCCAAGCCAAACTGTCAGTGCAGCAAAATAAATTGAAGGTTCTGGAGAGGCCATCTCAGTCTCTTGACCTCTACATTATTGAGCCACTCTGGGGAGACCTGAAACATGCAGTTTATGCAGGACAGCCCTAGAATTTACAGGAACTGGAGCTTTTTGCCAGGAATAATGGGCAGCTTTACCATCTGAGAAGATAAAGAGCCTCATCCACAACTGACACAAAATGACTTCAAGCTGTCATTGATATCAAAGTGGGTACCGGGGTATGTAAACTTTTGATCAGGGTGTATCGGGAATTAAACACATACTTAAAATTAAGCAGACAATCAATATAATCAAAGCAGAAATTATACTTTTGCTTAATTGTAATCAATGTAATCAGTACTAATGTATCCTAGGGGAAAATCAATGTATTCAGTGTATGATCAGGTATTTGATTGTTCTTTATTTTTGAGTGGTCTTTATGTGAGGCAGGGTGGTGGTCTTGTATAAGGCATAGACTTGTGTCACATAAAGCAATGTATTTTAATTTTGTGTGCATAGAGAAGATTTAATCTTTTGTGGTCTTGAAGGTTGTTAAAATTAGGAACCTGTTTATGGGACATACATTTGAAGTAAAATGTTCTAACAGTTATCTGTATTTTGAGCTACCACGAGGCCCTTGTCATCAGGACGGTTCCGAGGAGACAGGTTTGATATTCAAAACATCAGAAGGTATGATAGAATCATCCTGCAGTAGCTGCCGACATGGAAGTGTCTCTCTGAAGTGGCTCAGTGTTAGGTACAGGGTATAAGTATTCCTGATTTATCACAATCAGAAAACTTTATTTATTTATCCTGAAGGAAATTGTTTCGTCATGATACGCTGCTGCAGGCTCGCGCCTGCGCACTGGGAATCGGAAGACATTTTGTGAACTGGAGGAGACAGTGTCACAAGACTGCCCTGTGGTGATAAGTCTTAAATCCTGTTCAACCTTTTGCAAAAGATTTTCTTAAAAAAAAAAAAGTCTTTGTTTCTGAGCGAGAACTTTTTGTCAGTTTGATGTCTTTCTATGATTTTAAAAATAGTACAAACAGTTTGACACTAAATGGCTTCAGCCAACCACTAAATCTGAGTGAAAGAAAAGTTTTTGTGTTATCATTCAAGTTCTCTGGGTTAGAGAGTCTAAGAGCCGCCTCACATGGTAAGCTGGAGCCCCCTCGATCTCAACCGTACCGGGAAGTGTGGGTTCCACTTCTCCCCGGTCCAGCAGCCCAGCCTCCGCTGGCTTCAACCTAGAGACATGGAACACAGGGTGTCTCATGTATGAAGGTAATTTCAATTTATACGCTACTGGGTTGATTGCCCGGATGATTTCGAAGGGACCACAGTATATAGGAGAAAACTTACTGGATGGCGAGTTCAGTCTGAAGTCCCGAGTCGAGAGCCACACTCTGTCCCTGACCTTATAAGAAGGCGCCTCCCTCCTGCACCTATTTGCGACCTCTCGAAACCGACGCACTGCACGGCTGATAGAAGTGTGTGCCCGTTCCGAGGTGTGTGCCCATTCTGAGGTGGCCCCGTCCCACGGGCAGAGCGGGGGCTGATGCCCCAGGACACACTCAAAGGGCGTTAGACCGGTCGCAGAGCGGCGCATGGAGTTCTGGGCGTACTCCGCCCAACCAAGGAACTCTGCCCATCGGTGTTGCTGCCCATGACAGTAAGCCCGGAGGAACCTGCTCACCTCCTGTACTGATCGTTCAGCCTGACCATTGGCTGACAGTGGCCCCCAGTTTGGCCATAAAAGCCTTCCAAACTCGGCATACAAACTGGGGACCTCGATCAGACAGAATGTCCTCCGGGATGCCATAGGACAAAAACACTGAGTGAAAGAGTGCCTCGGCTACCACAGATGCGGAGGGGAGAGAACTAAATGGAAGAAAAGGGACCCCCTTCGAAAAACGATCCACGACCACTAAGATGGTTGTGTACCCTTTGGAGACCGGGAGGTCCGTGACAAAATCCACCGCTTTGTGTGACCACGGCCTCTGCGGAATCTGTAGGGGCATTAATTTCCTGGCTGGGAACTGGCGCGGAGTTTTAGATACTGCACAGACGGGGCATGATTTCACTGCCCTCTCTACATCCCTATGGAGGGTCGGCCACCAATACTTTCTTTGGAGTATTTCTATGGTGCGATGGACCCCTGGATGACCTGCTGCAGGTAAGCTATGGGTCCATTTCATTAACAGTTCCCGTGCCACTTCTGGTACGAATAAACGATTGGGAGGAGTCATTGGAGGAACCGGCTCGCTCCTATCTGTGTTATTTCCGAATCAATCTCCCACTCAATTGGTGCCACTATAATTTCAGGAGGAACTATTGGCTCTACATTCTTTGGTTCTTCAAGCGCGGGGTGTCTTCTCGATAATGCATCTGCCTTTATATTCTTTGACCCGGGCCGATAGGTGATTTTGTAATTAAAGCAGCTCAAAAATAAGGCCCATCTTACTTGTCTCGAGCAGAGGCCTTTCACTTGCCGGATATATTGTGGTCTGTGAATGTTTCAAAGGGGTATCTCACACCTTCCAACCAATGACACCACTCTTCCAACACCACTTTGACGTTCCCGGTTTGCAACGTCATAATTTCTCTCTGCGTCTGTCATTTTCCTTGAGAAGAAGGCACATGGATGTAATGTGGGGGGTGAGCCTAGATACTGGGACAGCACCGCTCCCATGCCTACTTCAGAGGCGTCTACCTCTACCACAAACGGCTTACCGGGGTCCGGTAAATGTAAAATAGGCGCCGAGGTAAACAAACGCTTTAGCTGTTCGAATGCTGCGCGCATGGCCGGGGTTACCACTAACTCTTTTGGTTTCCCTTTTTGCAGGCCAGAGAGCGGGGCTGTCATGGAACTGAAGTTTTTAATGAACCTCCAGTAAAAATTTGCGAAACCCAGGAAACACTGTAGTTCCTTAATAGATGAGGGTTCTGGCCACTCAGTCACTGCCAATACTTTATCCCTCTCCATCGCCACCCCGGCAGGCCCTATGTGATAGCCCAAAAACAAAACATCCTTGCTACTAAATACACACTTTTCTGCCTTCACATAGAGCTGATGTTTTAGGAGACGATGGAGGACCACCCGCACCTGCCTCTCATGCTCCCATGAGTTCTTTGAATAAATCAAAATAGACCACTATGTATTTATTCAATATGTCGCGAAAGACGTCGTTCATTAATGCCTGGAAGCAGGAGGGCGCATTAGCTAAACCCGTATGGAACAACCAAATAATGGTAATGGCCGGTAGATGTGCTGAAAGTGGTCTTCCACTCGTCTCCTGCTCTGATACGTACCAAGTTGTACGCACTGCGTAAATCTAACTTCCTGAAGATCTTTGCGCCCCTGAGCTGCTCGAGGGATTGAGGGATGAGAGGTAGAGGGTGCGTGTACTTGACAGTGACCGCGTCTAACCCCCAATAATCTATACATGGTCTCAACCCCCCATCCTTCTTCTCAATGAAAAAAAAACCCCGCAGACGCAGGACAGTGGAATCGCTGAATGTACCCCTGCCTGAGCACCTCCTCGATATACTCTTCCATAGCCTTCATATCCCTATCGGAGAGAGGATAAATACGAGACTGTGGAGGCTCTTACCCAGGCAGGAGGTCAATTCGGCAATCCCATGATCGGTGCGGGGGGAGACGATCTGCCTTGGAGGTGCTGAACACTTCCCGGAGATCCTGATAGGGCGAGGGAATCTCCATGGGGGCATTAGGGCTCTCCACGGACGTGGCTGCCACAATTCGACTGATGTGGTTTTGGCACCGAGACCCACATCTTAACACCCTCGCCCTGTCCCAATCTATCACAGGGTTATGTTCTCTTAACTATGGTAGCCCCAGGATCATGAGTGGCTGGGAAAGTTCTAGTATGTGAAATTGAATCTCTTCCTCATGGTCCGGGGCTACTCTGATACACAGAGGAGCTGTCTGCCATTGTGCTGCTCTTTTCCCTAACAGTTTCCCATCCAAGGCTCGCACCAGGACAGAGCTCGGTAATCTCTCGACTGACAGTCCTAACAAACTCACCATCGCTCTGGACACAAAGTTCCCAGCCGATCCAGAATCTATCAAA
Organism: Rhabdalestes septentrionalis; assembly: GCA_037832545.1. Classification (NCBI taxonomy): domain Eukaryota; kingdom Metazoa; phylum Chordata; class Actinopteri; order Characiformes; family Alestidae; genus Rhabdalestes; species Rhabdalestes septentrionalis. The sequence continues at coordinate 11,075,850 of JBBMFX010000016.1, read as the reverse complement.
GAGAAAATAGAGTTAGTAATCCCTCTGAGACACACATGTACAATACATTGAAACTGCTCCCTCGCGGTAGCAGACACTATTAAATCATTACCCTTGACTAGTAGCGGGCAATCCGCCACAAGGTGCCCCTTTCCCCCACAGTACAAACGAAGTCTGGTTCGTCTTGTCCTCCTCTTCTCTTGTTCAGAGAGTTTTGGAACCCTACTTCCATCGGTTCCGGTGTGGGTGTCTCGGTCGCGGGGGGCAGAGGGCGCACGGTGGAAGTCGATCCTCTGCTCCCCTTGGTGCTTGCGGAGGAACGCTGAGCCCGCCGATGCAAATCTAGTTTGATACTTAAGTTGATCAGCTGGTCGAGGGACATGCCCTCATCCCGACAGGCCAGTTCGAGTTTGAGTTCGGCATTCAGTCCATTCTTGAAAGCGGCCCGCAATGCTGGGTCGTTCCACCTGCTCTTGGCCGCTAAGACCCTGAACTTGATGAAATAATCCGCTGCGGTCTCCGAGCCTTGCTTCAGTTGCAGGAGTCTACTATTGCTGGTCTGGCCGTGATCTTGAAAGTCAAAGGCGGCCTTGAACTTGGCCCGAAATGTGCCAGATGATGTGGTTCTGTCGCCCTCTGCTGCCCAGATGGCCGTAGCCCACTCCAGAGTTCGCCCTGTCAGGCGCTGAGTCATGAGCGATACTTTTTGCGCCGGGGTCATGTCTGGGAAGTCTGAGTAATACAAGTCACAACTTAACAGAAAACTGTGACATGCTGTGGTGTCCCCTGCATAACGCTCAGCCATTAACGAGTGGTGGTGATAACGGATGGCGGAACGCTTGGTTTGCACTGCATCTGCCAGCTGGCCCACTGCGGCGTTCAGCTGCATCAGCTGGTTTTGGTGAGTGGCCATCTGGGTCAGGATAGGATCGGTTTCAGGGGGTAGGGGTACCCCTGCTGCGTCCATGTTTGTGGGTGTGGAAGGAGGCAGACAGGGCAAAATAGAGGAAGTCAAGGCTTTAATCAAAGTTCCAACACAAAAGTTCTCATAGGCATGCAGGGAGCTCGTTAAACACAAAAGTCACAGTAAGCATTGACCTTAGCTCCTCTCTCGGCAGTGAGGGACCTCCACTCCGCTCTCAGTCTGTAAAGATACACAGGAGGTTAGAGACCGAATGTTGGGCAGCTCACAGTGCCTCCAGAGTCACTTGGTCTCGATTATGCGGCGGAGAGCTACCAAGGCAGCCGGGTCCTCAGTGGCAACTCAGATACTCTGTACTTAGTTTAGACGGTGTCCACACAAAAATGTCCTGGATCGGCTGAGCTGATATACCCACCATTCTCTCTCTCAGCCAATCATGCGACACAGATACTTAACTCAATTTTTTCTTCTAACAAAACACACATGGACTTGTGATTAGGTGCCTGGCAACCTACCTGCCCGCAGACAGCTCTCCGGTTGCCACGCCCCCAATCACCACTCACTCATCACTCCCACCTGTTCCAGGTAAGCGTCTCCTAAAACTCCGGTAATGAGCTGCGTAGTCGAGAATGTGCGAATGTAACAGTAATGCCCAAGTTATAAAAGGATCAGCAGTTACGGAATTAGCCTTATGCAGATTTTCTCTGAGAAACGAACTGATAATTATACATAGAAATCCCCACAACATGGAAACTCCAACTATTCTCCTCTTTTTTGTTTTTTTGCTTTATGGGGAAACATGTTATTTTTAGGAATTTAAGTAATAAATTATTAGGAAAAACAAATAATTGACAAATTTTGTAACATAAACATTAAAGTAAATTCGGCTATATTTTCATAAAAAATATAACTGTGTAAATGTTTTTGTACTGTCCAGAGAAACGCAAAGAAAGTGCTTCTTGGGATGGTGAAAAAAAAGCTGTACTCAGAGGCAGGAGGTTTGAAAGTATAGCCAATCCGAGAATGTTATTTATTTCTCTTTGCTGCTGAATGGATCTGTGGCAGCGGCAGATCAGAATTTCCCTCATGGAGTGTCTCGAGTGTTCCTTTTGTTTTTTGTTTTGTTCTTCATAAAGCCCTTATATTTATTACTTTAAATTAAGAGAGGCTGTTGAGCTCAATTTCTGTCCAGTGCCTGTTTTAACCTGCTTTAACTGACTCCTCCTGAAGCCCCTGTATAAGACATGCCACTAATGAACAGTTAATTATTGAACTGTAAAAAACATTGTTGATTACCCATATATTTTAATGTATTTCTATTACTAAAACATTACATTAAATTAATACTGTATTTACCTGATTATACCATAGAGACATTTTCAGTTGACAGACAAGAAGTGCTAAACCCACACAAAATGACACACAGTAAAACACGTAACAACACATAATTCACATCTACCCCCCTCTAATGTCCCCAAAAACACACATAAGAGGCCAACTGGCCACACATGCAGGCCACAAAGGGTCATGGGAGCCATTCTCATCACAGTATTTTTAAAATAAAATTAAAGTGTTTCATATTCCATAATTTTTCTTAGAACTGAAATTAAAATTGTTGGCACAAATGCCAGCAAATATCGGTACATACATTCTAGGACTGCAGAATGTTCAGTGTAAACTGTACAGAACGAATACGGGCTTACCTTTATATTTTCATTAAGGTTAATGTATTAGATGTTTACAATGAAATTAAAGTGTTTTGGGAGCGTATTTGGGGGCATATTAAAGATTTATACCAAAAAAATAGGCATTTAAAGCTATTTATTTACCACAACATCACAACAATATGGTTTTTCACAATACACGGGTTGTCTACGAATGTAACCCCCGTTAGAAGCTGGGCATTGCTGTATTATATAAATACAGTAATATAATACAGTAAAATAAAGAAATGTGTCCCAAGAAAACAATCAAAAAAATTTATGAATTTTATTTACATTTATGAACAGTCCTAAACGGAAAGACACCAACCGTGCGCCACGCAGGGACAGGAACAACCAGGACCAGGGCTGGAGCTCGGACCTAGGACACGAGGCACGTAAGAACATTAATACTCACACACTCCAAAACGAGCACAAGCAAACAAGAACCAAACAGAGAACAACCAGACTGAGAGAGAGAGAGAGAGAGAGAGACAGAGAGACAGAGAGAAAGAGAGAAAGAGACAGAGAGAGAGAGAGAGAGAGAG
>JBBMFX010000016.1:11053926-11072601 GCA_037832545.1 Rhabdalestes septentrionalis | reverse complement strand
ATATAATATTATAATTAAATAATAGAGCAATATGCTGCTAATATCCATTTTCTGTTAATTCTTTCAACATCTGTATGATCACAACTGTAAAAAGAAGAGAATGCATGAAGCCACAGGTATCCTGTCATTAACAATTATCACCCATTTAACAGAATTGCTTTAACAGAATTTGTGGAACATAACTGCAAAGAGTATTGTTACTTATACTTTATTCAATCTGTTTTTTGTAACCCACATAATCTACATATTAAAAGATCTGGAAAAAAATAACTGAATTAAGCTATTTTAAGATGCACTCACTGCTCACAAAGGGGTTCTGGTGCATGCACACGCACAAACACATACACACATACACCTAAAACACCACCTGTAACATGAAATGCTCTGGAGCAGCTGCACATGGTTCACCATGCCCAGTGCCAAGTGTCACCTAGATGGGTATAAATCCTGCAACCCATCATTAGGCCACGGAGCAGTGGAAATATAACTGAACAACAATCAAGCCCTCATGACAAGGCATTACACTATCTGCACTGTTAAAACTACAGGTGCAGCAAGATACCTGTATTAAGATTGACGTCTTGTAACCAGCTGACTGAGGTGAGTGTTACGTTAGCTACTCACAGGCATGAGAGACTTGTCACTGCTCTGATGGTGTTTATCACAGAGTGCATTAAGAATCTGCCTGTCAGAAGCTCACACGGCTGCTGTGGCACTGGGGGGCAGCCCAGGGGCCACGCTCAGTCTGCAACCCCAGCTTTAGATTCCCTCACTACCCCCTGCCAGCACACAGCCTGCTGGAGCCATGTGAAATACGAAGCTGTCATATTAAAGTAAGCTCCACTTACCGTCGCCACCCCACCGGATATCCTGTCAAGGGAGCTGGACAGCGGTGCGCTTGCAGGCATTAAGCTTTTCAATTTCCACAGCACAGTGCCTACACTTGGATCTAAAACCAAGGATAGTCGTCAGAAAGGAAGAAAGGGAAAGAGACAGCTATTCAGAAAGAGAGAGAGAAAAGAGAGACAATGGAAAGAAGAATCAGATCATAAATTAGCGGAAAAAAGAAAGAAGAAATTTAAAAAGCACCAGTGCCTCATGATATATTAGCCTGTATGTGCCTCATTTTGGAGCAGTAGAATCAATTAGAAATGTAATTACATGATACTGCTGTTTGTGACATAGTGCATTTGTTTATGTGGTAACACATTTACTGGTGCCGCCAAATATTATTTGGACACTTTCCCAACTTATTATAAGCCTTAAATTAAGTTCAGACAGAAGTGAATTATTTAACTGTAATTCTCCACACATACTGAAATATAGTTCAGGATAATGTATAGTCAATGTCCTGAAAACTGTCCAAAAAAAAAAGTCTGGACTTGGTAATCACATCTGAGCAACATGATTCGATCTTTTTAAATCAAGTCATGCATCAATCTGGACACGGCATGTTGTTACTTTTTCAAATGCAGCTTCAGCATTCAGATAATGACCATCTCATTTTTCTGTGCTATCTTCAGATGTTTAAACTGGTGTAGCTCAAGAGCAGAGTAGATGGAGCTTCTGCAAACTGTACTGCGTTGAATGCTTTTTATAGCATTTTGCACGCATGATACAGCATGTTGCAAGCTATTTAGCAGCCAAGAAGGAGGCAGTGAGTTATGTGTGTTTACTAGCACAACTGAGGCACCAAAAAACAAAATACAGGGTTAAAATGGTAGGCAGCTGTAAAAGGAAAGCTGTTGCTCTGTGCTTCACAGCCCTTGAATGGCTTTCTAGCATTTGTGTTCAGAAACCAGCATTGAAATACACAGGCAAATGCCTGAAAATGAGTAGATAATTTGTGGTGGAGTTACACACAATGTGAATAGCTGGGCTGACTACTTTGCGCACACACAAACACACACACACACAGTACAGTTACATTAGTTTTTAACGCAGTATTTTAATGCCTCACACACAAAAACTAAAAAAGATACATGGATGTTTTTGCATGGAGAAAGCCCAGTGAAGAATTTCAGCCAGTCTGCACTAAGGATGCTGAGAGGAAGAGAGGAGCCATTATTCTTGTGGTGTTGTCTAAGAGCTCATGTCCACTGATGAGGTCATGAACTGAAATGTGTGTGAAACCACAAATGAGCTCCTCAAACAATAATGACAGTCTTGTTTCACAAAATTGCTAACTATTTTTAAGTTTGTAAATCCATGTTTTTTAAATGCACATCTATAAATGTATTAAGGCTTTATGTTTTGGTAAATGTAATGAAATTGCCACAAAACCTTTAGCATACATAAACACTCCTTTGCATGGTAAACCCCTGTTGAAAAAAAAATCTTATTGAGGAATATTTGCAATCACTGCTTTGCCGGCTGTCACACCCTTCATGTGCTCAACTGCTTATTTCAAAGATTTGTTTATATTTACTGTTGTTTCATACAAGCAGGTCAGTTCTGCTAGGCATATTAGAGACAATTGGTTTTGTTTACAATCCACGTATCCTGGAATACACAAAGAGTACAGTAGAAAAAAATTGATGACAAACAAAGAACAGTCATCATTCTGAGATCACAGAGACAGACACAGACAGACAGAGAGAGGGAGAGACAGACAGACAGAGAGAGGGAGACTTAGAGAGACAGAGAACCAGCGAAAATATGGATAAATGAAAAAAACCTACCTGAGCAATTGTAATACGCAATAATCCGTTAATTTATTATACCTTTGAACCTGCTACACAATGACTAATTGTACAATCTATTTTGGTTTATGAATCAGAAACCTTTTGATCCCAGAGGAAATATACATATAAAAGTAAATCCATGGATGCTGTTTGGATTACAGAAATGCTGAATGAACATTTGAAATATTGTTTGGACAGGATTCCTTTTCCATGGTGTCACATCTTGCCATGTTCGCGGAGTGAGACGAGGCACAAATGCAGGTTCCATTGATGGTATTTTATTACACAGACTCAACACATACAAAATAAAACAGGTATGAAGACCTTTAACCACAAAGCATAACTTAAACAGAAGACACATAAGGAGCAGGCAACAGTGACTACAGACACATACACCCAAAATAAAAGTCTCTATAACAAAACTAAACCACAGCAGCCTTTTCCAGCCACTGGCCAAGACATAACACATGGGTGGTTTAATAAAATTTTACCACATAATGTCTGTACTGGATAAAAACACAGTTGAACTGGATAAAAAACCCCATCATAAATGACAGAGGTGGGAGTGGCAACTCTATTTCTGCACTATTCTTAATCCAGAAAAAAGTAAAAAATAGGTTAAAGCAGTTAACTCTTACTTTTTAACCTCAATCTTCCATTCTGTGACAGGGAACCCTCAAGCTACACCACTGATCGGGTCCCTCAACAGTGATGTAACCTGAATTTATGCCACATTACTGCGTATTCCTTTGACATGCACAATCAAAATTGTTCGCCCATATTGTCTGTAGGTACGAGGCTAATGGTCTAAGCCTAAACAAAAAACGTGTTGTTGTGATGTGGTTAAAAAATGCCTAAAAATGCTTTTTTTATAGTGTAAATTCTACATATGCCCCCAAATATGATCCACTTTAATTTCATAACAATTTTTCATTTTAAACTCATCAGCCTTATAGAAAATGTAAAGGTTAACCTGTACACTGAAAGTCTGCAATGCTAGAATGTAAATACCAATATAACCCCTACATAGACTGCACTGTACTTCATGCATGGGTGTTTTTTTGGTGTGCACTGTTGTTTTCTTTGGTATAAGCAAAGAAAATACTGCATTGATTTGTGCGAATTGTTAGCCTCCAGGTCCTGTTTAGCATTTTCATTGAGTGGAGTTTTCTACGTGTCTAAAAGCACAAATAATCTAATTTCCTCTCGCTTCTTACTCGTTCGCACTCTCAACAAAGCAAAAAAAACAACTGTCTAAATGTAGCTGGATATTAACAATGTAATACAAACAGCGTTAGTTGCAACACTCATTTGAAACCAGAGGAGAAAAGGCATAGGATCCACTTTGTAACATCACAAATTTGAGAATTTTGTAAAGAATCACCAGGGGTCAAAGGAAATGAGCTAGCTGAAGCGTGCATATGAGAAGCGCCAACTGGAAGGTGTGAAAAAGAGGTGAACAAGCATCAGCAAAATACCGCAGCAATAATCAGAACATTCTCTTGCCTGATCCTGAGATGCCCCCGTAAACAAAGCTACGTTTGATGGGTTCAGCTTTTTTTTTTTCATGGTATGTTTTTGCATGTTTACATACTTCTGCTGAGAAGTTTTTTTTTTGTACTGCAACCACTATTAATTTTATATGCTTTCAGTACCAAGTATTTAAACATATACAGTTATCATTTCGTACTGCTCTATGATGCTAAAAATACATTTCTAACAAATGCTCCAATTTTTCACTGCATTTTCCGTCTATTTGTCATATTTGGGGTAATCACTACCAGTAATCACTTTTCTTAGGACTTTAGGAGAAGCTCCACCCACATATGCTCTGAAGATGCACATCATAAACGAATATAAAATTAAATATCTATTCAATTCAGCCAAATATTAAATTGAACGTCACAGAATTTTTTAATCTAACCCTAGAACTAAATTTAACCCTAGCCTTCACTTTGAGACAACCCCTAAACAGGGGGTGTCCAACACCAGTCCCTGAAGGCCAGGGTCCAGCACGGTTTGATTCTTCTCCTCATCAAACACATTCACTAAACCTGACAATTAACTGGTGAGTTGAAGCAGGTGTTTCTTAATCAGGAAATCGCGAAAAATGTGGTGGACCACGGCCCTCCAGGACTGGAGTTTGACACCTAAACCATCCCCAAACCCAAACCTAACCCAATGCTTTTTAGTTGAAAATCAAATAGTTTTGCCAGTTATTTTTGATCACACTTCGATTAATTTAGTTGAGCTGTGGATATTTGTCTGACATGTTCAGCTGAGCTTGTGTAATAAGAGACCCTCGGCTGGAGCCCAATCAGACTGGAGGACTCTATCAAACACTGCATTCTGTGATACTGTGATGTCAAAGGCAGGCCCTGGAGCAGCACTCTAGCACCTATTGAAGCAGCCATCTGCATGGGTTTTGCTCACATTCCACTCCATTATTCTGGCTTTTTAATGGTTGATTGAATTTCTCCATTGGCATTTTCAAATTTAAGTTCAACACAATTTTCCTCTGTAGCTTACTCTGTAGTGTCCATCTCCTCAAAATAAATAATAAGTTCCCATCTACTGTGCTGGTGTTGACTTCAGGCTACTTCTGTAACTCGATTGTATGACTCATGTGGTAGAATTTTCTGCAGTTCACATTTAGTATTTTTTTTCCCTTCAACATCTGGATTTAAACCCACTTGTAAAGGCACTTTATCCATTCATCTGTTATCTGAACTGCTTGTCCTTGACTAGGATGGCAGGGGAGTGCTGGAGGCTTACCCAGGGTGAAAGGCAAAGAAACACCCTGGATAAGTCACCAGTTAGTCACAGGGCAGATACCTAGTCAAACACACACAGTCCAACAGGGGACAATCTATCATCTCCAATTTGTGGGACAAAACCTTTTTATTTAGGAATTATAAATGGTTGAAAGGTTTAGTCATGTGGCACAAGAGCTACAAATACAAACAGGTACACTAAGCCGGAAGCCTAACAGACATCCTAACAGTGACTAAGTAAGCAGGGCAAAATGTTTAAATAGGTTGTGTGATGCATTGTGCTGAAAGGTCCTGAGGTGCTAGAAGCTTTAGAGAGGAGCTTGTTTCAAGGCCAGGATTATGTTTTCTCTGGCTTGAAACAGAAAAAAAGCTTTTATATGTGAGGACCTTTGGTTATTTTCTGAGATTTTTTTTGACTAAATGTAATGTATGCCTCTCCCCTGCTAGGGCCACCAGGCAGGGAGAACAAAGGCTATGCTCCTCCTCCTCTGATGTATGAGCAGCTTGCTTTTGCTCTTTCTTAGAAACCAGCCACACAATACTGAGATGAACAGCAAGCTCCTGAGCACACAAATACGTGGACCTCATGGGCTTTCCCAGCATGAGAAAATAGAGGAACCCTTAGGAAAGATGACAAAGGAACTAGATGAACCTCGGTGAGAGCAAACAACCCTTGCAAAAGAACTTCATTACAAGATAACAGAGGAACCCTCCAGTAAACAGATGCACCCTAAAGACAGGATGGGAATGAACCACACTGAGAAAAGACAAAACAACCCAGAGGAAGAACCTTACACACACAATACTGAGGAACCTTACAAAAGACATATGGTGTTTATCCCAAAAGCGGGCCGCAGCCAAGTGGCCTGGGTCACTGCATTTCTGAATGTCATCAGAACATGGAAAGAGGTTACTGTATTCTTTTTTTTACTATCCACAAAAAACAACAATGGGAATACATACTCAAATTCAGTTGGCTGAAGATAAATTGGCATCTGAAGAAATGGCAAAGAAGTTAGCTGGCTTAGGTTTTCATTGCATGACTGAATAATACTAAGAAGAAAAAAAAACTCCTAAACTATATAAAAAAAAAATTTTAAGACCACATAAACTAAAGCAGTACTGTCAGAGAAAAAAAAAAAACAATTTTCCACTGGTACGACTCCATGGATGCCGTTTTTGGAACGAATGGCCATAAACTCTGGGGAGATTATTGTGCTGCCAGAGCACCAGAAATATTGTTAACAGGCTGAGGTACACTGGGAAATTAAAGCATGTGACAAGTTCCATGCCATCGAAGTACAATTTAGGTACAACAAAGTCTCTGTATACAAAAACATGCCTATAGGAAACCATTTGACGAAAGACACAGGAATCTAATTGACAGCTGGCAAAAGATTCATTTTATCTTTTTCAAACAGAGTCAATGTATCAGCATATCTGACACATGGCAGAGGGGTCAAAATCAAGATTCAAGAATCAAAATTTGTCAAATACACAGTTATATAAGTAAAACATGTGGTGAAAAGTGTTCCTGAATTAGCCATAAGATGTGTGTAATAAAACAAATAAATGAAATTAAAAAAAAACCCTGAAAGGGCTAAAAGCTAAGGTAATTAAAAATGCATAGCAAGAATAAATATTCCAAATAATTGTTTCATTGAAAGATTTGCACGGTTCCTCTGCATGTCTTTATAGGTTAGGAAATTCAACGATATCTTACAGCACTGACTACTGCAACTAATAACAGTGCTTTAGACTCAGTCTTCTGGAGAGCCTTCACTGCACATGGTAGTGTTCTCTACCACACGTGATACAGATTCCTAATGACTTAGAAGAGGGAAAATGCAGGCCTGTGTACCACTGTCATCTCCCAGGACTGGTTTTGAGAACTACTGCACTGAGAGGCAGAGACACCCCCACCCACACTCACTTCTGGTATGGGGGGGAAAAGCCCGAAACTCTGCTCCGCCTCCAGCATAAAATTATCTACGCATCGAAAGAAGGAGTGAAAGCGTGCTCACTCTGTCCCACAGCTGTGGCCTCTGAACATTGTCCTTTGCACATTAGACGGCTTTATATGATTTAGTACGCTCACATCCTCTGGGTGAGCAAAGCGAGAGTGCATGCTTTTATGACAGCCCCTGTGCAAGGAGTGTGTTGACTCCTGCATCCATACTGAGCTCAGCAGGCAAGAGGAAAGCTCCTTTTGAAGCCAGAGCAGGAAGATAATGTGAATGAGCCAGAGACAAACACAGGGAAGGAGAGCACAAGTGCACGCTTAAGTGTGTGTTAAAAAGTCCAATTTCCACAGGCGTGTAAACGGAGGATACTGTCCTCCTTTTCGGCAGACCCCCCAGAGGCTGGAAATGGACTCTCGCTAACTCTTTTTGTTTAAAAGTACTGTTAATGTGTTTCCATTTTCTTCTTTATACCTTCTCACTATCTAAATAAATAACCACATGTGCTACCCTTTTAAATTGTGGCCCTTAGTTAAACTTAAAATGATTCCTTTCATGCTCATATGTTTTAAAACAACATAAACACATTACTTCACACATACACAGCTTTATGATTTACAGGAGCAAGAAAATGGACATCACATCTTAACAAGGGGACATTCTATAATATGTATAGGTTTAAATGCATACATTGGCATCATTCACTATTCTAAAAGGTTTCTTTGGTCATTAGCAAATACGTAGGCTTGCTTGTTTTTCTGTCCATTGTGAGTGGGATTTAAAAAGGAGAGCTTCACAAAAATTGGCCTGGTCTTTACTCACATCTGACAATAATCTGACCATTAATGGACAGCTAGAAGTACAGGTGTGAACGCACCCAAGGCACAGTGAGGTCAAATTGCTCAGACCACATTTGACTTTAGAAAATGTTAATCCACATCTGAGCTGTAAAGTACTGTAAAGTATATGGGTGAGAGATGATTGTCACAAAACTATTATATGAGTTTACATATGAAACAATGAGGTTTTTGCATACTTGATAACATTTTCAGACTCAAGTATTTGAAAATATACAGTTGCATTGTCAGTGTTTGAGGGATGTTTGTGTTAAGTGTACAGCAGAAGTTATTCATAAAGTTCACAACAGCATTGTCTGACTCGAGTATAAGGATGTATAGCGTGTTTGTGTTAAGTTTATATCAGCATTGTGATATTCAAGAACAATAGTTAGGGTTTACAGAAAATAGATTTTTGCATTAAGTACACATATGTAAAAAGCTGTAAGGTCATTAAGTAACTTTACAGAAATCAAAACACGTGTTGAACCAGTCAAGAGTGTCAGTGATAAAGAAATAGTTGGATATTTGTGCTATGTTTACAGAAGCAACAGTCTGAGGCATGTTTGTAAAGTTCATATGTCTACTGCAGGCATCCGCAGTGCAATCTAAGGGGTAACCCACTCATGACACCAGCAGGCAGGCTCCAACCAAGTAAGCAGTGCTAGGATACACCCCTTCATGTGCCTGATGTGAAACCAGAATACATATCATGGAGTGCTAATAAACAGGATCCGGAGTTTCCAGCTGTTGATGTTGAGCTGACTGGATTTTCTATCACACTTTTAATGGAAGATAAATGGATAAATATGTGGTGTGGTGCCACCACTGTGAAAATACTATACTCACGACTTTGCTGTACCTTTTCCCAGAAACCTGCAGCATATTGTCAAACAATCGATGTTAAACACATTACACTGAAAAACTCCAACTAATACACATAACCAAACTCCACTACTATAAGCTAAATAGAAGTGAGCTCTTTACAGTGGCACAGATTACAAATAAGCTATTCACAAAATTTAAATCCACACATTTGTGTGTTGGAATGGTAAAATGATCAGTTAGCAGTTACCAAAGACGGATAATTTTGACACTGATAAATGAAATTGGTCTCTATCATGTGCAATATTTCTAGTGCTTCAATATTAACTTTATATTATACTTAACTTCTCGTACAATATTACTAAATGCATTACTGAATACTATATTACCTGAGTATCAATACAATACTTAAAATTTCCCATGCATATTTTATATCTCTTTGTACATATTTGTGTCACTTTGTACATACATGTGTATGTGTGTGTGTGCATATATATTTATATATGTTTTCATTCACATCTTCAACAAATTTGTGTCAAAACTGTAAAACTTTACTTATTTAAATGTTTAGTTGCCATTTCACACAGTTGTTTTCTAAACATGTTTGTCACTTGCTTAGTTTGGGGAGGTTGAAAAGTTGCAAAGTTCGGGGGCGGAGGTTTTTCAGCGTGAGAAATCGGAGGTGTGACATGAGAGCGTGTGAAGACAGTCAGATGAGTGTGTCTCACGCTCATTGCGTGAGATTTGGCAGACCTGTAGGTCACATTTGTGGAAACACGATCATTTGCCAAAGAGCCCTGAACTTGATATTAAAGGTCCCAAAAATTCTAATAAACAACCCATTAGAACACTTACCCTTTCAGTCTAAAATGTCAATGAATGTGTTGCCCATACTTTATTGCACATTAATTTCCAATGTGTAAAAAACCCTCTGGATGATGGCTGAAACACAGCACTCACGCTAATGGTGCTAGACCTTGTAGATCTCCAGCCCTGGACATTCAAATCCTTGTCATTCGTAGTCCAAACTTTCTTCTACCTGAGTTCAGTAACAGATAAACTGTAGGGACTCATATTCCATGTATCACTTCCCTTCTTTTTTTTTTATCAACCCTGGGGGGAAAAAAGACTCGCGAGCAAACAAATATTAGCGTGGTGGCAACAGAGAATTACTGAACTCTTCTAGATGAAGGCCTTTCGTCCCAAAAATGTTTCCACCGTGTAGCTTAATATTTGGGCCTGAAGAAGTAAAACTAGTACGTTTTATTATCTTTTTCTCGCCTCTCTCTGTTTACCAAACCTACATAACACCCTGATTGGCTAGAACCCTGTCTGTCTTATTGAGACGAACATTTGATTGGTTGAAACATAACTGGTGAAACATATGGAAAAAGGAGCAGGGTAAACTGAGTCTTACTATTAATTAATGAGCTACTTGTCAAAGCTATTAATATGAATGAGGTAGCCATGCAAAAGCAACAGTAATAATAATACTAATAATTGTAAGTTAAGGGTCCTGCAGATGTTTCTGTGAAATGCACCCTGACTCAGATATGAGGAATGTTTCTGTAAAGTTTACAGATTTGTAAGGCATGAGTTATCCTGCAGAAAGTTTACAGCCCTGCTGTCAGGCCAGTTGTAAGGCTTGAGCTGATTCATCATGGGATCAGGCAGCAGGTGTGCATCCATATGCTTGGTTAATTACAGTAATCGGAATGATGATTAAAAACACAGCTCTTTAAAATATGACAGCAGCTCTTTTTCTCTGCTGCTGCTTCTTTCTCACGTTTGCACACACACGCACACACACGTTTGGACACACATCCAGTCTCAGTCGTGAACATACGTTATCTGTGTGAAAACTGAGGAAAGTGAAAAATCGTGTTGGGGAGCATCGTGGGAGCGTGCGCCTGAGAGGCCAGGGTGGGCTAAATCCAATTGTTCTGGAATTATTTCCATGTTGAACAGCGTGAGAGGCGTGCTGAGGAATCCCTGTCAGATTTGATTATGCTCAGTGTGCATTTGGGAGGCCAAGGGGACGTTTAAATTGGCCCTTTTTTCTCCCCTGCGCTACAACAATACACTCCTGACTTTTATTACTGATTACGCAATTATTGTCAAGGCACCAAGCCGAGAGAGGGAACTAGCAGGAGTAAAAGCCTCTGCTCGTTTTGACTCTCAGAAAGCAAACAGGAGCTAGAACGTCAGCCTATAGCAGGTAGGGTGTGAGTGTGTGGGTGTATGTTGAGCATGACATTTCCTGGCTTTCTTCCCTTGCGTCTCTCCAGCGCTGATGCTGTTGTCCATTAAAAGCAAACGGCAGCTCAGAGCTAACAGCGCTAACAAAGCTAACACAGTTACGCCCTCTGGGCCATGCTGTGCACCTGCCTTTCCTTACTTCTCCCACTCTTTCTCCCATTCTGCCTTAGAGAAATCTCATTTTCGTGCACACAAAGCTTGGCAGCCTTTCTTTAGAATGAAGAGTGATCCGGCTGAAGGTGGTAGAAGTGTCAGTTTGAAAAATCTCAGGCAAAGAATCCTCACTTTCTGCAGAATAAGGCCTTCAGAGGGGCCTTTGAAGGGTCATTACAAAGAAACTCAGCCAAATTAGCTCATTTATATTATGGAATTGCTTCTATTCTATCAATTGATTACATTCAATGAATGAGCACAGATTTGTACACATCAACATTGGCGCTGATATTTTAAAGGTCTTTTATTTATCTCAGACCTGAAGAAAGTGTAAGACTAACTTTCAAGAGCAAATAAGGGAGCAAACCCATCCATTTTCATCTGTAGCCTGTACATAAGTAGTTTATCACTTTATCACAAGGTGCCATTTTATCTCTACTAAGGCTGAATAAGATGTAGAGTAGAATATCAGAGGTCATGTCCTACCTCTGGACTATAATGACAGAGAATGTTCTTTCTCCCATCAGTCTGACAGCGTATTGCATTTGTTTAGCTCACAGGGGCTCAGCTGTTTTCCCTCCTATATTCTGACACACCCCATTTTCTTTCACTAAACGGACTAATAGTTCACATCATAGATATTAAGAGAGTTTTACATGATTTGCTGATTTGCTCTGTCATGATTTAAACTGCAAAGTGAACACCTGGGCTGTCATACTGGTACTTCCTCTCTGTAAAATATATTGTTGTTGTTGTGCAAAATGCAAACATACTCCTGAAAATGCAGATATACAAGCAATGCTGATGCTAATGCCCTACCCCACAACTTACAAGACATCTAGGATATACAGCTCATGTCTTGGTGCTAGAAAAGCTACTCTTCCAGAGTTACTTTGGTGTCTCAAGGGGGAACGATATAATATTAGGTGTTTTTATTGTTATGGTTATGGGTTATTGTTCCATTATAGTTCTTTGCACAGCCTAAAGTATCAACAGGTATATTACAGTTTTTCCCAATTGTTTACACAAAGTTTCTGAAAGCAGGACTCATTGTGAGAACTCTACACACAAATAAAAAAACACACACCCAATGGGCAAAACCCTTCAATTCTCCTAAAAATGGAAACTTTATTTTCAAAACAATGCAATTGCTTCTCGAAATGGTACTTTGTTTTCAAATGACACACACAAACCATCTCATGAATAGACATTAATAAGAACCAATTGATCACTGATGTGCTTAATGTAAAACTCTAGCACCACTCCTTCTCCTTTCATCATAAAGCCATAGGCCTATATAAGTGCATAAAAAATTATTTCAGAAAATTGTTTGTATACGAAACACACAAATACACGGTAGCACATATATTTTACTGTATTTTTCCCACAAAAATAATGTACACATTGTTCATCCCAAACAACACAAAGTCTACTTAAACAAACAGAAGACTTTACTGAATACAGTTACAAAAAAATAAACAAACCTTTCTTTCTAGAATGGTAAAAACTGTAAAATACTGTGAATAGGCATCCTGTGTTGGAATACAAATTAGGAATACATTTCCCAAATACTGAAACAGTCTACAGAACAGTCCACAGGCAGAACTGTACTACAGTAATGTACTTCTTGAGTACAGTGAGATTTCTAACCTATTTTCGTTCGTGGCTTTGATCTAATTCTTTCTTAGCCTTTCTTGTTCTCATCTTCCCCATCCTCCTCCTCTCCTCTGGCTCTGTCTCTGTTTCCAGTGTTGGTATCCTTTGCTCTAAAACAGAAGAGCTCACCTGTTGCCCTTTTTAAAGCTCTGATCCTTAATTGCTATTATGTGTGAAAGATATTTACCCATGTGATGAGTTGGTATGCAAAGTAGGGCAACTGGCTTTACAATCCAGAGAACTGTGTGTAGTGTTTTAAAACTGCAATTTGAGTGTAAAGCAGGAATTGCGCTTGAGGTTTAGCAGAAGTGGTTCAGGTGGTTGGTGCATCAGTTACATGTTGTAGTCATTGTGTCTGAAGTACAGGAAATTGTGTGTAAACAACTAAGAAAAACTGTAACATAAACACATCTCATTTCCAAAAATGAATCCATAGTACTATTTTTTAAGAGTAGTTATATATAGTACCAAAACACATTTAGGTGCTATTTTGAGCCAAACGTCCTTTCAAGAACCATGTATAATAATTTAAATTGTACAGAGAATAGCAACTGAAACTTTTCCATAGTTCTCTGAGCTGTCAGTTCTATGACTGTTGCTTTTCCTGAAGAACCAGTGAGGAAATTATGAGGGGTTGGCATCATACTTTTCTGGTCTGTGTGCACATTCACACAAATCCAGCTGAACAGCCTGAACTAGTGAACTGTAGAGCAGCTCAATTCATTCTGTACACACAAACATACATACCATGAACTTTGTGGGCTTGTGGCCCTATCCTTTGATTATTTATACACAATGTTACATATCTACATGTAATACTCTCCAATATGTGAAAAAACAGCAAACAGGATTTCGGATAAGTAGTGTTGTTTTTGGCAGTCTGTTTTAATTTTAGTTTAAGTCTAGTCTTTGCATCAAGCTGTCATTTTAGTTTTTATTAGTCCTAGTCACGTCCAGACTCTTTTTAGTCTAGTCAAGTTTTAGTCCACTAAACGTCTGAGTATTTTAGGCTTATTTTAGTCAGAATGATCCATGACCATTTTCGTCTAGTTTTAGTCGATTAAAACTGATGACATTTTAGTCTAGTTTTAGTCAATGAAAGCTGTATTTTAGTCTTTTTTAGTACAAAATCTAAACTTTTAGTCAAGTTTATTTCACAGTTCGTATAAGGTTATCTGATTACCTTGTAGGCTCAAGAATATGGTACATCCATTCCAGACATGGAAGACATTCTGATTTTGCCAAATATGTTAGAACTTAGATGTACACACACAAAAATTTTAATAAAATAAGTGAAAAACATCTCATCGCTAAAATGTGCAAATACAATGTGAAAATGTGTGTGTGTCTGTTGTCATAAAACCTACATTTGTAAAACTGGCAAAAGTCTTCACATTCAGTGTGTGGGCCTGAACTCACCTGAATGTTTTTTTTAAATCCTGAACAAATTTAGACTACACAACCAAATCAGAACAAGGTTCAACCTTGCATGAACTTTTTGCATGAATATGGGAAAGGCTGCTTATAAAAACGCTGTGTGTGAGAGAGTTTGTGTGTGTACCAAAACGTTTGTCCACTCTAGATACATTTCATTCACATTAGAGCTTAGATCAGGCCAAAAAAATTAAACCTGACCCGAGCCTGTGCATCCTTGCCCGACACATCAACTTTTCGGCCCGAGCCCGATTTAAATCCGATTTTTTTATTCGTGGACCGGTATAACACACATTCTGAACTGTGGGTGAGTTCCTAAACTGACACTCAAATGCTGGATCACGGCCCGCCCCTGGGTGTGTGGCAGGAAATATCGGACTGGGTTGGGTTCAGGCAGAGAATCTCAAGTCTTATTCACAGTGCCTCTCGATGGACAAAAGTATTGGGACGTAGCGTAAGGTCGAGTGTCCTTTACCTTTTTCTCCCCTCCCTATCGTACAGGAAATAAGGTCTCGTGTCATTTTAGTCAACTAAATGAAGGTACATTTTAGCGTAGTTTTTATCTTGTAAACCATAATTAGTCTCATTCTTATTTGTCAACATTATTACTACATTACTACATTATTTATTTCGTTTCGTTATCATCACATGACCAGCATTTACGCTGCGTCTCGTCTCGTTTTTGTCATGTGAAAAATGTTCGTTGACAAAAAATTTTCTTCATAATTTTCATTGACGAACACAACACTAGTGATGAGCCACACCTTCCGTGGAACTGGGAATGGCAAACATGCAGTTAAACTCCTAGCAAATACTGGCGCACAAGGTGTTACATGCTGGTTAAGGTGGAGGTAAAAAGAGCAGAGCTGTGTGTGTGTTTTGGGGACAGGTTAAGGTCAGTGGATAAACACACAGCTGATCTGTGGAATCACAATGTTCTACAAACAGGCCTGAGGTGAAGAGAGGGTCATTGTGTTGCCTAATGTGTGTTGCCTAATTTAGCTGGACCAAGGTATGGACAGAAAGTATAGGTACCCACATCCTTTTTCACACACACCACCTATTTTATTGTCACTGGCTTCTGCCCCAATGGAGGAGCTATGATCTCTGGCACCTTGCATTCTGAAGACTTTGATTTAGCCAGAAAGAGTGTGAGGAGAGACTTTAAATAGTAATGAGGAAACACTTAGAGTCATTCAGCTCCAGGAATGTGAGAGAAAAAAGTTACCATTGCAACATGTCGCTGACTGTCAGTTTCTATAAATGTGCAACTCTCTCTAAAACAGTATTATATAAGAGCAGAAATGACCTGAAAAAAACAGATGCCTGCAAATATGCAATAGCAGGCTTGATTGAGTAAAAATGCCCCATATTTAACTGGATACAGAAAAAGGATTTTAACTATACAAAAAGGCTGGACCTTAAATGCACTGGAATTGACTTAAATGTGTTTTTCACTTTGGAAACTTTCATCTTCCTGCTGAAAAGAAAATAAACTTTCAATTAAAATATAATTTCAATTTTCAGAATGTGCAGGTCCTTCAGTGGAAATTACTTTCGCACATCATTAGGGTACTGGACCTTGTCACAAGCAGATTTTTTAGATTTGTTTTGCGTTGATAGGATTTCTTCAATTTGCATCCCATTACACCTTTCTTTCTTCTCCCCATTAATGCTTAGGACATCATCCTCAGACCTCTTAAAACTGTCCTATACTTACTTTAAAATGTACTGACATGTAGGTAGATCTATCTAGTGAATACAGCATTAAGTTAGGTTTGGTTCCACCTTAATTTAATTTCCGATGTCTAAGACGGCATTAGTTGGTAGTAGGCATTTTACTCTACTACAGACAGACCCATTTAAAGACCCTTTTGAGGTCTTGTATGATTCTTTTGGATTGGAATGTTTCTCTACATATGTGAAAATCATGAACCGTGCAGTCAAAGAAAAGAATGACATCATCATCATCATCATCATCATCATCATCATCATGGACCTCAAAATCTCTGTTTGTAATACTGTCCAGTTAACTGGATGTGGAGCTGGATGACATTGAGGACCACCGAGGTCACTCCTGTTGTGATCTCCACAGATCTGAGCCCTTCACTGGAAATTGGAACATTATTCTTCTTAAGAAAATAATGATAAAAAGTGTTTTTAAGATCATAACAATTCATGATAACAATTCAAAATGAGAAAGTAATTTGTACCACACAAAAGTAATTTGTACCACACAAAACTGGCTGTACGTAGAGCCTCAACAACTTTGGAGAAACTCTAATTCAATGTTTAAAAAACAAACAAACAAACAACCTTTATACAACCAAGCCAGGAACATTTGGTCCTGTGTAGCAGGCTTTTTGGTAAAGAATGGATTTAGATTGGAGCGGCCTTTGTTGGAGTAGATCTTAAGGAGCAGGCTGTGAAGAATATATATATATATATGTCTGGATGCATGTGTTTGTGTATGATATATCTTTTGATTTCTGCTGTATGTGAGCCATTTTAAAGCAGTTGCTTTGAGGGCGCTGAGCCAAGTGTAAAGGCACAAGCTGCTGGCTGTTCATCTTGCCTTTAACATCAGAGCAAACACAGGCAACCTGGGACCTTTCTGCTGCTCAGCTGCTGTAAGACCAGAGAGATTTATGGAGTAAATACTGATCAGGCTGCAAAAATCTAAGGCTAACTCTGCTAACCTAGCAGTAAGATTAAAGGGGAAGCTTAGAGGAAATGATTCATTTTGCCATCCTCAAGGCTCCTAGGTTGGGTGCAGCTCAAGATTGAGCCCTACTGTTTCCATGCTCGTTCCGCCTTTAACATCAGGTCATATTCACTTTACTCCAAGCAACTTGAACCAGTCCCTAATATCAGTGAATTTATAGATACGTCTCATCTGGGCAAACAACTGTCCGAGAGACTGCAGTGCTCTGCTGCTGAAGCCCTGGGGTGGAAATGTGCCTAAACCTCAATTCTGGATCAGCACATTGCGTAGAGAGCTACACTATGTTACTGTTATGACACATTCCAAATAGACTGTGGCATATGTGTATCATGGGCTACTGTATTATAGTATGCATAGCTAATACCATAACATACATCAAATTCAGAAAATACGGCAGAAGTCATACTGAGGGTGTACCCAGGTGAGCAGCAGATAATGGTGCTTTGCTGAGGGCAACCAGTGGGTGTTCAGATCAGGTTGTAAATATCAAAACACTCAAATAACATGAGAAAAAGTTTGGTAGCATCCCTAGGATATTTAAAATAAAATGCTAGCATTGAACTAACACTAGTTTACATTTTCTGCCTGTTTAACAAGAACATTTGATGTGTGTACATGCTTGTAAAAACATGATTTACTTTGTAATACAGGGACCTTTAGCAAACTCTTACTTAGTGTTCCCACCACTGTTGTCTTTTTATATAAACTTACTGAAACCGGGTTAGATTATAGATTGAATTCCTGTAGCTAGGACTTCCAGAAGGCCTGGATAAGCATTTTTCCTCTTGAATCTGGTCCCACCTATCAAATCAGAATAATAAATCAATGGGAGAGCTTGTATGACTTCCTAGTTACCACAGAGCGAACAAGCCTGATTATGAATTAATGTATTTATTACAGTGTGATAATATATGTATAGTTTGAATACAAAAACCATGATGATTCAGTGGAAATGACAGGTATTTGTTTTTTTTTATGC
The DNA here is from genome assembly GCA_037832545.1 of Rhabdalestes septentrionalis. Taxonomy (NCBI): domain Eukaryota; kingdom Metazoa; phylum Chordata; class Actinopteri; order Characiformes; family Alestidae; genus Rhabdalestes; species Rhabdalestes septentrionalis. The sequence goes on along the minus strand of JBBMFX010000016.1, from coordinate 11,054,315 downwards.
CCTAGAAACCATTAGGCCTTCTTTGAAAAGATCTAGGGCCCGATTTTCACGGTCAGTCATGCATTGTCTGAAGTCAGAAGCGCAGTTGTCTTTGGGGGAGGGGCCAGTGCAGAACGCTTTAATCCCTGTCAGAAAAATGAACAATGCGCCTGGCGCATAGTTCAAATAGGTTGTCTTAAATGAGTTAATTAGTCATGGGTGTGTTTTGGGTGTAGCATGCAATGAACCAATCAGACCAAATCACACTCTCACTCCCTTTAAATACCCGGCGCATTGTCAATGGCGTGCTGTGTATGATGTGAAAACACGGACACAATTGATCTTCGGGGATGGAGGGAATCCTCCCAAACCCTTTGCTAGGGGTGCTTATTGTAACAGCCCACCTATCC
>JBBMFX010000016.1:10997085-11018751 GCA_037832545.1 Rhabdalestes septentrionalis | reverse complement strand
AGTGGATTTTTTGTCGAAAATGAAACAAATCTGATTGCTTTTACAGCTGCTTTTTTTAAATATCTGTTTTTACACATTAAAAAAAAAAATTCAAATGAGATTTCAGACACTTGTATGTATGGTCCTAGATCTGATACATTTCCAATACATGAGCTAATGAGAATAATGTGAATCGCCTGATCAGAATTTACACTGTTTTTCACAATGTCATTCACATCATATTATGCTGCCTTGCTGCTGAGCTCAAAATCGAACATCTCATTTTTGTTTTAAGCTGAGTTTTGCATGTGAATACACTCTCAGGTGGACAGAGGAAAAAAACTGATCTACACTGTGCTACAGTGTACTTGTGCTGATGGCAGAACACTGCAGTGAGCAAAGTGTGCCCAGCCTTGACTAAAATGAAAGAAACTTATCTAACTTATCTAAAACAGTAAGTGTCCATTCAAAGTTTTGTGAAGGATATCAATGCAGCTTTTGAGCATGGCTAAACACAGAGCAGCCAGTGAGCAATGAAGTAGTATACAAAGTATAAAAGTTGTTAAAAGAACAGCAACAATAACAGGCAGTTTAAATCTAATTGTTAAGAGGAGCCTGGAAAATGGTCGTGTTTTTGGCAAATAAACCCACACATTGTAAGTGGCCCTAAGGAAAATGTAACAATCATTGAATTGCTGTTTACAAGCTAGCCATCCCCTACAATATGCAGCATTGAGTCACACAGCTCTAGATGTGAGATGTGAGCAATTCATTTCTCCTCCATCTTGCTTAAAAAAACTCAGCATGAGTAACCCACTCAGTCTCCTATTGGTTGATGCATTTTTATGTCAAAATTTTCCACTCTGATTAAATTCAATTTTATTCATTTTATTTTGTTGCACATCCATACATTGGTGCCTGTTATTTTTTCATGAAATGTTCTTACAGGAAACAATAGGTCTACATAAAAAAAAAATCAATAAAAATGATGCCCTCGCTTTTTCTGGAAGCAGTCTCTGGACTCCTGACTGTAGACGGCTGCAGCATCAAGTCAAGTTGCTGCAACAGTTTTCAACACTCTTAGCCAAATGTGTCACACAAGAGACTCCCCCTCCCACCACCCCCCAACAAGTGTGTTTCTAACCTGCATCATGGAGAGTTGAGAAGAAAGCACTACATGTTTCATATACAGCTGAAATGTTGCTCGAAAACCACTCTAACCCTGAAGCTGCAGAGAATGTTCATTTGTTTTACAAGGACGCTCGGTTAAAGAACCCAGCCACACACAACAAACCACATACAACTGGAAATAAATGCCTTCTGCCCATCTCCAATGTCAGCTGCAGAGCGCACCAGCTTGCTGTTACTGTTATGTCCTCTCATGGGTGAGAAAATGTAATAATGAAATGCTTTGAAAAGAAAATTGTGTCCACTGTAACTCCTGTGTCATGCAATAATTACATCTGCTGTGCATACCTCTTTATGAGATTACGAATAGTCCTGGCTAAGCACAAATTCAATATTGGGTGGGAAAAAATTACCGGGGACCCCAAGATTGTCCTTTACATTTTCCATTCAAATACAATACATTTTTCATGTCTCACATCAATAAGTCATGGAAAAGAAAAGGCAATTCCATCAATGATGACGCTCAATCTTCTTTTCAAATTAACCTTTACACAAAATGGCAATTTAGCACAGATATTTGACAAATGCATGTTTTGCTGAATAAGGACATGATAAGTGTTTGTAGAGAAGTTTTATCTTAAACCTTGCAGGTGTGGCACTTTTCCAGCACTTTATATCTGGATAGACATGAGTCTCCACAGTACAGGGAGTCTCATGTACTGTGGATTAGCTCATATTTCTTATTTAGATGCAGATAGTAAAACGAACAAGGAACATTTCTGAAGGTTATGAAGCTTCAGTTTTCACTGAAATCTAAAAACATTGATTAGATTGAAGCTGGCACAATGAGGACGGCTGTCTGTAGAAATGAAACAAATAACAGAATAATAAAATAAGAATTGTGGATAAGCTTATGCTCAGTTTGTAGGTCATTCCTAGAAGTGGCAGTGTGGAATACAACATTAGCCCATATCTTTGGTTATTAATGGCATTTCACGGGTATAAATTTTAAATTATAATCGGCTATTATTTATTAAAGTCCAAGTGGTTCAAAATTTAGAGTGTGCTATAGCACAATTTAGAAAGCTTTGTGCTGAAACTCATCTGCAGTAGAAGCACATTCAATGGACAGGAGACACAAGTGTGTTTTAGAATCAAGAAAAAAAAGCCTACACATTCAGGCTTAAAACATTTGTAGAAACCTTATGGGACCAGACTACCTACAACCTATGCTTTATTTTTATAGGATTAACTCTGCATTTGTGCCTGCTTTTTCCTTGTTGCATTTTTGCTCACACCTTTCACTATCAATATTTTTTAAGATGCAAATGGTGTCATGTGGGCAGAAAACAGTGAATTTAATTGAGTGCAATTGAGTCTTTAGTGCATCCAATAGGACCTGTTTAAAGAAATATAGTTTCAGGATTAAACAGGTAAAAGCATCTTGCTGCACCTTGAGAATAGTCATGTATGGACAGTGTGTCCAGACTCGTTTGTGATGTTATTTGAAGGCACTATTTGATGAATAAACTTGTTGTAACAGAAATTTACACATAATTTTGGATACCAGATCATTTTCATTTACTATTCTATATTGTTTAGGTTGTATTTATCTGTGATCTTAAGAGCGAATTACTGTCACTGCATAGTAAGTGATGAGGGAAGCAATTTAAGGCATCATTGTTTGATCTCAGTGCAGCTTCAGACCCATACCATGATAAGATTCCTCAGGTCAGCTCGAATTTTGACAACCTCGGCACAGGTTTGAGCACAAAACAACATTATGTGTGTCAAGATGATGTTCGATTGAGAATTTCAGGCCCATCTAAAGCTCCACTCTATACACCACACAGCACAAAGTAGATATATAAATACCAGTTGGCCCTCTAGCTCATGTGTCAGAATTTTATCTGAAACAGAGGCTATTTAAGAAGGCGCACTCATTCCTTATCTTACAAACGTGGCATTGTTTTCATCCAGACGGAGAAATCCACATAGCCTTTTCTACAAATGTATGCCATTGTTCTGTAATTCTTTCCGTCAAAGCAGAGATAGGGCACGCTGTGCGACCAATTATTGCGCAAATGTGATTTTACATACAAGCTTTCCTTCAATCTCAATCTCTCACTGCCTCTATTGCTAGTTCTCTCTCAACTCTCCCAGCTTAGAGTTCGCCCTGCTTATCGAGCGTCTGCAGCTGAGTGCTGGAGAAGCCAAAGGCAGGAAGAAGTGAGAAATCCTAATCTTCATTCTCTCCATCTGCCTAAATTTAACTCCGCCTGTGCCTGATGCAGGTGAACCAGCCTGTTGCAGCTACGATAGCTCATTAAACTGAACAACTCTCAAAATCCGGTCACCACACATTTGTTTATTCCATTCTTCTTTAATTAAGTCATCCATTTCTTTTTCGAAGGATTTGCGTCGTTGTTTAATTATTCGCTTGCCTGTTGGCTTCAAGCAGAAATTAATTAAAGAGGATTTGATTAGGTTTCTCCTCGTTTCGTTTTCACATATGCTGAACAGCATGGGGCCAATTAAAGCAGAAACACATTCATTTTCCAAGAGAACATTCCATCGGCTGTCCATCTTAACCAAGTCAAAATGTTCAAAAAATGCAGGACTGTTGTTTTTTGCAAAGGGAGCATCATAGCCCAGCAGGACACACTCAGGCCATTTCACCCAATCAAAATGTAATGGAATATAATTAGGCTGCTGATTAACACATTAATACTTTGCAAAGAAAAGCAGACCCTTAGCATGAGGCGATGCGATTACGTTGACATATTGCCATGAACAACAGGACCGCATCTTTCTTTCAAGCCCCTGTTGTTGCTCTCCCCTTTGTCTGGTAATTGCTTTAGCTTTGACCTCGAGGATTCTGGGACGTGCGTCGCCACAGTGATAAAAATCTCCATCAGTCTTTGAGCTGATAAATTCCGGATCTCGTGCTCAAACAGCCTAATGACCATTCCTCATTACGAAACAAATAGGATGGACAAAAGCATTAATCCAGGATAAAGAGACGGCACACAGGAGGCCTGAGCTCTCCTGATTCATGAATTTTGGAGGAGTTAATTGATTGTGGGTGCAAAAAGCTGTAGAAAGAGAGACAAGCTGATTGATATCTGGCTTTTTTTTCATAACTGCATTTTAAAAGATAAACTTAAGATGTGCATTCTGTCAATTCTGCTTCTGCATCAGAAAGCTAAGGACAGCCCAAGCTCATGTGTAAAGAGCAACTTGTTCATCTTTACTGAGCTGTCAAAACAAATGTGGTGGAGCAATGGAAACAGCTACGGTGATAAATGTCACACTTGTAATTATTCCAACAGGTTTGTTATGAGTTTTAATGTCTTTCAAATGGATACGTCTTATACAAACTCACACCTTTAACATCAGCCTTTCACATTGCTATAATTTAGTGTGCTTTTGTGTCCTGGGATGTCAACATCACAGCAGGATCTGGCCTTATTCACACCAAACACCACATGTATCAGTTCTCTTAATGTCAGACAAAGAGCTTGATTATGCTGTTCACTTCATCAATCCATTTCAGTAATCTTACAATGAGGTCTTAACTTTGCACGTTTCACATCAGATTACTTAGTGATTATCTTGCACATTGCTTGTGAGGTTAAAAGTAGCAGATGACTTAATTTTCTTCTTTTTTCATAACATTCTGGTTGTAGTCAATTTTATTTCCCAGCAATGGTATCATCAGCTCAAGCCTCTAAAGCCTAGAATTAATACTGTTATTTCAAACAAGAAGTACTAAAAGTAACTACAGTAAATTATTTAGTAACTACTATGCAACTAATTTAACTTACGTTCAAAAGTGTTAACAGGACAGATATTTACTAGATATGCCATTCTAAAGAAGAAGAGGACAATTTGACACACAAGCTTCTTAAGGTTCTTGGTCCCATGAAATTGTTCATTTTAGTCTTCAGTAAAACCCTGTATGCATTTGCTCATTCAGGGAAGCATAAGCGCTCGCAACTCATTCAGAAAGCAATGGTGTCTCCTGACTCTACTCTGACTCACCATTCACTCGAGAAAAAACATGAACAAAACAGATTATGTCAGGACTGTAAAGGAATTTGATTTAAAGGAATAAAATATTTCTGTATGGCTCCATGTCAGTTTGGCTATGGTCATGCACTGTTATTATTGCAATGCCATTCTCCTGCAGCTCAGAAACTTCTCAATAAATAAGAACCTTGAATATGAGACTCAAGATTGATTCATGTATAAGAGATTCAACACTCTGTCTTGGACTTCAGGGAATCAAGACCTGACTCTGACGTGCACCTGAGAGACTCGAGACTGACTCGCACCTCAGTGACTCAGGACTTCAGAGTGTCGAGACAGTGCCTTGTAGAGACTAGACACAAACTTATGCCTCAGAAACTCGACACTGAACCACATCACAGTCAGTTGAAATTGTGAAAATGTCTGAGCTATTTTGCATAATAAATGTGCTAATATTGCTAATAACAATAAAAGCAATTCTATGAAATATATAATTTAATAGTTATTTGAGTATATGTAATCAGTGCTATTTGGAGCATGTCCTGAAATGTAGAAAAAAATGTCACTTGTTTGAAATCACTGTAATTATTAGTTGAACTATGAGGTATTTTGTTTTTTAAAAGAACATTCTGATTTAAAAATCTGACAATATGGTAATGGAATGAAGAACACAGCACAAATGCCATGTTGCTTACCCATGTTGCCAAGTCGTACGTGCAGAATGCCTTTGACAGTGGTGTAGACGGTGATGGCTGGGATGGCCCTGTGCCTGTCTCCATGCTTGCTGTCTAGGTTGGCGTCCTGCAGGTACTCTGTGGTAATGACCTCCAGTTCATGACTCACCTGGACTGCAGATCGACCCTGCCGCAACATATGCTGCACACAGACAAAACAGCAGCTAAAGACTTAAAATAGCTTTTCCCTAGCTGAAGATGCATTAATAATCTACTACTTAAGAAAACACAAACACATGTTTACTGTTTTTAAAAATATATTCAGCCACTTCCATTTCTTGCATTCACTGATTTTACTTAGTGTACACCTTTCACAGTTTTTTGTCTTATTACTCATGTTTATGTTTAACATATTTGTTTAATAAATGCTTATATTTATTATTACTCCTGATACTAATAGAACTCTCAGAAGTATCTCCACGCAGGAGCTGAAAATGGACAATGCAGACTATAATTTTCCAAGAGTTATATGTCTGGAAATGTGTCAGGCACTTTTCACACATGCAATATAACCACCACTGGATGCTTATAAGGTTCAATATTAATGCTCTTAACTAAATCAGAATCTGAAAAATCTATTGATCATGAAGAAATTGCTTAAAGAGTTCAAATAAGCCATTGGCTTCAAGAGACAGTGAGAACAACTGTAGATGAAGGCTTTAGCCTACCCATAAGCAAAAGTACAGCTCAAATAGGAACTATACCTTTGCAATTTTCTTTTGGGCTCCAGTAAACTCAAACAAAAGAAAAACAAGGTGGCTAAAGGCTCATTATTAGGGTGAAATATTATAAAATCTATTAGTACTATTGCAGTATACTGTTAGGTAATCAATACACTTTAGATTTGGACAAACATTTCTATACTTCCATCAAAACATTATAGGCTAACAAGAATATTGTCTTTTAAAAGGAACGGTAAGTCTATTGCTCCAGCCATGCAAAACTCATGGGTACAGATGTATTGAAAAGAAAAGAAACTGCAGCGAATGCAGCTCAACATAGGAAATGATATAAATAAAGGCAGTAAGCTAGGGTGTGAATTTCAGTCCTGCTTTTACATCGCACAACTTCCTTAGGATTAAGAACAATGGACAAACAGGGTCAAACAAGGACAGACTAATTAGCTAAAAACGTTTCCAACAAGCTTTTCTTGATATTACCTGATCTGGTAACCAAATGGACCCAAATGCAAGTCACCTGTGCTAATATATTCACTGAGGCAAGCTACAGGAAATCAGACAGGACTGGAAAAGTCATTCAATGAGCATGACACTGCTGTCTCTCAATGTATGTTCATTCAAGAGTATTTGCCAGTCCACATTCCTGTTGCCTTGCAATAGACTAACATGTCTAATGTTATGTCAGTTTGATTTTGTAAACCCTGAATTGTCAGTTGTGAATGGTGACGTGTGTGCAGTATATTTGAGCAATGAGCTGTTTAATGTTTGAAAAAGAGTACACAAATTAATCTGTAAATCTCCTCTGCCTACTCCTTCACAAAAAAGGCATTTTGATTATGAGTGTGTATAATGCACTATGCAGCCCATAAATACCATATTTCTAGCAGCAAATCTTCACTTTGTGTATGCTGTTTCTATGCTGTTTAAAGGGATGCTTTTTGAGTGTTTTGGTACGGTGCTGTAGTGGGAATAAAGACTTGAGTTTAAAAAGAGTTCATCTCTCAGCTTACAGCCCACAAAACTGTTCAGTGTTAGTTTCAGCAAAAACAATCTAGCTAATACTAGGACTATAATGAACGGGCATTTTCCCCCACTCATTCCACAATATCTTGTTATAATTTTGCTTTATTTGAATCAATCTTTTTGCCAATAGCTGATATTGCTAACAATGCTGTTTGTAATCTGGGGCAATGTCTCTCTGAAAAGGCTGAACACCAAATTCGTTTAGTGAAATAAACAGAGCTTACTCAATGCTCAACAGTGAAAAGTCGATTCAAGTGAAACACTGACATTATGAACCACAGTAGTTGGATTTCTTCCATTTGTATAAAAAATCCACTAGCTTTCAATAATTGTAACATATTATTTTCAAAAATGTTGGATTTCTTTTTGCATCAGCTTAAGGTTTTGGATAGCTCAACATTTGGAGTTTCTTTGAATCCTATGATGAACATTTCTTAGCACACAAGTGGTAAAAAATAAAATCAATTTCAGATTTGAGGATGACTTTATTATAATACAATACTATATTATAATACAATCTTTGACTTTAAGACACAAAACCAGCATTTTGCTCAGAGCTAATTCTCTCTGAAAATGAAAACCTATTTACTTAAAAAGGGTGTTTTTCAGGAATTTTTTAAAATTCCTCTCTGATGCAAACTACTGTGGTGAAAATTATCTGTAAGATCAGACCGTTGGGGCTGTTTTATCTCCACTGTAAAGGGTGAGAATTATTAAACATCCTTATATTCAGTCAGCAGCTCCATATACCCTAAAGCTATGTGCTAATTAAAGATAGTATTGTGCAGTTAAATGTGCAACTGTAATAATAACCATGAAACTGTTCACAGCTAGGCAGTTTGAGATTCAAAGTGATTTGGTCAGTCGAATTCATTATCTATGTCCACAACTCTAGTGTTCATGGCTCTTCCACTATCAAATACAAGTGACAGATGTCATAGCAAACTACAGTGGACAGCACTGATAGACATGGTTACATCATAGGCCAACTGTTTCTCTTTGTAAATCACAACCAAATACTGGCCATTGCTTTAGGTTTAATAGAAACTAATTTCTATGCTAGTTTGTGAAAAATAGCTGTTGCTGTTCAATTTCTCAGCCACCATCTACAGCATCTATCGAAGGAAAGAGACAACCATGGAACCATCACTGGCCAGATTTATTATTTAACTGATGGATGCATCACTGCAGTGACACTGAAAAGATAGTGGCATGATCGTGGGCACTGCGCTGGTCTACCAGACACAGCAGTGTTTCTGGATACCATTATCTGGTCCGGGGTGGTCCTTTAGTGATCATTTTCCATTACTGCCAAGGGTAGGGATGGCTGAAGAATTGTGCAGCAATAGTCAGTAATTGTAAAGCTGCTGTTTCTGATAAAATGGCCAATTAGTGTATGTACAAGAGATATGTTTCTAATAAAAAGAAAAGTTGATTTATATTGAATCCGCTCAAACAAGGACATGGTCCTTTTGAAACCCACTGAAGTGCATTCAGTATGTGTTCTTTTAAAGTCCTAAGTATATTTATTTGTCTCTCTTTTTAAAAACAAAACTGCCAATTCTTTCCTCATCCCATTTAATTTAGCACTACCATTGTGACTGTGAAAGGCAAAGACCAAACCCAGTGTCAACTTCTAAAATAGTGTTTAAATTGATTTTGAAAACTGTTCTTCCTTTTCTAGAAGTACTGTTTATTTGTATGAAATATGTTCTTCACACACAGTGACACACATTTACATTTACAGCATTTAGCAGATAGTTGTATCCAAAGCAACTTCCATTCCGTAAATACAGGGAATGCTCAGGAACCCAGGGATTTTATGCTGAAGTTAAAATGCGAACCCATAACCTTAAGTGTCCTTACCCACTAGGTCTTCACCATGTACGTGTACTGTTTTTTGAGGGGGGCTATTGATATTGTATGTTTCAACCATGGGCTAATGACAAGTTTGTTATCTGTTTAGCGCAAATGTTCTTATGGTTTTCTCCAGATGTTCTTGCTACAAGATCACAGCTGGTCCCATGAGACTAGATTGTTCAAACTTCAAAATGTTTGTATTCAAAACATCAAACGTGAATACAGTGATGAGCTTTTTTACCATGCAATAGTATAGACCTACAGCTGAACTTGTCCAGTAGGGTGTCGAAATAAGGTGGATTGCACACATATAAATGATCAACCACTGTAAATAACGCTCATTATCTTGTTATAATGGACCTGTCAAGGGGCGGAATATATTAGGCAGCAAACGAGCAGTTATTTCTTGAAGCGGAAGTGTGTATAAGCTGGAAAAAGGGACCAGAATTCTGAAGTCTGAATGACTTCAACAAAGACCAAATTGTGATGAGTAGACAACTGGGTCAAGAGCTCCAAAATGGAAAGCCATGTAGGTCCAGTATGAAGTGGTTACCAAAAAGGGATCCAACGAAGGCATGTTCAAGGGTGTGCAAGGATGTGTGTAGAGCTAAATAGCTGTTAAATCCGAGAAGTGCTATGGAATGAAGGTAAGCTGGTGGAGGCAGTGTTCTTTGGGCAATATTCTTCTGGGATACATTGTGTTTTGGCATTCATGCAGGTGTTAATTTAACACAGACCAAGGCCTTATTGAGACCAAGTCAGAGCTTTTGTGGTCACACAGCGGAAACCTACTCAATAATAGGCAGTTTTTTATGTTATGGCTGATCAGAGTAGTTTTAAGGCTGAAAATGAGATAGCAGTCATCCTCTGATATGTTTCAACAATTTGATGATCCAAACACTTTTAAGGTTGTCAGAGACAGGATTTAGATTTCAAAATATCTACATGCCCTGGCTGTTGATGTAGGACATTTGTGCACAATACACAAACAAGCAAACCAAAACACACCAAACATTTAATGTGCATGACACAATCAGTTGACAAATGCCACAATCTGATGACAAGTGGCTGTGGATTTATCAGAAGCCCAATCTGCTCCGCTGTGATTTAGCAAAAGGTCAGCGTGGCTGTTCTGCCCCATCAGTTTGATGATGCGGATGCCGGGGCCTCTGCTGTGTTTTTGATTTTGTATCGGGTATTATTTAACCTTTATTCAACATTTGCTGTTTAACAGATGACTACAGAAATAAACAATAGTGCCGGGCAGACGGCCAAGCGGAGTAGTCACTTACTTAAAAGTCTTAGAGAGCTACCCATTACCCAAAAGCTCTCAAATCCATAGCTCATAAATTGTGCAGCAGACTGCTGTCCCAGCTCACCTGGATGAAGATCAGACATAAAACATTCATAGTGCTGAGGGACTCGCAAGTACAAAGATGTCCAGGCAGTTTAACACCTGCTTCAAGCATGTCAAAATGAGAACGGAGGAGAGCACGTCTCACACTCCGATTATCTTGCTTTAAGTGCTGTATAAATAGTACTGGTGGTACTAGGTGTGACAGAGATCTTAGAGGACTAGAATCAGAGCCTGAAGTTGTGTGTGTTACTTATCTCTAGACCGTGGTTACTAGGTATTGCTCCGTGCTAAAAGAGAGAGGCTGTCTTATTTTGCCTTAGGTATGCCTGCAGTGATTGGAGCCATTCTCAGACCTGTTAGGAAAACCCTGAGCTGTACAAAGGCAAAAGACAACTGCAGTTGTGGTAAAACCTGAGCTATGAGCTTTAAGGATCAGCTTTCAAGAAACCTTTGTGGTTAGACTCTGTTTTACAGGCATCGTATAATTAATCAATTATATGCTAACCTATATTTAAATATACTACAATAATATTTCTTATGCAAAAATGATATTTAAATATTTAGTAGGAGTCAATATTAATATGAATAACATTTTTCTTAATAACTAATGGTAAATGGTAAATGGAAAATGGTGGTGCTAGCCTAGTGGGTAAGATACTTGCTTCTAGACCAAGAGGTCATGGGTTCAAATCTTAACTTCAGCATACCACCACTGGGTCCCTGAGCAAGATCCTCAACTCAAAGTTGCTCCAGAGAGTGTCCCCTGAAGTTAGAGAATGAAAGTCGTATATATATATAGTAGCGGAGTTGAGCTAGGGAGTCCGGTGGCCGAGAGAGCTCAACGTATTGCAACTTCAGAAAATACATGCAAACAGAAAAAAAAAAAAACCACAACAAATTAAGAAAACGTCTCCATCAGTTTGACAACACAGGTGCTGCAAATACGGAAACGGGCTGCAAATTCTCACAACCCAACAAAACACAGAAATGTGCTGCAAATTCTCACAACACAACCAAACACACGAACGCGCTGCAAACACAAAAACATGCAGTAAACACACAAACCATCTGGGACCTGATTATTTGTTCAGTGGCTTTTTGTCAGAGCAGAGGTGTTGTCCGTGAACTAAAAGGTGAGGTATTTTTGTTTATTTTAATATCCTGATCATACCACTAATTGGTGTACTGGACATTATTAGACTAATCTGACGAGTTACACACTTAATAAACAAATAATCAGGTCCCAGATGGGTTAGTCACTTTTTGAGGTCCCCCTGAAGCATTTCTGTTGTGGTTTCTGCTATTTGCAGTGCGTTTGTGTGTTTGCTGCGCGTTTTTGTGTTTGCTGTGCGTTTCTGTGTTTGGTTGCGTTGTGAGAATTTGCAGCGCGTTTCCGTATTTGCAGCACCTGTGTTGTCAAACTGATGGAGATGTTTTCTTAATTTGTTGTGTTTTCTTCTGTTTGCACGTGTTTTCTGAAGTTGCAGTGCGTTGAGCTCTCTCTGCCACCGTAGGGAAGGGCTCCCCCAGCATGCACTGCTCCCTCCCCAAACTGTTTATTGCGGTTTTATTGTGTTGTTGTGGGGTTATTTTGTGTAGTTGTGGTAGAAGTGTTAGTGAGTTTATTTGATGTGTTTGTGTGTGTGTTGGGAATGTGTTTGGAGGGTTGTTTTGTGATTTAGTGTAGAGGTACACAGACTACCAAGAGTGTGAGTCATGGTAGATCTGTGTACCTGGGCCTGGGCTAAGGCTATAGTTGAAGCTTGTGATGTGCTGTGTGTAGCCCTTAACATGCCACTGCTGTGAAAAGCTCTCTAAATAAAGCTGTGAAGGTTTCCTCTGTTGAGTTCACCAGCTCTTGCAGGTGATCCATGTCTTCCCTTTAACGATCTCATCCCTGGATTGTTACACTATATTTAATGACCCCCACTTTCTTGCGGATCAGCAGTTGTGACCTAGTCTGTGTTTGTGGCAGTTATAGTTCAGTATTTTACCTTCAGTTCCACGGCGGCAGAACCAATGAGTAGCAGCGAGTCGCTGTCCCACACATCTATCTGCAGCGAGTGAAGAGCCAGGTAGCGCATGAACCACACACGCTCTCCTAGTTTCAGGAATCCTGGATCCACATGATACTGCAGCTGCAGCCCAGGACAGCCTGACACACACACCACACACAAAAGAAAATAGGAAATTTACAGAAATGACAGAGAGAGTGAGTTTGTGTGTATGTGTGTGTTAGAGAGAGGGAAGATTACACAGAGAAACAGCTATAAAGGGGAGGTAATAAAATAATATGGAGCCCTTGAGCACTCACAACTACAGGCATACTGGATAACTGACATGCTGCATAACTACCTGATAAATGTTACTGAACAGGCGGAGTGTGATCATATTTTTTCCAGCATATGCATGCAACTGCAGTGCATACATTTCACTATAATGTACATTTTCCTCAAGGTCTGCAGTTGTACATATACCCTGATGTTTATGCATTACAATAAAGAATGGTTTTATGGCAAAAGCAGCCAGGGACACAATCAAATCACACTCAAACAGGGCTGGTTCAAATACGGACTTGTGCAAACAGACCTGTAACTTTTTTTCCATACACACCATATATCTCAATAAACTCTTGCCGGTCATGCAGCAGACATGGCATACAAGTAATATTTGCCACATGACCAAACACAGGCTCATGTGTGTTGAGAAAGTGATATCTCCTGTGTGTAAGTGACTAGAAGAATAAAACATTCCAAGGCTTTGTCAACCCAGTGTTACGAAGTGCACTACACAACTAACAAGGGCCTCTTCGACCCTCACATCCGTCTGGCTCATCCTCTTTAGACCACATTTGTGAAACAGTTCAAAAGTGTTGTATTGAGGGTTTTTAGGGATCCATGTTACAAATAGGTTATTAGTAATGAGATATATAGCTAGTCTTTCAATATATTACAGGGTCTTTTTCATCTGAAATATATGTTTCAAGATTGACATTCACTTCCCTATACATAAAGTCCATATCTGGAAACTAACAGTCCATTTTCAAATAGTTCTGGTGACATCACAACATAAACACATGTTCATATGTTTCCTTATTCAACATTTTAGCCTCACCTGTTCATGCTAATGTGTTTCAGACAGTTTCTACATTTATCATTCTTAAAGGCACAGTAAAAAAACAGACTGTTCCATTCTAAGGGATAAACAGGGCTTTGAAAATGGCAATGTAACAATGGTTTACACAAACATAATGATATAAATTAAACTGGGTTCGTTAAAAACTCTGCAGCAAATCAGTGTGGTTGGTCACTTTAACAAAACACTGTGAGGGTATTTTTATATTTGCATATTGCAATCTCCTACAATACCAGTGAGGACTGACACAGAAAGCTGTATATATCCCAATAATTAGAGACAATTCCATGACACAATATTTGCTTTTTTGAGATTTCCTCAGGATAAGTAGTGACATTAGTGCCAAGTCAATATCAGTGTTTCCAAGTCAACTTGTTGGTTTTTTCCGAACCTCTTTCTAATGACACCAAGGACAGAGATGAGGTGAGTGAATCTTGGCTGAGGACCTTACCAGCCCAGTCATAGAAAGGTATATTGTGCATGGGTGAGGTGCTGGTAACTGCGGATAGGACAAGGGTAAGACAGGAAGGCCATTCAAGGCTTGATTCATAGCTCATCACAAAATAATGAGACTCCCATTATTGTCTACAGTCTTGCTACCTCTTATATTTTGAGCAAGTTACTAGTTGATGAATAACTTTATTTGTGTGTTGTTTATTGTCTTTCAGGTTTACTGACTTGGGCTTATTTCTTGCCACTGCATGAGAGTCAATATGACTTTGTGGTGTATATAGACCAGGGCCCCCACCCCCTCCATAATAAGATAAAGTATTATTTCTCAATTTAAAAACATCTTTTTGTTTCCAAAGAGCAATTCAATATACTGGATTTTTGTCAAAAATGTAAAAAATGCCTGTTTTTACAGCTAAAAATATATGTACCTGAGATCTACTTCATAACGTATAATTATATGCTGTTAAAGCTATTTTTGTATCTAAAGTGGCTATTACTGTGTATACATTGTATGTAAAATGACTGATATAAAATGGAACTGTGGGACACTGGGGGGCTGCTCTGGGTGCTGCTGCTGTTATGCGTCTTTTCTGGATCATATCATGTCACGTCCACTCAGAGAGCTTTTCAGACAGGAGACTGCAAGTAAGAGCATGTTTAACAGCTGAGTAACCCCCACGCCCCCAGCACCTCAATTGCTGTGCATCTTTCTCTTTCCCTCTCTTTCTCTGTGCCACATGTTCTTTTCTTTGTCCTGCTGCCTGCCTCCATTTCTCCTTCGCCTCTCACTGCTCGCACCATTAACTCTCTCAGCAGGCAGGCAGAGAACTGCTGCGATACCAGCACACATAGAAAGAGAAAGAGCAAGAAAGGGGGGAGCAAGTGAGGGAGAGGAAAGGAGAGAAAGTTTTCAGGGGACAGATATAGGCATTGAAATTGGGAGTAAGAAAGAGACAGACAGACAGAGAGAGAGAGAGACAAAGACCAAAAGAGCGAGCAAGAGAGATAGAGAGATAGATAGATAGATAGATAGATAGATAGATAGATAGATAGATAGATAGATAGATGATGTATTATGAGCTTTATTGTTCTGTGCCACAAAGCTTAGCACCCACATAAACACACTTTGAACTGAATAATGATGCTGAGGTTGGCACAGTTTGTGGAGGGACTCTCCACCCATTCATTACTCCAAAAGGTTAAACTGCCAAATGAACGTGGCAGGCAGGCCCACAAATATCACTGTTCCAAATAACTAAGGAAAAACTAAAGTGGAATTTCATTGCAGGATGTGTTGATTTGTGGGTCATAGATAATACAAATAAATTGCAGGCCCATAAGGGGGGGCGGGGGTATTTAATGACTGTTTTTGGCAAGAGAAATGACCTGCTGCGCCAGACCGGGTGTCTTAGCAAGAGCATGAGCTAAAGCAAGTTCCTCAGCTTCAGCCCCCTGCTCTTGAGAAGGTCCCTGGGCTCTGGCCAAAAAACAACATTAACTGGTCATTTCCTATCCTTCATGCTCTACTAAAACACTGCGCATGTGTGAAACACAGCCTCTATTTGTAGAGAACTATTTGTATGTCTGAGTGGCATATGAAAGCTCTGCTAAAAAATACTGTCCTATATATGTCTTGTTAGTACCATTACCTGTAAGTTGTGAGGTGGGGATTCCAAGGATTGGATTATTTTGTCCGGCACATTCATCTTGATCAGCCTGAGATCTGGGGAATTTGGAAGTCATGCCAACTTCATGTCTTGGCTGCAGAAATGCCAGATGCAAGCTAGATTTTGTTGATGGCATGCTTCACCATTGATCAGACATCTAATCTAAACTTAAGCTAAGTTACTGAAAATTAAAGTGGATATTTGTTGTGCATGGACACACAACAGCACAGCACACTGTGCAAACAGTGGGAAATTGTTTCCTGCATTTAACCTGGTCACCCATGTGAAGCAGTGGGCAGCTGACGATGCAGCACTCCGCGATGGTACCACACTCAAGGGTAAATCACTGGTGTCATTTAAAGACCAGGGATATTACCTTTCGATAACAGGGGCCACTCCCACCAGTCCATCAGCTGCCCCTATAGGTATGTTAGGCCTATAGGTGTTGTCCCTCTTCTCTTTGTCCATGGGTGTTGCAATCAAAGGATGGTAGGCAGCTGCTACAGATAGTGCTGTGTGTGTGTGTGTATGTGTGTGTGTGTGTGTGTGTGTGCGCGTGTGTGTGTGTGTGTACACTATTGTGGGTACTCCAGTATCAGGTTTGAGAAGCACTAAACGTTACCAACCTCAAAAAGAAACACCAAAATCTTATGCATTCATTCTGCCATGAATCCAATCCCATCTTGTGAAAACACGATGAGATAATTCATGACAAGATCCCTGCAAGAGAGCTACGCAGACAGTGGTGTTGAAAAATCAGAGCAGGGCTCCCCCGGCAGGGATGCGTGGACGCTAATCTTACCTGAGCTGAGCGTGCCGTCCTTGTTGATAAGTGAGAGGACACAGGGGTAATCAGGCCGGGGCTTGTGCTCGGGCTCCAGGAGCTGGAGGCGTTGGGTGGTGACAGGAGGGAAGCGGTACAGCTGAAAGGTGAAATGGACAGAGCTCGGCCAATCAGCATTCACGCCTGCCTGGGGGACCCTGTGGACCACAAGGAGATTTAGGTAAAGGTAAAGCAAAGTCTATAGTAAAAATGTAAACACTGATATGATCTAAGCCATGTGAAAATAAATACACATTTTTCTAGCCACAGAAGATCATTACCTAGAGGACAAGTAGATCCAAGGTGTGAGTCTTTTGTGCACTTCAATAAACAGATTCATATCATATCATATTTATGTATTTATTTATTTTTACAGCCACTACAAAGTTGTATAAAGCTTAAACATCACTAGCAGCTGCAAGTCTGTACTGTGCATATACCTGGGACTCATCACAGGACAAGAGTTGCTCTATGAAATGTTATAAAAAATTAAATCTCTCTGTCAGAATCTTACACTCTTAGTACCATTCTAACATAACAGAACATAAGCTGCAGAACATGAACTACTGCTGTATTGCATGTATAAAATATTTAATACAATGTTACTAAAATTTCTTTCCATTTTTCATAAAGATGTCTAATAAGAGTCTGACTTCAGCAGGAGAGTGGAAGTAAAACTATCCTTCTGCATAACAATGGCACAACGACATGATTCAATTTGTTGTATTAGTGTTTCCCCTACAATTAAACAACCCAGCCAGCCTGCCTGTTCAAATTAACATGCCACTCCGGTTTGGATTAGATTCCTAGATTCCTAGAGTTCTCATGTTTATTTAATATAAAGATCAGCTAAATTCACATCCAAAGAATGGTGCCGATTTACCATTATACAATGGCATGCAATGAATCTGTGGTATCTGGTATGAAGATGTTGGCAGGTGTCCAGCTGTGAGGTGAAGCCTTAGTACATAAGAGTAATCTGTCCAGGATATCATACAGAAGCTTAAAGGCCAAGTCAACATACTGAACAATTTGTCATGATCCTCAATCTATCCCTGAACATTTTTTGCAATGTAAAACTAAATGTTCCTTCTGAAAGAGGCCAATGCCATTGGGGAATACCATCACTATGAAGGGATGTCCTTGTTCTGCAACAATGTTTAGGAAGGTGGTAAATGTCAAAGATACAGACACATGAATGCCAGGACCCAATGTGTTCCTGAAGAACATGAATGTGATTATTTTTTTACCACAGCATTAAACTGCCTACACGGGTTGCCTACACCAATTGTGAATCCTGATATCATATCTAGGTGATGCATACATACCTGGGCGTCCACATACTTTAAAAGATAAAGTTCAATACAGCCATGAAAAAAAAACAAGAGACTGCACAATTATTTCTGTGCAATTTTGTGGGAGTGTGTTTGTGTAAAATGTGCATGTCACTATTCTACAACACTACTGACCACACTTGATAAAAAAAACATGGGTATTCTGACAAGCCTGCTGATATGTAGCCCCATACACAGCAAGCTGTGCTGCCCTGTGCTGCCCCATTTTCTATTATAGCTAGGTTAAGCATTTTCAGCAATTCCAGACAAAATAAACAAGGCTTCCCTCTCTACACGCTCAATAAACATTTGTGCACTGATGACGTTGTCGCCAGGTCAGGCTTGTCCTTCTTTGGACCACTTTGAATTGTTAGTAACCACTGCAGCTCTTCTGTCTCCTCTGGTAATTTTGCCCTCTAAGTAGAGGCATACTTACAATACTGTGCAAAAGTCTTAGGCACCTGGGAAAATTATACTTAAAACCAGTTTATTACTTGCCATTAGTAGTAAGTTAGTGTTAAAACATTAATATTACAATAAATACAATGAACATTATTACAATAAAGAATGGTTTTATGGGTGGCAAAGTGCTTCCTAACCATTTCCAGATCTCTTTCCTCATGGAAGTCCAGTGTTCATTTTAGCTACAATCAAATACTTGGTTTGGTTCATTTTACTTAATTAGGTTAAATTTGGTGTGCTGCTTATGGAATTTTATAAATCCACACAATGACTAAAGGCAATTAGCAGACATCTGAAACCAAACCTGTGTTCTAACCAGCTCACAAAATATCAACCCCTTTTTAGAAAAAAGGAAATATTGATCCCGTTTTTAGTTTATTCTAATATTCACTTGTGTTTTTGCTGGCAGAAAGAAACCCACTGCTGATATAAATAGATTCAAACCATTTTCATAGGTGCCTAAGACTTTTGCACAGTTCTGTATTTTTAGCAATGTTAACACAAGTCTGGGAAAGAACAAAAGGATAAGTGTAACGATTAGAAACAATAGGCAGTAGTAAACCCTAATGGCTTCAAAAAAAGCTGTCACAATTTATTTAAATGTGACTACAGAGCCTTCCATAAGCAATGAGAGTTTACTTCTACGAAAATTGTGGTTGTGGAAATCCCCACGTTACAAAGTGACATTTTATATATGACCTTATAATTCTCTAAGAATGTGTGAGCAAATCAAAGTAAATCAGTCTAGTTAAATCACGTGGTCCCTCAGCAGTTCCTGGATGCAAGATCGATAACTTTCTTGCAAATTCATTGCTCCCTGCTCTTTCACTGTCACAGGAAAAAAATCAATATGAATATAGTTCTTTGTGATTTGGCAGAGCAATACCTTCTTGGCTGGAATTATTACCTGAAACATGATGCAGAAAAATGGAAATGAATGTCTACTATGATTCAACAGCACCTTATAAATTATACAGCGTCTGTAAATGCATAAATAAATAAATACACTAAGACAAGGGTCACTGATTTTATCCATAAATGTTGGTGTTCAAACGAGTCAAGCAGAAACACAACTGATTCCAGCTTTTTTAAATGGGTTGGTCTCAGTTTTCAAAAAAACAATTTATTAATACATTTTTTCATACTGTAAAATTAATTAATTAAAGAAACTAATTCATAAAAATATAAAAACCCAAACACATTTGAATATTACAATGCCTCATACAACTAAATCTACCCCAATGAGCTAAATATATTGGATGTTAAAAATTGGCTTTTGACAAGGGTCAAATCATTGTGGCCAGATAACTGGGACAGACCATCTCTGAAATGGCAAGATTTGTGGAATGCTAATGGTCAGTATGTTAGGAGCATCTAGCGACAGGCTGTTGGGGGTCCAAGACTCATTGATTCACAAGGACTATCCTACCTGAGAGCAATGTGTCAAAGTACAAGTACATTGGATCCTACTGAGCATGGGTCTGCATAGCTGCAGACCTGTAAGATTGCCAGGAACCCCCTGTCCACCACTAATTGTGCCTACAATTGGCACGTGCAGGGTAACCTAGTCTGAAGTTTCATATGGATGGCCAGGTACTACATCATTTACCTGGATAACTGATGGCACCATGATAGATTGTGGGGAGGAGAGTGGCTGGTGGGAGGACTGTGAATTTTCTGGAAAATGTCAATTGGACATCTAAATATTGTTGCAGACCAGAAACCCCTTCATGGATAAGCTTCATCAGAACAATACTATCCCAACACTGCACACTTTGATGGGAATGGTTTGAGGAAAATTAGTTCAGAGTGTTCGCTAGGCCTTTAGATTAGAATTTGATCAAACATCTGTCCATAAGTCAGTGAATTAGAGCTCCACTTAGGACTCCCACACTTTCTTAAACATCAAACTCAAGGACATTTTAATGACCTTTCAAATCTACCCAGAGCATAGTTTCAGACACAGATCAAGGTTATTTACTTTTACAACATTGTTTGTTTAGTGTCAGCTTACTTGTTTGCTTATCGCTGTTTAACCTGCATTAATCCACTCAAGGCAGGAAGCACATTAATCTATTACATGCAGATTGCATGAGACACAATTGCAGACAGGCTGTTTATTAGCGTTATGTTAAAAACATGTATTATTGCACAAAGTCTGTAAATTAATGGCCAGGTCTATTTCTACCATTCTTTTTTCATAAACTTTCAACTATTTCAAGTGGAAATATGGTGATTATAAGTACATGGCAAATAGGCTGGTGATCATTATGTTTTGGCTTTACTATACCAAAAGATAATAGTCACCAGCATCAATCAGCAATCGCATTAACATTGCAATGTTACCAGTCAATGGGTGGAATAACATAGGCACAGAGGGAACAGTCTGAGGGAGAAGAAAAAATAGGCAAAGATATTGATCTGAGTGATAATCTCCAAAAGAGCATGTCCTGTGAGATGCACACAGTATTTTTTGTCATCTCTCTATAAATTTGCTATAATTGTCATTTTGTTTTGATTTGACAATGCCAAAATACAAATATGTTGTTAATCAGAATACATTTCATTTTTCTAATTTGAATATATTTTTTATAAATGCAGATTCCGACTTCCTAAGAATGTATAACTGTTTTAATCCAGTGATGCTGGATAATGAAAAACATACTACTTATTAAAACACTAAATAAATATATAAATAATTGAATTAAATAAATAAATCAGTCAATGACATTTCTGAGCTGAGAAGAGGATCTGAAGAGCGTGTCTCTGTCTCCTACACAGAATAAATTAAAACGGAGGGATAGATTAAGGAGGGATGATTGCTTTCTTTGCTTTCTGTGGGAAGATCAGCAATCTATCACTTAGCATTAGATAAGGGTGGAATTGCATATGGACGATTAACACACACACACACCTACGTACCGTGTACACACACACACACACACACACACACACACACACACACACACACACACACACACACACACACACACACACAC